>CM024263.1:11241614-11841614 GCA_013621005.1 Aeschynomene evenia | reverse complement strand
GATGAATCCCAACGACGAGGAGAAGACGGCGTTTATCACACCAAGGGCGAACTATTGTTATAAGGTGATGCCTTTTGGTTTGAAGAATGCCGGGTCCACTTATCAGCGACTCATGAACAGGGTCTTTAAGTCAGAAATCGGAACCAGGATGGAAGTGTACATAGATGACATGCTGGTAAAAACGAGAAAAGAGGAAGACACGATCTCTGATCTGGAAATCGTGTTCGGAAAACTAAGAGACCAGGGGATGAGATTGAACCCCCTGAAGTGCGCCTTCGCCGTCGAGGCCGGAAAGTTTCTGGGCTTCATGTTGACCCAGAGAGGTATCGAAGCCAACCCAGAAAAGTGCAAAGCCATTCTGGATATGAAGAGCCCGACCTCTGTGAAAGAAGTTCAGAGGCTGACGGGTCGGTTAGCCTCGCTATCGAGGTTCATCCCGCTGTCAGCTCGGAAATCCCTACCGCTATTTGAGCTGTTAAAGAAAAAGATGGATTTCAGCTGGACCCATGATTGTGAAGAAGCTTTCCAAAGCTTCAAGCAATTCTTGATGGCTCCCCCGATCTTGTCTAAACCGGAGGTCGGAGAGGTGTTGTACCTCTACCTCTCGGTAGGAGAGCTGGCAGTTGGAGCGGTGCTGGTAAGAGAAGAAGACAGGGTGCAGGAGCCTATCTACTTCGTGAGCAAGGCGTTGCAGGGCCCCGAGGTCCGCTATCCGAAGTTAGAAAAGGTTGCTTTCGCGTTGATCACGACTGCAAGAAGGCTGAGGCAATATTTTCAGGCCCATACGGTGGTAGTTAGAACAAATCACCCTATAAGGCAGATTCTACAGAAGCCCGACCTGGCAGGACAAATGGTGTCATGGGCAGTCGAACTTTCCGAGTTCGATTTGATTTTCGAACCTCGGAATGCAGTTAAGTCGCAAGCCTTAGCCGACTTTGTCAGAGAAATGGTCGATGAAGAAGGAAAAGAAGAGGTCCAGTGGACATTATTCGTGGACGGATCATCTAACCTAAGGGGCAGTGGAGCCGGCATCATCCTGGAAAACAATCTAGGAATCCAGGTCGAGATGTCGGTAAAATTTGAGTTCCGAGCTTCCAACAACCAGGCGGAGTATGAAGCCTTGATTGCTGGATTGAAGTTGGCAAGTGACCTCGGAGCACAAAGGCTCACTATTTGCAGTCATTCGCAGATCGTGGTTTCTCAGATCGGGGGAGAATACCAGGCCCGAGATGAGCAGCTAAAGAAGTACCTGCAGGTAGTGACCGAGCTATTAAAACCACTGCAAAAATCCGAGGTAAAGTACATACCTCGGGAAGAGAACGCTCGAGCCGATGTATTGTCGAAGCTCGCAAGTACCAGGCCTACAGGGACAAGCAAAACCTTGATTCAAGAAACCCTGGAAAGGCCGTCGATTGCAGAAGGGCAGGAAGTCACTGCCATAATAACGTCGCCGAGTTGGATCTCCGAACTCCTCCAGTATCTCAGGCTCGGAATCCTTCCGGATGATGAGAAGGCCGCGGCCTTGGTAAGAAGAAGGTCCCCATACTACGCAGTGGTGGAAGGGCAGTTATACAAAAGGGGGTTCAGTCAACCCCTACTAAAGTGCCTAAACGAAGACCAAGCCAGATATTTCCTCGAGGAAGTCCACGAAGGGGCAGGAGGTAATCACCTCGGGGGCCAGACATTAGCGCTGAAAGTTACCCGAGCAGGATACTTTTGGCCAACGTTAAAGAAAGATGCGACTGAATACGTGAAAAAGTGCGTGAAGTGCCAAGAACACAGTCACCACTACAGTGCGCCTCCCGAGGAGATGACCCCAATCTCGGCATCATGGCCCTTTGACAAATGGGGTATAGACCTTCTTGGGCTCTTCCCAACGGCTCCGGGCTTGGTGAAATACTTGGTGGTAGCAATTGATTACTTCACCAAGTGGATCGAGGCAGAGCCTCTCGGCACAATAACGGCAGCTCAATGTCGGAAGTTCGTCTGGAGGAGCGTCATAACTCGTTTCGGGGTCCCGAAGGTTATAATCTCGGATAACGAAACGCAGTTCACCGACAAAAAGTTCCGAGATTTCCTACAAGGTTGGAACATTGAGCAAAGGTTCACTAGCGTGGAGCACCCCCAAGCTAATGGGCAGTGCGAAGCTGCAAATAAAATAATCCTAAGGGGACTGAAGAAAAGGCTCGACGAGGCAAAAGGATCTTGGGCAGATGAGCTCGGGAGTGTCCTATGGGCCTACAGAACGACGCCGCACTCTACTACGGGAGAGAGTCCTTTTAAACTCTCCTATGGTAGTGAGGCTATGATCCCAGTCGAGCTTGGAGAACCGAGCTTCCGAGTTATCAGCTACCAAGAAGCTCAAAACTCGGAGGCAAGGGAGGCAGAGCTCGACATGGTCGAAGAGGATCGGGACGCAGCCAGGATCCGGGAAGAGGCCCTCAAACAAAGGGTGGCAAGAAGATATAACCAGGGAGTGATTCCGAGAAGGTTCCAGAAGGGCGATTTTGTCCTACGAAGAGCAAACATCGGAGCTCCCAACCCAGGAGAGGGGAAGCTGGCTGCCAACTGGGAAGGGCCATATCGAGTAAAAGAGACCCTAGGAAAAGGGGCGTACAAGCTAGAAACCCTAGATGAAAAAGAGATTCCGAGGTCGTGGAATGCCACGAACCTCAGGAAGTTTTATGTTTAAATTATTCTTTATGTAATTTGTGGTACCTCAGTTCATACTCTTTCCTACCACGGGATTTTGCCCTAAGGAGGATTTTGCCCGGGAGGTTTTAACGAGGCGAGCTCGAGAAGACATTAATAAAGTTTTTCTTTCGATATTTGCTTGTTTTATCTGAAAGATTGAAGTGTTTACTTAGCGCAAAAACCCGAGATGGTTAAAGTGATTGTTTATTAATAAAACCCGGGTTGGTTAAAGACCCCAAGTTGGTCAAAAACCCAAGTGGGCTATATTAATTAAAACCCGAGTTGGTTAAAGACCCCGAGATGGTCAAAAAACCCGAGATGGTTAAAATGATTAATTAAATAAAAAACCCAAGTTGGCTAAAGACCCCGAGTTGGTCAAAAAGCCCGAGCTGGTTACAACGATTAAAGATGGCTACTAGTGCAAAGCTAAGTTAAATAAAACTGCAAGCACAAGGTAAATAAAGCCATTAAAAATTTTGCGTAAGACCCCGAGTTGGTCAAAAAGCCCGAGTTGGTTACCACGATTAAAGATGGCTACTAGTGCAAAGATAAGTTAAATAAAACTGCAAGCACAAGGTAAATAAAGTCATTAAAAATTGTGCGTATATTTAAAGTATTATAAGCCGGCACGAACCCCAAGAAGGGGAACCCGAAAAGTGTACAGAGTATAAAGACCGGCATGAACCCACAAAGGGGAACCCGGACAAGATAATCAAAAAAGGCAAAATAAAATTGTCATATACAAAAGCAAATGGATCAGACATCGGGAACATCGGCAGCCTCAGCAATGGAAGTGGCTATGTTGGGGGAGACCACGACAGGAGGCACCTCGGCATCGACTGGAGGAGTCGGCTGAACTTCCTCGGGAGAGTTCGGGTCAACGACAATCAGCTTCCCGCCCTCGATCTTTGTATACATTCCAACTTGTCCGAGATCGAGATCGGGAGCGATGACCCGAACCTGGTCTTTGATAAACTCTGCCACAACCAGGGTGGAGTCCACCAAAGAAGCCTGCAGCCCCTCCACCTCGTTCTCGAGCCGGGAAATGTCCTGAGTTGAAGAAAGGCGAAGGTCATCCAACGAGCCAGTCAGCTCATCGATCCTCCGCTTCCCTTCGTTCAGCTCCAGGGTCAAGCTCCTACGACCGTCCTCCGAGGCCTTCAACTCGCCTTGAGTGAAGGAGAGATCCTCCTCGGAGGCCTTCAGCTTCTCCTCCGCCTCCTTGAGACGAGCTTCGAGGTCCTCAATCTTCTTGTTGCTCGTCTCTTGGGCCTCGCGGAGAGCGTCGAGCTCCTCCTGAACGCCATGCCCGAGAACAGCTAAGGGCTCCATATGGCGAAGGACGGTGGCGGTCTTCAGCAAAGTCCTCTGGCCCCACCGGAGGAAGGTACGAATGTCTTCCGCCCCCTCCAATTCGGCAACAGCAGCCGGGGTGTACAATTCCCGGTCTATCAAAGCCGAGAAGTTGAAGTCCTTGTCAAAGGGGGAGAGGGCGGAAGAGCTGTCATGATCATGCTTCTTCTTCTTCCGAGGCTCGGAAGGACCAGAGACGCCCAGGCCGGCACCCTCGTCAAGCACCAGGTTCTTGCGCTTGGCACCAGGAGGAGGAGCAGCAGTTGCCACCACAACGGTCCCCGGGGCAGGGGCAGCCGAGGTGGTAGAGGTCGGAGTCCGAGAACCGGAGCCTCCGGCAGATGCCTTCTTTTTCTTCTTCTGAGAAAGGCATAAAGCCCGGATAGCGTCCAGGTCGGCAGCACCCGTCATCGTATCTGCAACAAGGAAAAGATCCTGGTTTGAAAAGGGACACTTAAAAAAAAAAAAAAAGAATGCAAGGGAGAGAAAGTAAATGTCGTTACCAAGCTCGTTTTTGAAGTCGGAGTCATTTCCCCGGATTAACTTCTTAAGCACGAGGTTTTTCTCCTTATGGGATTCAAGAAACAGGCGAACAATCCCGGCCTCGGCCTCAGTCAACTCGGTGTCGTTAATGACTACGACGTAGACATTCTTCACCCAGTAAAGGGGGAACCGGGGTTCGCCCTTCTCGGACAGCCAGAAAGGGTAAGTACCTTCCGCAGCGCGGACCCGGAAGTATACTTCCTTGAAATTATGGACGGAATCCTCAAAAAGGGTGAAGACCTGCCGACCGGAGTGAGCTCGGAAGGATATCCACCCCTCGGTTCCGTGGGGGAGGGTGACGGCAAAAAGGTAGAAGAACACCCTTAGAGAAAGGGGAAGCCCAAGGTGCTCGCAAACTCGCTCAAACCCACGGACCATGGCCCAGGAGTTGGGGTGTAGTTGAGAAGGCGCAACCCAAACCGTCCTCAGCACCCGAATCTGGAAGTCGGTGAAGGGGATGCGGATTTCCATCCGGGCTAGGGGCAAGTCGTACATGTAAAAGAAGTCGACCGGCTCCTGGCCATTGTTGAAGGGAACCCTCTCGTCAGCAGTAGGGGCCTCGATTATGTACTGGCCGTGAGCCCCCTCAGCGAATAATTGCTCGCAGGAATTGGCGGCGGAGGCATAATCCTCGTCTACAACCGAGACTATGCCAAGGGCCTCCTCCCCGGCCCAGTCATACTGATCGTTGAGTAGCAGTGGACGTTGGAGTTGTGGCTTCGGACGTTTACCCATTACCTACAAAGGAAACCATTTTAAACAGTTTAGAAACTGTTCTCGGAAATCGGGATTTGACGTTTTAAAATGGTTTCCAATGAAAGGAAAAAGGGGGGCAAATCGGATCCCAATTATGGGAGGCCGAGCTCCGACGTCACCGCTCCGAACGAAGAAAGCAAAATATGGAGACCCTCGATAAAGGAAAGAACTGCCATCTAGCTCGGGCCTGGAACGGAGCCCCGAGCAGGGGCATCCGAGGGCCGAGGTGGCATATCCAGACATTATGGAGGATGAAAATGGAAAAATTAAGGGCGAAAAAAGGGCGAAGAGCCCCTATCGTAACCTACGCCAGAAAACAAACAGCAAGGAAAGGAAGAAGTTCAGGCACAATTTATACAGGCCAGAAGTAAGTTCCCAGACCCAGGAAAGAGTAGACCCAAAAATGTATGGGGCATATGCGCGGTAGGAAAGGCGAGAAAACGCCATAACTGCAACCAAGGCTTTAAAGAAAATGCAAAAAATGCAAGAACCAAAAACAGAGAGGAACTTACTCAAAGGGAAGAAGAAAAAACGACCAATGGTGATGAAGGCAGCGAACTCTGAAGCCTCTGACAGCGGCACGCTTCTGAGCAAGGGCGGAGCACGGCGGAGAGCAGGAGGAGGGATCGCGGAAGCAAAGAGAAGAAGAGAAGAATCGCTGGAGAGTTTGAAGGTGGAAGAAGAAGCAAAGTAACCCCAAGGCGGTATTTATAGCGCCAAAAATACAGGGGCAAAAGTGTCATTTCACGTCCCGGACAGGGGCATTCCCGACATTTCGCGGGCAAAAGCAGGGGCAGTTTTGGAAGTCGCAAAACTCATCTCGGAAACGCTTCGTCTCCAGTCGACACGTGTCACGCATCAAGCGGCACGATGGGATGTGAAAAGACAGGCGTCAGAGATAGGGTGGCGGGAATTTCGAGGCGCCTCTTGGTGTGTCAACTCGAACCTCGGGCTACGCCCGAGCTCCGAGCTGGGGGCAATGTTCACACCTCGGATTGTGGCCCAATCCGGCAGCCCAATTCAAGACTTCAGTAACGACCCCAAAGAAGGCCCAAGGTCGGACCTCGGACCCCGCGATGGGCGAGTCCAGATCGAGGCCCATTAAACCCTCAAGGCCCAATAACCATCGGAGGCCCAAAGGACTTGGATCCGGAGCAGGATCCGGGAACCGGCCCGAGACCCGACCCAAGGTCGGATAAGATTGAGCCCCCGATTAGGGCGGCGATCGGAAGCGAGCGGATAACGACGCCGAGAAATCCGGAGCCACGATCGACACTACGCGGGACGCCTCAACGCGCCACAGAAAGCGGGAAGGCCGTTACCCCGAGTCGTGCGGCGTGAGCGGCGCGGAAATGGCTCCAAACCCCCTCTATAAATAGGGTGTCCCATCATAGTATCAGGTACGCTTTCAGTTGAGTTCTCACGCTTATACTGATACTGACTTAAGCTTCGGAGTCCTTTCAGGGAAAACACCCCAAGCGCCTTGGAGAACTGCTGTGCGAGGAGTCAGATTCCGGCGACAGTTCATACCTCGGTCAAAGGTACGGAACACTATCCAAGTATGTTTGTTGGTGTGACTTGAAAATGTACCACTAATTTAATGAATTTGGAAAATAAACCTTTTAGAATGTAATTAAAAAAATAATTTTGCTAGGTGCATGATGTAAACATGCCACAATAAGCCCATTATGAAGTATGATGTATAATAAATAATAATACGATAATGTTTGTCGTATAACAGAAATACGTCCAACGAGTATTTAACGTGTGCTATATATATAAGACTTAATGTGTGTTATATGTACGTGTGCTATATATATAGCACACATTACGTCTTATGTATAGCATACATTGAATGCTCGTTGGACGTATTTCTGTTCTACGACAAACATTATTGTGAATACTCACCCTAAGGAGTGTGAAATGCACACAAAAAAGGAAAAAATCAAGGCTTTACATAAGGATTTCCATCTTTGGTTCCTTCCTCCCATTAACCTATGCAACTCTGCCTCTCTCTTATTCTAGGGCTTTTTTTGTTTTCTTTTGACTAAATACTCAAAATAGTTCTTAAAAAATATATTGCGGAATAAATTAATTTTTCAGAATTCAAAAGTTAAATATTGGTCATTCATATTTTAAAAAAATGAAAAATTAATTTGTTATTTTGTACAAGTTCGTACAATAATTTTTACCTGTACGAAAGGAAAAATTTGTCCTCTTTTTTGAAATATGAAGGACCAATATTGAACTTTCAAATTCAGAGGAATTAATTTGTCTCACAATATATTTCTAGAGGATTAAAATGAGTATTTAGTCTTTTCTTCTTTTTGGCAACACCCAAAAACACATTTTTTTAATGAACATTTTTTCTTTTCTCTTTTTTGGTGTGCAATAAGTGAACATTATGTGTGTATTTTATCTTTTTTGTAGAGAAGGTTGATCTCCTTACAAAACCACTCTCTACAACACAACATGCGCCTTCCTTAGACAAGATTGGTGTTCGATTTCCCTCCACCATTTTGCGGGGGCCTATTGGTACATTCATACCACTTACAAATCAAATTTGCACTCCCAATAACTCCAAGAATCAAGAGAATGATTCCACAAGTTAATGGCTATTAATAATTGTATATTCTAGTGTTAATGGCTATTAACAATTGTATACTCTAGTATTCAACGGTTGTTAATAATTGTATATTCTAGGATTAATGTTAGAATCATTTTGTCTTTACAAGGGAGAGGGAGTAAGGACCATCTGGAAAAAGTGCTTCTTATTTGACTTAATAAAGAAATAACTTTAGAAAAAGCTTTTTTTTTTTTTTTTGTCTTTACAAGCATAATAATACTTAGTTTAGTTTGTAATGGTTGCTCTATAAAACACTTTTTTTGAGAAGCTAAATACTAAGAATAACTTTTAGGGAAGTCAAAGGTATACAATAATTTAATCCAAACATATGCCCAATGACTTCTAATTACTAAAAAGTAAATTTAAACAAAAAAAAAAGCTAGATATAGTGCTATCCAAACGCACCCCAAAAGATAAATTGGAGGATGCAATTGCAAACCAAACTTGCAGAAGAAAACGATGTTATGCTAGAGGTATACCAATTCTACCATCAAAATTGAACAGTGCTTGTTGTGAAAACCATATCTTATTTGTCCTTTTCATCTTTCTTGACTACCATCTAAGAGCTCCTTCACACAAAATTGATGCAAGTTTTCATACATTTTCTTCCACTGATTAACCATTTCCATTGATCTCTGGCCATCGTGTTTTAATCTCTCCATCTCCATTTCAGAAGCAGCGGTAGAACCTTGATGCTGAGACAGATTAGAAAGAGAGGACAAAAAAACAATTAGGGTTGGATAATGGCTATCTTAAATAGGAAGGAAAAAATATCAAGATTGATAACTAAAAATTATCAGTGCAAAATGCAATCATCAAGACACAAACCTGAAGTTCCTTAAGGTGAGTAGATATCACATGAGAACTGAGATATGAAACATCGGTGCAACTCCTGCCACCGCCGCAGCTGATAACGGTCTTGAAATCTGAGTTTTCATCAGCTTCGTTTGCAAATTTTTCCAGTCGAGGGGGTAAATTTGACCCCTTCTTTCTTGAGTGTGCTTGTAAATTAGAAGATTTATTACTAATTGAATCAATTTCAGGTCTAACAACCACAATATTATTTACCGGTCCTGCAGCATCCGGGAATAGATTAACATTAAATACAGAAAGAAGCATGATTTAAGCAGAATCAATAATTCAAACAAACATTTGGGTCATACTTGATACCATCGAAAGGAGGTACTAAAGTGGCGAGAAAAACACTCACTAACTAATAAATCACAATCATCCCTAGGGGGAAATAATAGGTTTGTAATAAATAGCACAATAAAAAAGCATCAGCAAACATATATATGCCATCAAAAGGTGTGTTCTGAAAAAACAATACTAAACCATAAGCAGGGCCATATATCTCATACAGTTTGAGAAAATACCTTTAGCATGTTTAAACATGCGAACAATGCCACGAGTTCTCAAATCCCAAACACGAATCATTCCGTCCTCTGACCCAGATATTAACAAATTCTTGCTAATTCCATATGCCAAGCAAGTAACACTCTTGCTGTTAAAATGAGGAAGATAATTGTCAAATCACAATGCACAACTTGGACAATCATTTTTTCAAATGACATGATTTGTAGCAATAAGCAGATGAAGTGCTACAATCTTAAACTATTAAGAGTGCATCTGTTTCTAGCCAAATAAAGGATATACTTGTTAACTACATGAAATCCTATGATCAAATGCTTATAAGAATCATCAATTGCTTCAACTTGGACATGAAGATATTTACACATAACTCAAGCTTATTATATGAGGATCATCATCGAATAAAAACAAACTAATAGCTTCAACATAAACCATCTAAGATTCATCGTGGTTTTCACATCTTAAATGTTTGCTTAAATACATCTTACCTGATAAATAAATTGTGGGGGGAACCCTATACTTTCACATTCACATCATCCACAAACTCTAAACAACAAAACCAATAGATCCATTATGTTGTTCCCTAAGAACTAAACTTGAGGAGGGCAAGTAAGACAGTCACCCTAAGTTAACTACATTATGCAGTTTTGCAAAATATACACAAGGAAAAACAATGCAAATCCAAGGAGAGAAAAGCATCCATAACTCTGCAAATTTGAGAACCTATCAAATAGAGATCATGATTCATGAAAGGGAGAATATCTGCTGGTATATTTTTAAAGATATGAATAATAGAAGACATTAACCTGTTGCTAGAAAATGAATCAATTATATGCATCCCATAACTACTAGTAGCAATGTTTTCAATGTGAAGTGCAGCAATGTATATATTTCCATCTCTACAGCCAGCATAAAAGACATGTTCAGCAGGATCCAATACAATGGAATCAATTACTTCTGGGAATGCGATATTTCTTAGTAGTGTTCCTGTAGATAAGCTCCACACCTGTAAAAAAGAATATAAATTAAAACCCAAACCAGTAAATTGGATTACATATTAAAAAAAAAAAGGTCTAATCCCACTAATAGTGTGCTCAAGTTATAGTAAACCATGGTTTGAGCCAACAAAAAAACAACTCTACTACACTTACATTCAGACCTCATTTTGAGACCTGAGATCATGTTTCAAACACAATTGAAGCATAGATCTGCTGAACATTGTATTGGTAAATGAAACTCAGGCTGCACCGTGATTCAAAATGGCAAAACTATAATTGAAAGTTGAAACAAGCTATAAATGGGGTCAGCTAGAATGAATTGGAAAGGAAGATTTTTTCCATACAAAATCTGATCAATGCACCACCAAGAAGCAAAAACTAACACAAGCAAAAAGCATTCCAAAACAAGGGAATAAAATAGGTGATGATATTAAGTAACCACAAGTTAAATTATGACCAATACGGCAATACAGAGACTTGAGGTATAGAGAAAGACTAAACTGAAGTTCATTACACTGCTAGTTAATAACAGGTAACTCTCTTAGAACAATAGTTAGCCCTGCAAAAGAATATATATATCGAAACACACTTTTCATTGGCAAAGACCATAGTTGTTAAATCGTGAATCGTTTCGTATTCTCCGGTACAGAACTATATTAAAAAAAAACCTTAATAGCAAAATTACATATCTAGAACTTTAAAATATGGTTAAAAAATTTCAAGTACTTATATCTCGATAATATCATCAAATAAATAGTAAAACATAAGCCCAAACAAAATATACTAAACCACAAACATAAAAAAAATCACAAACCCAGCCCAACAACTAATTCAGACAAGCAAAAACAAAACAAAAAAAACAGCTGAGCCCAACCCAACTTGCCCATCCCAAGCCCAGTTTATTTTTTTCCTTAACTTTGCAAGACAACCCTAAACCCTATATGCAGAAAAGATATGGGATGGGTTGGGGCCTGGGGGCATTACTCTGTTGGATGGAAAACACAAAGGCAAGGCAAGGAACAACACAACAATGGGTGGCTTAGGCGACGGAGATGGTAGTTAGAGGTGCAAACAGGCAGCAACCTGCAGCAAAGGTGTCAATATTCAGCAAGCGAGACTGCCCAAACACAGCTGCAGGCTTGCAGCTGCCGTCAACGATGATGTGCGACAGCTCACGACACAATGAAAACAGCATATGGGTGAGGACAATGGCAACACAACATGTTCCTCTATCTCACTCCATCGGCCGCCTCATCACATCTGAATCAAAGTATCGTCCAATTTGTATCATCACTGCCAAATCGCTTGATTCCGAGTGATTCACCTCCGATTCAACTTCATTTTTTATTCACTTCTTGGTATCGTTCAATTGCCGAATTGACTAGAATCTCTAGCTGGCTTTTTATTACATTGTCAAATCTGAAGAATGTATGACGGTATGGCCAAAATCTCCTTATATATTCCTCTCATATTTCAATTGATTAATATATGCTCTTTTGATCATCCCCACCCCCCAACCCCAAAATAAAAAAAGAGGACGGCTAGCTTTCCCCCATATAATGAGACATTTATTGCTTTGGTATGCAAAGTTTATAACTATATAATGATCATACTTTTAATAGCAGAGGTTGCAATTCATGGTGGCAATAGCAAATATAACTTGGTTAACACATCTCATTGCTTGTCTATCATTTCTGCTACAACACTACCACACAAAAACAGTAAATCTAACCTTACAAGTCCGATCCTTTGAAGCTGACACAATTATTGCATTGCACCCTCCATTACCAATCACAACATCAGTTACACACAAGGTATGCCCCGAAAAGCTATACTGATAAAGATGATTTGCTTCTTGACTCATTAAATCATCAAATATCCTAAACCATTGAATCAAGAAAAATATAGTAGCATAAGTCGTGTTAGTTGGCACTGCTAGCATCAACCTAAAAGGGAAAAAAATAAACAAAGACATAAGATGTGGGTTAAGTACATGAAGAGGGACCAAACTCTCACAGATCCATCAAATGAACCAGATATCAGGAGTGAGTCGTCTTCAGAAAATACAAGGCAAGTAACAGCCATGTAATGCGAATGCCACTTCTTAAGCAGCCTACCAGTTTCAACCTAACAAGTAATGCATGGAAACTCAGTAGAGACACAAAACAACAATACAAAATAAGTTCCTAATTTCAATTCATAATTCTCCAAACCTAGTTCAAGCAAAAAAACTAAAATTAAAACTCAGCATAAATTTGGCATCCCCTTAACAGTTAATTGAGGCATTAATTTTTCATAGAACTACTCATGTTTTAAGAGGATGCCAAACAAACAACTCCTTAATCCGAATGAGTCCAAAAAAATATATATCCTCACCTCCCAAAAGTAGATTTCACCTGACACACCCCCACCAGCTAAATAGGTGCCTGAGTGGTTAGCAGCAAGGGGCTGAATAACTTCAGCTGGAAAGCTCTTAACTTCAGGTTGAGTCTGCACACAATTTGTTCAAGTAACAATGTCACATTCATTTTCTTTGTAGGTTAAATTAATCTGTTAGTCCTTGCATTTTATGAAAAAGTTCAAACAGTTCCATATACTTTGAAAAGACATAACACATAATCAGGTCCTTGAACTAGCAAAACTGTTTGTAAGTGGATTAAACATGATGAACCGAAGTATTATTAGATGTAATCCTAATATCTTATGCACTATATTGCTATTGAGTTCGAGGGTGATCTCAACGTATTATCACTGAATCACCAAACAAGCAAACAACACTATAACCAAAGATTAAAAGTGTTCAGAAACTCACTTACAAATGTGTTGTAAGCTTCAACAACCCAATTAGAAATTCTCAAAGTATAACAAATGTATTTGAATTTTTCGCTAAAAAGCTCGGGAAGTAATATTACAGTCTCACATTGACTGAAAATAAGGCTTAATTAACCGTTATAAGCCTTTGGCAACCCTCAATCTTGAGCTAACTTTTGCGTTGAGTTAAACCCACTCAATTCCTAATAACTAACCTATTAACTTGATCATTATCATTATTATCATCATAATGACAAATTACATTTTTTTAGTTCCCAAACTTACTTTTTGTTTTATACTTTGGTTGAACTATTTTGCTGTTCTTATTTATCCCCTACCTTACTTTTGTTTTTCATTTTGATCCTCTAGCTAATTTATGTTTCTTTTGGTTCTATGATTCGCAAAATACACCTTTTAGTCCCTTAGCTTGCCAAAGAGAAAATTAGTTACCAATCAAGATACAAACAAACAAAAACACAAACTTAAGTGAATTTTTTTTCAATAATTAAAATGCTTAACTGTCAAAGAAAGGGCTAGGAACAAAATCCAATCCTCCAAAGTAGATTCAAACTTACAAAAGCAAAATAAGTTAAGAGATGAAAACATATATTCGGCCTACGATTCTTCATCATACAAAAAATTGATATAAAAAAATTCAAAAAAATATATTTTGGATGAGAAGGAGGGAAAAAGAGGGACCTTGGGCCATGACCAGTAGAGAACCTGGCCAGAGGTGGCTGAAGAATCTTGAAGCTGAGAAGAAGCGAGGAAGCGGCCACCAACGGAGACGAGGCCATGAGGAGGGGAAGAGCATGACTTGTGGCGGAGCTGCTCCGCCCCAGTGTGGAGGTCCCAGCAGCCTATCCCGCCGTCATCAGAGGAGGAAGCCACAACAAACTCCATCTTTCAAACACGCACCGTGCACAGCAAGTTACTACTACTGTGCAGTGGAGAATATAAAATTATATTCATACAAAATATGTATATGCATATAACAGTAAAATTTGTAAAAATAGTCACTACCAACAAAATAAAATTACAAATGCTTAAAATCACAAGGCACAATCTATAAATTCTTGACATAATTTGAAACTATAACATCAAAGAAAATATCGCAATAGTCCAAGTACTAGAAAAAAATGAAAACTAAAGTAAATCCATGAGGCAGCACCAAAAGAAGAACAGAACCAAAGACATAATTTGTAATATAATTCTACTGCTTCAGCCAACAGAAGAAGAACAAAAACAAAAGGCAGAACCAGAGCTCTGAATGAGAAAACCAGAAACAGAAACAGAACAGAACCCAGAAGCAGAAAAGAACACAAAAGAAGAGAAGAAACCAGAAGCAGCGGTGATGGCACGGCGCTTCACAGAGAAGCGGCGGCGGCAGCAGTGGTGTCGCGCAGCAGCAGCAGCAGTTCGCGAAGTTGAAGAAGAAGCCAGCAGAAGGAGAGGACGCGGCAGTGGCAGTGGCAGCGGCAGGCGGCAGCAAGGTGGCGGCAAGGCAGCGGCGTGAAGGTGGTGCGATGGCGGTGTGCAGCTGCAGCTGCTAGGGCAGAATAGGAGTTTAGAGAGTGAGAGAATGGTGTTTAAATTGGCAGGGAAGAGGGGGTTAATTTTTGGTTTAATTACTGCTAAGGTCATACAGTTTTATCGATTTTTTTAAATTGGTCCTTGTACTTAAGAAAATTTATTATTGAGTTCCTACATTTTATAATAATTTTTAATTAGGTTTTTAATACTATGTTTTATCACTTTGTCACATTTTAGAAGTGTGATTAAATATAAAATAAATAAAATATTACAACATTTTAATTATATAGTATTTATATTAAAAAAGTTAATAATACTATTAAATTTTATTTATATTTCATTTATCTTTTATTTTTATATTTTTATAATTTTATTTTATTTCATATTATATTATATTTAATTATTTATTTAATTTATTTTTATATTTATTTTATTTTGAATAAATTTATTTTTATATTTTACGACAATTGAATTAAAATAAATAAAAAATATAAAAATACTTTGAATAAAATTAAATATAATATAAATATTTTAAATTATTTTTCTTAAATTCTTATTAACTTTATTTTTTATTTATAATGTTTACTTTAAGACATTCTTTATTTTAGATTTATTTTTATTTTACTTTAATATTATGTTGTATTTAATTTCAATTAAATTATATTTTTAATTTTTTATATTATATTTTAATTAACTAAAAAATTAAAAGTAAAATTAACATATAAATTTCAAAATAAAATTAACATATAAAATTCAAAATAAAATTAAAATACAAAATTAAAAAAAATAACATAAAAAAATAAAACTAAAATTTAAATGAAATTAAATATAACATAAAATTAAAGTAAAAAGAAAATAAATCTAAAATTAAAATTATCTTAAAGTAAAAATTATTAATAAAAAATAAATTTAATAAGAATTTAAGAATATAATTTAAAATATTTATGTTATATTTAATTTTATTCAAATTAATTTTTATATTTTTAATTATTTTAATTTAATTTTCATAATATATAAATGTAAATTTATTCAAAATAAAATAAATATAAAAATAAATTAATTAAATAAAATATAACATGAAACAAAATAAAATTATAAAAAATAAAAAAATAAAAGATAAATAAAATTTAATAATACTATTATTTTTTTATTATAAATACCATATAATTAAAATATTGTAATATTTTTCTTTTTTTCTTTTATCTTTAGCCACAATTCTAAAATGTGGCTAAGTGACAAAAAATAATGTTAGGGACCTAATTAAAAATTATTTAAAAAAGTATGGACTCAATTACAAATTTTCTTAAGTACAGGGACCAATTTAAAAAATCGATGAACTATAGGGACCTCCGAAGTAATTAAACATTAATTTTTCTTGAATAATTCTAAATGGACAATATATAACCAGCTCATCCAGCCAATTGGGACCCACGTGCTCTCACTTTATCACTTTATGCCGTCATCAACCTGGTATTGTGACATTGAATGAAGGCATTTGCATTTTTCCTTTTTTCTTGGTATTGTGTATTCTATTTTTTTAATTTTTTTTCAGAATTGTAGGCACTTTAAAATGCACATTTTATTAATTAAATTGATACCATTAATTACTTAGCGACCACAACATTTATATAGTCACAATGTGTTTCTTATTGTTTTGCATTTTACAGACATCACTTGTAAATGTTTCTAACAATGAAGATATGCTCGAGGGTGCTTATAGGTGATGATTCCGCCAAAGAATCATCAGAGGACGAACACACAAATTTGATTGGTGACCAAGGGGAGGTTAGCGTCCATTGTAATGTGGGAAATGTTTTATTATTGGTGCATGCAGTAAATGTATATTGGCTGTGCATTTTTGTATTGAATTGCATTGTTAATACATTATTTTTTTGTTGTGCAAATTCTCTAATTTTAGTTGTGCATACACATATTATTGGTAGTGCAAATATATCATCTTTGTTGTGCATTTATTCTTTGTTTTGTTATTTTGGTCTAATTTTTGCAGGGATATGTCTCTAACTTTAAAGATGACGAAGAGATCCTATGAGCTTTGTTTCCCCCGATGAAGCATTGAAGTTCTACAAAAATTATGCTTGAAATGTTGGTTTTATTGTTAAAAAAACATTCCACGACAAGAAGTGATGATAGAAAGTAATCATCAACCAACCCCTCACATGCACTGGGAAGGATGGAGGCCCACATGCACCATAAAAGCCAAGAAGATGAAATCGACCTCAAATGCTAAGTGCTTGGTGTGCATGCATTATAGAAAATGTGATGAGAACTAGGTTGTAACATTAGTTGTTTTGGAGCACACACATCCTTGCAGCCCGAAGAAGATGAAGTTATTCTCAAATAACAGACGACATAACATGCATTACCGACGTCTAATCGAGCTTAAATTAAAGATCTGGCTGGAGTTCGACCAAATAATTCATTCCAAGCTTTGGTTCACGCAAAGGGGATCATTCACAAATGAAATTCCTTAAGAAGGACGTGATGAACTTTATAAACAATGAAGTTCGCAGTGTGGATGTAGAGGGTGATGCGAGGGAGATGCTGAAGCATTTTGCGAGGATGAAGCAGCAGAATCGGAATTTCTTTTATGAAGTTGAAGTTAATCACAACAACTCTATGAAGAATGTTTTTTGGGTTGATGCAAGAGGCAGAGCAGCATTTGAGTATTTCGGGTATGTTGTGCCTTTCGACATGACACATAACACCAACATATACGACATGCAATTCGGGTCATTCGTTGGCGTTAACCACCACGGTAAATCCATTTTGTTTGGTTGTGCCTTATTGAGATCGGAAGATGCTGACACATTCTTTTGGTTGTTCAAAAGATGGATGGAATGTATGTATGGCAAGCATCCAAAGGATATTTTGACGGATCAATGCAAGACTATGAAGATTGCGATTGAAAGTACTTTGCCGAACACACGACACACGTGGTGAATATGGCACATAGTAAAGAAAATTCACGAGAAACTAGGAGGTTGCAAAAGGTACAACGAATTCAAGCCCTTATTGAACAAGTTAATATGGGAGTCTAGATCTACTGATGTTTTTTAGAGATGGTGGCTTAAATTGTTGGAGAAATTTAATTTACATGACAATAATTGGTTGCCAGGTAATGTTGTGCATTGTTATCACAAATTGACGTGCATATTGGAAATATTTTGTTGTGTACTTCACATTATTGCGATTGTGCATTGTATCCCAAGTATTTTATTTGTTGTGCACTTTTGATCATGAAATGTTGTTCATATTTACCCAGTTTTAGTTGTGTTGCCTTGTTATTTTGGTTTTGCTTTATAATGAGGCTAGATTATAGAATAGCTTCTCATGCACATGTCGCTACATGTCGCTTAACTATGAAATTGTTATACCGTATCCCTAATGCATTAATATGTTTTTTCTCATCTTAACAGACTTGTATGAAGAACGACATCGTTGGGCCCCTATATATCTAGAGAATGAATTTTGGGCGGGAACGAAGAGTACACATCGCAGTGAAAGTATGCACAAGTTTTTCGACAAGTACCTAACAAGGAAGAGCTCGTTGATATAGTTCGTGAAGCAGTACGATAATGCACTTGCTGATAAAGAACATAAAGAGTATATATGAGCTTGACATTGCGGACTTTAAATCGACAATTCCATGTTTCACAACATCAAGCATTGAAGTCCAGTTCCAAAAGGAGTACACACAATCCATATTTCGCGACGTGCAAGACCAATTCAGGTTAAAGCTTAATTGTGCTACTTTTTGCATAGGCAGACAACATTCAAGCGTGCTTTATAAGGTGGTGGAGCCAGTTCACGGATTGGATGACAAGGTATTGTTTGTTGAGTTCAACACAGAATCCCACATGATAAAATGTCAATGCTTGCTGTTTGAATCCAAAGGGATTTTATGTTGCCACTCTCAGTGTGTTCTAAGTCTTGAGCAGGTGGATCACATACCTTCAGCGTACATTCTGACTAGATGGAGTAGAAATGTGAAAAGGCGACACAACACTATTAGAAGCACATTTGACAATACCCCCCACAATTAAGGAGATATGATGTGTTGTGTTCTCACTTCTACTTTGTACTCTGCGACGTCATAGAAGTGAGAACCAATTTAATAGAAGACCAATTTGATTCACGTATGCAAAATATAGGACCAATTTAATATCTAACTCATAATTAAATTAATGTTTCAAAGTTAAAATATAGCTATTATTTAATCCCTTGTAAATAAATAAATGGGTCTCTTCATATACATATTTGTATAACTAAAAGACATTGTAACAACATGTACTAAATGTTCAATTTATATGTTATTTTAATAGTGAGAAATTATTAATAAACTTTCAAATTATGAGTAATTAATAATTTGTTCTCCCGTATCATACCTGTAAATGAGTCAAGTGTTAATAAGCCGCCATTTATAATTTTTTTTCATTTGTTAATAGCTCAATAAGTTTGCTCTTGAGTCAAATTTGAGCTAACAATTTAAGTCCATATTAAATTATGCAAACTTGAACTATATTATATTCCACTCACTAATTCGTGAGATCACTCTCTCTCTCTATATATATATATGTCATTGCATTATGTCATTATATTAGTATCTTCACATTTTTTGTACTGAGATATTTACCAAAATGTTATTGTATAGTCGGATTTAAATAGAAAATACAAATACAAAGAAAAATCAATCCTAGTTGAACTATTTTTGTCATAATATGTTGAATGAATATATTTGAATATTTAGATTGTTGGGAGCCAACCTGCACAAAACAAATCAAAGAATATGTCTGAATAGGAATCGCAGTAAAACTTCAGATATGACATGAATAGATTAGAGAACATAAAAGGAAAAATTATGAATGATTAAAAGAAATCTATAACATTCATGTACTTACTTTGAATAATAATCATATATATGCTAGAATAAATTTTTTTATTTTTTGTGCTTTCCTTCCAAAGATTAGAGCCCAAGAAGAATATAGTAGATTATTGTTACAGGCAATGCAACTACCATTCCAAAGATAACCCTGCAAATTAAAATTTGTGAGTTTTATTTTTTAGTTAAAGTTGATACATTTACAATTAAAAATTAGTCAACACTTGGACAACATCTATTTTCTACATTGGATTTTTACATGAATCTTATTCTTATATTTAAACTCTTAAAAATTCAATGATGAAGATAAATATTGACCAAATTTTAGTCAATAATGTTTGACGTACAACAAAAATATGTCTAACTTCTTGTATCCAACGTGTATTATCCATGTTACAAAATGTGTGCTATATGTATAGCACATATATGTATAGCACAGATCTTGTAACATGGATGACACATGTTCAATACAAGTTGGACGTATTTCTGTTGTGTGTCAAACATTATTATTGATTTTTAGTTGTATACCAATCATTTAATTTCTCTAAATTCACCTTACCTAAAAGCAGCAGGTTTTCTTAATTAAATTTTTAAGATAAAGTAAATTTAGAAGGAAGACAGAAAGACAATATTTACGATGTGCTGATTATATCTGCATGTAGATTGTATTCTTTAGCAAAGACAAAGGAAATGATAGCCTGAGGAAGAGCAGCCTGCAAAAATTAAATAAGGAGGGTGTCACTAACATCTTAAATCTTAATATATATGATTTAAATATACAATGTACTACAATATGATTGGAAATATATTTATACAATATTTTTTAAGTCTCTTTTTAACATTTCATCTATTATTAGAAGATATATGATTTCTATCTGAATGAGGTTAACATTTCATTAATATGTAAATGAGATATTTATGATACAATCATACACATATTAAAAAATAAATAGTTCAAATAATATTATTTTATGATAATTCATGGTTGTACTTGTGATGCACTAGATAATAAGTAGGAAAAATAAAATTAAATGATTCTAAAATATATATATTTATGGAATAATTATCATCGTATTATAAATATTATATTAAGTAAAATTATAAGGATGCTAATAGTATTATTGCAATATGATAATATATATATATATAGCTCATCCAATTTTATCCAAGAATACAATTCACCTAATAATAAAAAAGAATAAATTAAATTAAGAGTTTAATTTCAATCAATTATCAGTGTAAAGTAATTTTACATCGACATTCAATTATGGATCGATACATTAGTAAAAGTCTTTAACTCAATCACCAACTAACGAAAAAGTCACACAAATCAATGGATGTGATTGGCTAACAGTGTAAAACTTTTTACATTGTCAATGCATCGTAATTAAACTCTTAAATTAATATATATTAAAAATTTTAAATAATCAATGTCATCTAATAAATTGTACTAATTGATGAATTCTTAATTGGGTTTCATATAATGTCACCTGAACAATTTCAACATTTAAAAGGACTCCACGGATACCGACTGCTGAGGAGGTTGCAGCAATTACTGCTGGACCACCCAAGAACCTAATTGCCATAGAAATCACTGCCCACTTTTTTCCACAAGCAATGAGCTTCGGTTGTAATGCCATGAATAGACCTGTTCAGTTATATATAAGGTTTAATTACTATACTATACTCAATAGTGTCAAAAAAAAAATATATTGTTATCCAATTAAAATTTGACATGTAAATATAAAATGAGTAGTTTTTTAGAATTGGTGAGTAGTTGATAATAAAATATGACACATACATGACAATCTTTTATTGACTAATAGTGTAAAATATTTTACACTGTCAGTGCATGACAATTAAATCTTATATATATATATATATTATGATATTTTTCTCTTTAATTAGTAATTTATTAATCTAATGGCTAGAATAATTATTCTCATTTCTTACAATAAATATTATTTTTCATGTGATACATTATATATATAAGAAGTTGATTAAATAAATGACCAAGATTTAATATGAAAATATATCTTGTCAAATAATAAAATGAGAGGATACACTCTTATATATATAAATCAACAATGCTATATGTACATCATTTATCAACCACTTTCAACCACCAACACATTTTTTAAGGTGGCCCCACAAAAATATTAGTGACAAACCATATGCATTTATTATGAGTGACTGATGGTGGCAGCATCTTGGTGTACAAGAAGCATTGTTGATAATATGATATATATCAAGTGAGAATAATGATTTTATATGAGAATGAGAAAAATAAATCTACATCTATCATCAAATTTTATTTAAATAATAAAGATTAAAATATAAATTAGGGTGGAAAAATGTAGTGAGACATAAATACCTAGACTGAACATGGCCATTCCCATCCCGGTATTAGATATTATTGTAATGGAAACTTTAATAATAGTAGGCATTTTGATGTTAACCCTGCGTTATTTCCAGAAGCAATGTTTTCATGAAGAACACATGCAAGAGACTTCGACAAAAATAAAATATAAATTAAAATTTATACAAGACAACAAAAATTGAGAGGGGAAGGGTAAAATATATTTACTATATAGAAGTATTCAATGTAATTATTGTGAAAAATGAAATTATAGATTAAAAATGCTCCATTCAAATGCACTGTAGGGTGAGTCATATCGGATAAATTATTATATAAAAGCATCAATTAATGCCGGTAGTACAATAAAAAAACGTCCAATTAGAATCCAATTTGCGTTATACATATGACATGGAATGTGTGCTATACGTACGTGTGCTATACATATAGCACACATTCCATGTTATGTATAGCACATGTTGAATACTAGTTAAACATATTTTTGTTGTACGACTAATATTATTATGAAAGAATTATAGCTATATAAACAACTTATTAATTAGACAACCTAAATTTAATTAAATATTAATAATAAACAAAATCCTACAAACCTAACTCTATTTCTAAAACCTATTCTAATATTATGATTTATTAGCCTCATTCAAACGGGATGTCTTCAAATAAAGATTATGTTTAGATAAGATTATAGAGTTGATAAAATGTTACTCTCTCCATTTTAAAATAATAGTTTTTTTGATTTTTTTGTTCATTGGAGAACTAATGTACCTAGATATAAATTGTGTCTAGATACATTAGTTTTTCAATGAACCAAAAAAATCAAAATGACTAGTGGAACGATGATAGTACTAAAAAGAATTGATTATACATCCTCACGAATAAATAAGTGGATAGATCATCACGAGGATCACATCACTTGGCCTTAGTTGTATGAAATGTTCTAGATATCATAAAGATTTTTTGAATGAAAGGAGACATGAACTCATGAATCATATCAGATAATTTATTTATAGAGAAATTAGTTACAAAGATAAATTATTATATCCTAAAATCAAGCTAACAATTTAAATCTAAATCTTAATAAACAAAAGTCCTAACAAAACTACTAAACTTATTGCTAAACCTATTCCAATGTTATCTTTTATCATAGATAGGTACTATGAAATTTTGATTTAGAAGAGAGTTGAATCAGTATCTCTAATAATAACTGATTGAGACATGTAAGAGTTTATCATTAAAATATAAATTCAAATGTGTTGACCTAATATATGTTGATTACAAATAAACATTAAATACATAGAAGTTTATATGGTATATATATTATTGAATTAGTATATTCTCATACTATTGATGGAATTTAGGCTCAAACTCCTATTATGATTATTTTGGTCGGTACAATTTTGTACTCCTAGCAAAATTCATACTTTTATCATATTTTTGTCCCTAACCAATCATATATCCTTCATAAAAAAAAAATTGTACCTGAATGCTATGAGGGACCAGATGAGGCCCAAAATATTTGCCCAGAAATTAGCATTTCTGATGAGTTTCCTAAATACCATGATGAGAACGAGTCTTATAAAGACACTAGTAGATGGCATTTCTTGTGTTCTGTTGCCATCTCCTTCATCAGTAGTCTCCACTTTCTTCAGGCTCCCACTTAAAGGATATGTGGCTTTTTCTTCATTTTCTGTCGATTCATGTGCATCTACAACATCCAAAAGAAGTTGATTAAATTCATAACAAGCTAAATTAAAACTAATGGGATTCTTTTTCACAGATACATTATCAACAAATTAAGATAAATACTTAGTGTAACAAAAAAATCATCAATGGATAAAAATTAAACCTTTACTATTATTCATCAACAAATTGAAATGTTGAACTACATAGAGCAACATTTGTTTTATCTAGAAACATTAGAATGAAAAACAATCAAAAAGCAATAGACACAACTTGGAGAACTCTAGTTAATATTAAATTTGTATGCACTTACAATAAGATAATCATGAATCGCCACATTAAACTATAATCATTACAGTTTATTTTCTCTTTTACTGCTTGAAATGTCATCAAAATGAAATGTTATTATCCCTTAACCATGTAAAATTATTTTCACTAACCATGTAAAATTTTTTTACATTGACATTGCATATTTTTAATAGCAATGTTTGTCGTACAACAGAAATACGTCCAACTACTATCTAACGTGTGCTATACATAATGCATAATATGTGCTATATGTATAGCACATATACGTATAGCATACATTTTGTATCATATATAGCACACATTGGATAGTAATTGAATATTTCTGTTATACGACAAAATATTATTGTATTTTTAAACTAAAATTTAAAGGTAAGCCTAAACCAAGACTGAGTGCCAAGGACAAAATAAGAAGTTAATAACACAACCAATATGTAAATCAGTAATATTGTTTGACGTACAACATAAATGTATCCAAATTGTACCCAACGTGTGCTATTCATGTTATAGAATGTGTGCTATACATATATCACATATACATATAGCACACATCCTCTAACATGGATAACACATATAGTAGTTGGATATTTCTATTATATGACAAAATATTATTGTATTTGTAAACTAAAATTTAAAGGTAAACCTAAACCATAGCTGAGTGCCAAAGGACAAAATAAGAAGGAGTTAAACCTCAAATTAGTCATCTACTTTGTATGCGTGAATCAAATTAGTCATTTACTTTAATTTTTGTTCAAAATAGTCCTCTACTTTGCATTTTATGAATCGATTTGGTCCTCCAATTATTTTTTATGTTATAACTCTATTAATTCATGCTGATATAGACTATTTACTTGTTTTGAATCAAAATAATTCTCTTTAAATAAGAGTGAATGATTATTTTGATTCAAAACAAGTAAAATAAAGGACTAATATGAGTTATATGTATTTCTAGAGTTACATGTCACTTGTCAAGTTGGTATTAAACAGTCCACATTAGCATAAGTTAACAGAATTATAACCAAAAAATGTCAGGAGGACTAACTTGATTCACATATTACGAAATGGAGGACTATTTTGAGCGAAAATTAAAGTGGAGGACTAATTTGATTCACACATGCAAAGTGGATAACCAATTTGAGATTTAACTCAAATAAGAAGTTAATAACACAACCAATATGTAAATCAGTAATGTTTAGTAATGTTTGACGTACAACAGAAATGCATCTAATTGGTATCCAACGTGTGCTATCCATGTTAGAGGATGTGTGCTATACATATATCACATATACGTACAACACGCATCCTCTAACATGGATAGCACACGTTGAATACAAATTTGATGTATTTTTGTTGTATGTGAAGCATTATTGAAATATAAATGTTTGTCATCTTATATAAAAGTTACCTTTTGAGACAAAAATGTGTAACTCTTTCTTTCTCTGGCTTCCAATACTAGCAGACCCTGAAACAACTGGTACTTGACTAAAAGCCAAACCACCACCATTTTGTGATGAATTAATTCTCTGCATACTATTATTATCTATCTGGTTACCACTAAAGCTTGAGATTCTTGATGAGTGAACAGAACATATCTCATCAACCCCATGAAGACTTGATACTCTAGCAGATGCCATAACAGAATTAGCAAAATAATGTGATGATGACCTACTGTTGTTGAAAGAATTAGTATTGTGTAATCCCATTGATGATGATATAGAATTTGTTCTCCTAACAACAACATGAAGTTTCCCATCAAGTCCAATCTCTGCATCAGCCTGAATTGGCTCCCTACCACTTAATGAATTAACATCAGATTCAGCCCTTAGAGTTGAAATTGACCCTGCAATCTCAGGGAATTGGCCTTGAATAAGGATCTTAGCACCCCTATACTCAAACAATGATAGCAACAAAGTGACCCATAATATTGCTTGCAAGACCACAATTTGGACCATTAGATTTGCTGCAAAATCACCATACATTGCTCTAAACAGAGGAATTCCCATAACAAGTGTGTTTGGCATTGTCAAGAGTGAAAACAGAGTTATACTCCAATCAAGGCTCCCAAATCTTGTCATGTTCCAAAGGAAAAGTAATAGCAAGATCACAACTTTCTGGAGCGAATCGCCGGCGAGGAACTTGAAGTTCATGGCGTAGATGTCATTGAAGGCTATGAGATTGAAACAGAGAAAAGGGACAGCGAAAACCGCCACAAATCGGTTTATGCCGGAGCATTGTTCTGGTGTTAGGATCTTCCACCACCTTACTGAGCCAAAGCCTAAGACCATTGCCACATAGAGAGGCACAACAGCAGATAAAACTTGATATATATCTTTACCTTTGATCATTGTTGGAGCAAGAAATATAATTGAGAGGGAAGAAAAACAGTATTTTTGTATCTGCTATGTTGTTGAAGCCTCAAGGTGTCTCTCAGCCTCAAATCAAGCTTTAATAAAACCTGCTAAAAAATAATAATGGTAAGTGGACAATAAAAAAATTAGTCAATACAGTCAATAAACTTATTTTGGCTTTGGTTTTGACCCAAATAATTATTGGGATTATAATGGATTGAATAATTATGACCCAAAATCTCATTTATTAACTGATTTAGCTAGTTTTATATTAATACATTTAGCATCACCCGCGCTAGAAAAATAACACCTATGCCACCAAAGTCTTTGCTGAAACTAATGTTGATATATTTGATAAAGCAAAATCATCAAAATAGATAAATTCTTTTTGTTAAAACAATGTAATGACATATGTATCACTGCAAAATATTAAAATTTGTTTGTAGAGAATAGTGAAGAAAGTTGAATAAGAGCTTTTTTTTCCCTAGAATATAAGGATAAAGTTCAAAAATTAAACACAAATACTTTGGAGAACAATATTTTTTCACACAAAACAGTCAACAAAACTTATTTAACATTTTATAGCTCAAATAGCATTTCAATCATGAGTATATTTTTAGAGCATTTATGATATTTTTAATGGGTCGGATGATTGTGGTCCAAATTTCTATTTGTTGGCTATTTTGACTGATTTTTTTATTGTACATCTAGCAATACTCAAAATTAAAAAGATAATAATTAAATACATTTCTAAAAATAATAAACGATAAATATTATTGGATCTGATTACTAAAATAATAATTAAAATTGAAATGAAGTATACAAATTATGAGAAAATAGATATACAGAAAATAATTAAATAAATTTGGATATTATTGAATTGGTAGATGATATATAATCGTTCCAAAATATAAAGGAGTAGTTCTATTTATAAGCTTACATTAAATCCAAATAAAATTCATCTAATATTAACCTCAATCAATCTTAAAAAATAGATATTGAATAAATCCATCTAAATAAATTTAAGATACTTTTTAATACATATAATCCTATCATATGCTAACCATAGTAGTATATATACACAAGAAGGGTAAGACTATCACATAGCATGTTTCTCAAAAAAATCAGACAGAATCAGGACAATGCAGATGAAATCATGACATGAATTTGTTTACGCCATAAAAGGGATGAGATGGACCAAATTAATTCCTCACTGTCACCATATATCGCTAAAGTGTATATTCACTCCTGGACCGGCGACGTAATAAAATTTTAATTTTAGGAATAACATTCTCAAGAATATTTTTAGGAATAACTTTGTCAGACATGACATATTAGAAATTTTTTAGAGATAAGGTGAAATTTTAAGAATTTTACAAAATATGATTGGAGATGATTATTCTAGTGTTTGATCGACACTTATATTCTCAAAAATATTATATAATTTTCCAAAAATATTTCTAATAATTTTGATTAAAAAATTAATATTTTCAACTTAAAAATTATTAATTACAAAAAAAAAGAGTATTTACCTATATATTAATAGAGTTTTGTTGACAAATGACCGAATGACATTATTAAAGATACTAAAAAAAAGTAATTTTTTTTAAAAAAATAAAAAAATTATAGTAAGTCTACCGTACAAAAAGGGAAATACTTGGGATACAATAAATAATCAGTCAAAAAAGTCAATAAATTATGCACAACATATATAATATAAATTGCACAACGAATATTACATGTTATGCACGTCATATATCACATGATATGCACAACATATATCTCATGTCGCAACATCATCTTTCTTTGCAACATGTGATATATGTTGTGCACATCATGTGATATATGACGTGCACAACATGTTATATTCGTTGTGCAATTTATATTATATATGTTGTGCACAATTTATTGACTAATTTTTTATTATACCTCTAGCAATACTCATATAAAAAAAATAAAAAAATATATTTTTAAGATAAATATTTTCTCATTAATATAACTATCATCACAACAAGAAGGACAAAAGCAACACAGCGAGAGTTTTAGAAACAATAAGGGCAGCGCACTGGGCTTGCAGTAGTACCACGGTGGTGTCGGGAACAACCGAACTAGGATCAGAGAAGGGCTTAATTAGTTTTATTAAAATGATAATTTTGATATTTTATTTGATCAGATTATTTTTCTTTTTATGAGAATAGAAAATTCTTACATATGAGATAAGATTATAATTTTTTTTTCAAGATTAAAATATATTTGACAGTTTTTTCAATAATCAACCAAGAGAAACTTATATTTCTATGTACTTACTTTTGGAATTAAAATTTTAATTCGGCTGTCATACATCCCTCTATTTTTTTTATTAAGAATGCTTTTTTTTTTAAAAAAAAAAAGAAAATTACTGATTTAAAAAAACTTTCAATTAAAATTATTATAATATTTATATATTAATACTCTCATATTTATTCTATTTGATGTTGGTAATATAACTAATAAATTTTAAAAAGGGTATACAATAGAATAAAAATATTAATATTATTTAGAAATTTTAAATAAATAATAATTAGTAAGTAGTAAAAATACAAAAAATAAAAAATAGACACAAGAGCGAAAGAGGTACTATAATCCGAATGCGTGAGAGTTTGAAGATTGAGAATTCTCATGACGTGAAAATGAGTAATAAGAGGTTTGGTGTCATTACATTTTAGGAAATTTAATGGTTAGGACTTAGGATTGAGAGTAAGTCTTTAAACTTACGCGTGGAATAAATAGGTCTTCATAAATATGAATTGTTTTGATTTTGTTGCTTCTATTATTTTTTTTAAAAAAATTTGTCCATCTTTTTTTTCTATTATTGTGCTTTTGGCCCTTTTCGAGTAAACTAGATATTAAGTATATAAATATTATTATATTAATAAGGGTCATACAAAGATTTCTAAAATGTTTATAATTATAAATATTAAAAACAACTATAAAATGAATATTAAAAAATATTGAGGCAAAAATTTAGAGCAATAGGGACCTAAAACATATAAAGACAAAAAAGAGGGACTGAAACAAAAAAAAAATTCTAAATGGACTAAAATCGTAAACTAATCAGCTAAAAATTTCAGTTCTACATCCTCATTGTGTTGTTTGTTGGGTTTTGTGATTATCATTGTAATGCTTATTAGTTTTATTTTTAGACTAGAAGGTTTTTTTAATAAGAATTTACCTTGTGATTGCAATGGCTCCAATTATTTATTCTATCTCATCCATGTTGCCTTTCTTGGGTGTTCATGGTTTTTACCTATTGGAGAAAAAAAACATTTCTATTTTTGAAAATATTTGTTATACAACACGCGTTTGTTTCAAGTAGAGTACAATACAATATACAAATACAGAAAAATTTATGTATTGTGTATTATGTTTGTTTTTTATATACAAGACAAAATATTTTGTGTATTGTATATTATGTATTGTGTTTGATAATAATATACAATACAATATATTATATAAAATATCAAATTTATCCTTAATTAAATAATAAATAAAACAATCAGTACCCCTTTCTTTCTCACTCCCCATTCTCTGTACTCTCCACCGCAACTCAATCACAACCGACAGCCCCATCACCGCCCACCGTGCCTCCCTAAACCACCACCACTTCCTGGTTTTCCTTACCTTCCTCCTTCACCATAGAGCCTCCCTAAACTACCACCACTCCTCCTACTTCACAACCGCACCTCCATAAACTTACTACCACCACGCCTCCACCTTCACCACTGCGCCTCCTCCTTCGTCGTGTCGTGCCCCGCCACATCATGCTCCGCGTTCCATGTTATGCCTCTGTTCTATGGTGCTCCATTGCTCTCTGCTCCATTAGCAAAGGAAGGAGAAGAAAACTCAAGAAAGAATCAGACGGAGGATGAAGAAAAATGAGATGGGAAGGTGCTTCGAGGTTTCATTCTATTCGACAGTGAGAGGCGCCTATGTGTGTTAACGCTTGGATGGCACAAAAAAATGACAGGGGTAAATGATGGAAATATTGGAAATATGTAGGGGTACGCTTGGGAATCAATTTTTATTAAAGTTTGTGTATGTGTCTCTGTATTTTCTGTACCACCCTCAAGAGAAGACACAAAATACAGCATATTTGTGTACAAATACACAAAATTTTGTATCTGTCTCACCAAACAAACACATCTTTTTTCTGTCTTGTATTTTGTGTATTGTATAAGCAAACAAACACTACCTAATACATCTAATTAGTATTCAATATACTAGCGTCTTGTCGGGCACTCTGTGCCCGTCAAGACGCTTTTTTAATTTTTTTTTGTCAATTTATGTTTTTCATTTTTTGAATTTTTTTCTCATAATAATGGATAAAAAATGATAAAAAATGGATTAATTTTTTGAATTATATTTTTTTAAAAAAATTATCATAGTAAATTTATATGTAAAAAGAATAAGGTAGTTAAAATGTAATTTGAATTGAGAGAGTAGTTATTTTTTTATTTATTTAATTTTTTTAAGTTTTTTATTTAATTTGAATTGAGAGACCAAAAAATAACTAACTTTTTGGCAATTCTCTTTATAAATAGTATAGACTAGTGACTCGACTGTCAAGCCGCTTTTTTATTTTTTGATGAAAATTTTATAAAATAATATTATTTCAATTAATTAAAGTTCTCTCAAATTTTATTTTAATTCATTAAAATATTAGTATAAAACATGAATAGAAAGAGAAAAAAATTTGAATAATAGAAGTTACAAATGGTAGTTACTTTTAAATTTTTTTAATTTTTGTTTAATCTATTTTGAGAGACCAAAAAGTAACCAACTTTTTGGATATTCTCTTTATAAGTAGTATAGATAACACACATTACAAATAAAGAAGTGACATATATTACACACGTTTGGTTCGTAGATGATTTTTTTCCCGGGAATGTGCACATTTATGGGAATCCTATTCTCGTCTCGGGAATCACTTTCCCAGGAATGAAGCGTTCCGGTGTTTAATTTGTCCGGGAATCTTATTGAATTTTCCCAGGAATGAATCATATCATGCGTTTGGTTCACAATGAGATTCCTGAGAATGTTTGTAAATTTTATAAATATACCCCTAATTAAAGGTAGTTTAATGAACTGAAACATTCAAATAGTACTTATATAATGTATTGATCACCTTCCTAATTAAATAAAGGTAGATATTGCTGTAAGACCAATTTTTATAAAAAAGTAGTCGTAGCCAATGTAGGTTTCTATGTGGGGGAGAGGGTACGATAGAAAGAGAAATGCTTGAGGTAGGTAAATTAAAGGTGGCTAAAAAAGTAAAATAACACCCCCTAAACATTCCCATGAGATGAGAATGTGAGATTCCCATGGGGGAGGTAGGTTTCAAATGATGAGAATGTGAGATTATTGGGAATGCAATATTCCAGGAAATGTTGACGCAGAAAATCGAACCAAACGTGGAATGTGAGTTTCCCATGAAACAATCCCGAGAATCTTGAAACATTCCTCCCAACCAAACGTACCCATAGTGTATTTTTTTTGTGCTATTTCATATTTTTACTCAATCAATTTTCACACATATATAACACACCTTACATATAACACACATAATATATAGCATACATTGAATATTTATTGAATAATATTTTTGTTGTATATATAATATTACTGTTATACTTTCCATAAATTGTTTAGAATCCCAACATATACATAACGATTAAAATTACATATACACTAAAATAGTCACTAATAACTACCATACATACGTAATAATTTAATTTTTTAAATATTGAATTAATGTATAATATTAAAAGTTTAATTAATAGTTTTAAAAAGTTAGATTATTATATATGATGACTGATTTTCTTGTATAAAAAATATTTTTATAAATAAATTATATAATTCATCTTACAATCAGTTCTAATAAAGACTTATTACAAGGATGATATATCAATAAAAATATAAGATCATATAATATGAGATTTATATAGTTTTTACCTGCTAAGACTGAATGCAAGCAACGAGCTTTGCACTTTCAAGTAGATGGATGAATCCAGCTGGGACAAAAATATCTCAAGAGATAAGAAAGATCAGAGTTAAATTGCAGAAAGGCTGAAAGTGCGATAGCAAGACAACAATGAAATTAAGATTTGGGATACAAGAAAATAATTTGTGATTTAGCATTATATGTAAGTAGTGAAATTTATTTTAGTCTGCTATTAATTAATTACTATAGATTTTAATTTCATACAGTTAAGATTTATTAATATTATGTTACCATGAATGAAGAATTACAAAGAGATTTTATTCTTAATTATGAGATGTGTGCTACCAATATATAAATATATATGTATTTCTTTTTTCGGTGATATGTTACCAATGTTGAAATTCTAGAATGAGGTATATAAGGAAATGAGGTGTAAGGGTGATATGCTGTTATTTTTTAGAGCATTGCTAGAGGCACAACAAAAGACCAGTCAAAACAATCAACAAATAGAAATTTGGGCCACAATCACCCAGCCCATTAAGAATATACTCATGATTAAAAGTGCTATTTGGGCCATAAAGTGTTAAATGGGCTTTGTTGGCTGTGTTGGCTGATTTTTTATTGTACCCCAAGCATATGTGTATTTTTTATTATATTTCTTAGAGTAGGAACTAATCTTTTAGAATATGATCAAATTTCTATTTAGAAACAACATTGCTAGAGATATAATAAAAAATTAGTCAAAACAATCAATAATAGGGAATTTGACCTAAATCACTCCGTCCATTAAAAAAAAAATACACATGGTTAATAATGCTATTTGGGCCAAAAGTATTAAAATGAGCTTTGTTGACTGTTTTGACTGGAAAAATGTTATTCCCGACCCCCAAGTATTGATGATTTAGAAATCTTTTAAACAAGATTTTTTCATAGAGACGAATTTTAAAATTATTCTACTTAAAAGATATGAGTTCCTTTTACTCGAGCCAACAGATTTTTGTATTACTATACTTCCCTATAAATAACATAAATCATATATATGGTGTGAAAAGTCAAAGAGAATGCATACATGAAGGATAAAGAAACAGAGAAAAGGGGGGAGAAAAACACTGCTTTATTTATGAATCAGTAATGAACATTACAATTGATCTATGAATTTCTACTTTGGTTTATATACAAGCTAAGAGTCAAGAGAACTATTATACTTATAGTTAATATTATGTATGACATATAACATATATTTAATATTTGATAGATATATTTTTGATATAGTAAAAGCATTACTGAATGAACTATATCACAAATGTTAGCTTAACTTTACATTATTAGGGATGTATCTAGTAATGAGATGAATAATCTATCTATACTACTAATATTTTTCAGAGGATTGAATAAGGAGGTGATGCCAAGTGTCACTATTTGATTGATTTAATATGAATTTATGACTTTTAAATACTAATTACTTATATTAGTATCATGTTTGGACACTTTGTATCTATTCAAGTTGTATTTTTATTATTTTTATTTGATTTAAATTTTATATATTTATTATTTTTATTTAATTTTAGTTTCACTTAATAATTATATAAATTAAAATTTTAAATAAATAATTATGAGATTGAGATAATAAAAAAGTAGTTATTATTTTAAAGAAAAACTACTCTCTTAATACATCAATATTCAGCCAACAATAAGCCAACAATTTAATGCAACTAAAAAGATTTAAGTGTAATAAATACAATTTATAATGACTAAAATCGAGTAAATCTCAAACCAAATATTTTGAAAATTTTTAACTACTCTATTATAATGCATTGCGCTGCTATAGACCATCCATTTTCTCTTGATTTGTTCAGGAACCTCAAGTAAGAAGGTGAGAAAATTGGTTTAATCACTTTTTTTTTTGGGACAAATCCATTTTTGCATTTTATTAAATATGTTTATAGGTTTATTTATCTATATTTCTATTCGGTGATATTGTTTTTCTTTTTTCATATATTAAACTGGCCGGTTTGATCACTTTTTTATTGGAATAAAATCCATTGAACCTCCTTGCATTTGTTAAATATTTTTATTTATTTATCTATATTTATTTATTTTAGGTTATGTGTAATCTCTTTTATTTGGTATGTGTAATTCATTTATATGTTATGTGTATATATTATGCATTAAATAATATGTGTAATCCTTTTTATTTAATATGTGTAATTCTTTTTATTTGGTATGTGTAATTCTTTTTACTTTAGTATGTGTAATTTTTTTATTTTGGTATGTGTAATTCTATTTATTTAGTATGTGTAATCGTATTTATTTAGTATGTGTAATACTCTTTGTAAAATGTGACAAAAGTTTGAGACGTTTAGTTTTTGTATCCACTTTGACCTGAGTTTTGTATTCTAGAGATTTTTTTATGATGAAATCTATTTTCCAATTTTGGGATAGGATCTATGTAATTATTTCATGTATCAAGACGATTCTGAACGATTGTTTTTTATTTTGAATAAATTTTTTTTATAGATAGAAACATTAATTATGCAATAAAATTTGTGGATCAAATCATACTAATTATACATATTATGTGTATAGTTCATTTAATGGTTGACTAATCTGTTGGCTAATCTCGTTGTACGTATAATATAATTGTATTTTTAATGGGTTAAAGAAAGAGAGAGGAACCAATTAGGGTTGGCACACATGGTTCAGCCTTCCGCCCACACTAGGCGTGACTTGGGTTCGAATCTCGAGGAACCCTCTTTGGTGGGTGATCTGTAAATTTCATCGTAAATCCTCGTTGAGGTTGGTGGTATGCCCTGACCCTGCATGGAGTGTGCCTCCCCTGATCTAAACTTTTAAGTAAAAAAAAAAAAAAAGAGAGAGGAGAGAGTGTGAAAGAGAGGGATGGAGAAAGAAATATTGAGAGATTTGAGGTAATGAGTTTAATAAATGTGAGGTAAGTGGGAAGTGATTTAATAATATAGTTTATTTTACTTTTATTTTAGAATTTAAAAAATAACTATATAAATGAGTGTGAACACAAAAAATGTGATTAATTTTTGAAATCCTATATTTGAATTATTGTATATGGTGACTGATTTTATAATGTATATGTAGCATTATTTAAAAAAAATATTTTTAAAGTGATAACACGTGATTTGATATTAGTGTAAAATTAATTTTTATTATGGATCATCAAAATTAAACTTATATACTAAAAAGTTAATCAGTTCGTTTTTTATTATTTTATTTTATGTGAAATTATTTCAGGTCAATAAAACAATTAAAGCATTGTTTCTATAATCATTAAAAAATTTCAAAATATTTGTGAAGGCATATGCCCCTCACGTTTTAACCTGCATCCGTTCCTGGAGGAGTCAGAAGCAAAATAAAACGCCCTTAAGAGTAAATAGAGAGATAAGGAAAAGTAATAATAGTCGTCTAAAAGTTTTAAATAGATAATTAAAAATGAAAAAATAAATTTTGAAATGGACAATTGAAAAAAATAGAGAAATTATTTGATTTATGTTTTAGGAACATTCGTAGTTACTTGTGTTAACTTTTAATCTTTACAAATTAATGTATATTATTTTCATATAATTTTATCTGTCTCCTAAAAGTAAAAACAAAATGGTAGAAGAAATTGACAAATTAGAAACCATCCTACTTTTAATTAGAATAATTTGGTCTTTCTTAATTCAATCAACTCATTCTTTATATTAACAAGAAGGTTTAATTACTTCGAAAGTCCCTATAGTTTTATCGATTTTTCAAATTGGTCATTGTACTTAAAAAATTTATAATTGAATCCCTACATTTTAAAATAACTTTTAATTAGGCCCCTAACACTATTTTTTTTTCACTTAGCCACATTTTAGAAGTGTGGTTAAAGATAAAAGAAAAAAATAATAGTATTATTAAATTTTATTTTGTTTCATATTATATTATATTTATGTTATATTTAATTGTATTCAAATTATTTTTATATTTTTTATTTATTTTAATTTAATTGTCATAATATATAAAATTAAGTTTATTCAAAATAATATATATATATATAAATTAATTAAATAAAAATAAATAAAATATAATATGAAACAAAATAAAATTATAAAAATACAAAAATAAAATATAAATAAAATTTAATAATACTATTATTTTTTCTTTTGATTATAAATACCATATAATTAAAATGTTGTAGTATTTTTCTTTTTTATTCTTTTATCTTTAACCACATTTCTAAAATGTGGCTAAGTTACAAAAAATAGTGTTAGAGAACTAATTAAAAATTATTTTAAAATGTAGAAACTCAATTACAAATTTTTTAAATATAGATACTAATTTGAAAAATCGATGAATTTATAGGGACATCTCCGGAGTAATTAAATCTTAAGAAGTTCAATGGAGATGGAATAAACAGATTTGGGACCATCCTACTTCTAATTATAATGATTTGGTCTTTCTTAATTCAGTCAACCCATTCTTCATAGTACTCTCTAATCTGGCCTTTCATTCTCCATTGAGTTATCTATTTCTAATTAGAACAAGTTGATATCATCGTAGCCTACTCCATTATAAGTAATAATATATTTGTCTAGATATATTGATAGATGCGATGGAGGGGGGTCGTGAAAGAGGATGGTGCAATGGAGAATGTATGTAACAACGGCGAGGACTAGCTGGGCAGAGGATAGAGGGCGAAGAGATGGAGGTATGGGAGGCTAGGTTGGGGTGGAGAGAGTGAGATGCTAAGTGAGGGTGAGGGGTGGCAATTAGTATAGTAAGGGAAAATTAGGGTTGAAAGGAAAATTCTAATTGTAGATACTATATTATCTCTTCACCTATTTTTTACCTCTTTTAAATGTTACTAACTTTTATGAATATGTTGACAACTTGTCAACATTTTCACAAAAATTGTCAACTTTTAAATGGGTGAAAAATGGATGGATGACACTATTCTATGTACTAATTGCACTCCTCGGGTTGAAACTCCGGAGGAGCTTAAAACTTTAAAGGGCCAATGGGCTTCGATCCTCTTCTAGCATAAAGATTAAATTGGACTTCAACCTTCTGCTAACATTAAGTCATTAACAAAGGGGCAAAATTATGTTATATTTTGTTCTGTTCTCTTCTATCCGTTTTTTATTTTTGAGAGCCGACAATTGAAATGAACTGATTGGTGGTCTATAAACAAAAAAAACAAAAAAACCATTTTTTTATTCTTTTTGTTTTCAATTTCTTTTTGTGTCAATTTTCGATTTTTTAATTGAATTGGTTCGATTTTTAACATCCGTAATACATATGGCACAACTCATATTTGTGCATCACACATGTACAAATACTAGTTATATAGATATATATACACTAATAAAAATGTACACATATTATAATTTGATTTGAAAATTAATTGAAATTGATATGAAAAAAATGTATATTAGTCTTGTGCATAAATTGGGCCTTTAACTCTTATAAAATTGAGCCTGATCACTGAGTATCTAGTATAATGGAAAGTTACATTTTTTTTTTTTAAGCTGTGGAAAGTTAATTAGTCTAAACAAATCGGAAAGGACATTTTTCCTTAAGAAGGTGAAATTGGGCCCATTATATTGTGCATTGAATCATGTACAATAACGGAGTTTGAGTTAGAGGAGATGCTGGTGATGGGGAGAATAACTGGAACGGGGTACTCAGATAAGTCTTGGATTTGGAATATGTGGGTGAGGACCGAATTCCAAAAAAGGTTGTCTCTGTCGTTCACTCTCCCCTCTCTCGATTCTTCTTCCCCTTTCTGCTTCACTGTGCACCACTTCACTCTCCCCATTTTCATTTGTTTCTTCCGGAGCTACTGCTTCGAAGAGGGGCCGTGGAGCGTCGTTCTGATGGTTCTGCCTCCACCATCACTATTGCTCAAGAACCACAGCAGTTCCACTGTTCTGCTGCTCCCTGTTTCGTTACTGCTTGCAGCATCACTACTGCTTTGATTTTAATTGTGACTGGTATGATCCTAGACATCCTGATGGAACATGTAAACACAATGATTACGACATAATTGAGGTTAATCATACACAACAATTTGGTGCATATGATCCTTTCATCATTGCACAAAATGCTCGGCAAGTGTATTACACTAGGTATCTGGGAAAGTGCAAGTCTAAGTGGTTAGTTGTTTTCACAATCAAACCTAGAGGCAGAGTTGAAAATGATGATGTGCACGAAATTGCTTACCAAGTCGAAGTTACTCGTGCTCCAAGAGTGGTTGTTGATACAGGAGTGCCTCCTAGTTTATGTGATGATACTAGTAAAGATGACATCATTAACATCTCTCGCCAAAACATATCAAGTCGGGGTGATGACTTCACTTCGCGTGAGGAAGAAGATGAAGTTGACAGTGAGAGTGCAGAAGACGATAGTGATGACAGTCCAGAACTTTCGGAATAAATGGTTTATGTTTCCAATTTAGCACTTTATATATATCTTGAACCAATTATTACATTTATGATACTTTGTCAAACACTTTAATGAATGAAAACTTGTATTATTATGATTAGATATAGCGGACAGAGGCAGAGGGCGTAGGAAGAAACCCGCCCCACGTTCTGGTTCTCGGAGCCAACGTGTTGAGCTCCGTGACCCGAGGCCAGATTTTGAGGAGGACCCAGACTGGTAGCCACAATCTGATCCATCACCACAAGCATATGAGGATGATGCACCATGACCCACCACTGCCTCCCCACAGGACGTACGAGGCAGGAATGATGGCCCTATCGACGTGCCTTCGGCGGGTTCAGGCACACGCCCCCACCCCCTCATCAGACCGGATAGTACCGGTCTAAGGTAAGGGATTTATATTTTTATCAACGTATATCAATTATAATGTTAATGTAAAAGTGATTTATATTTTAAAATGGAAAAATAATTTTTATGACATAGCTAGTGGGAATTAGATGTGTATTGATCAAAGTTGACATTACCGAGGATCTATGATCACTAATCATCTGTTTTCCAACATGTCATAAAATAGTTTTATCCATTTTGAAATATATATAACTTTTGTTTATAGTTTTTCCATTTCATTAATTATATATGTCAATGCAGCTTTGTGCCTTCAAACAAAAGCACACAACAGATCACGACCACGATACAGAAGATGTATCATAGGCCGATTGAGTACTTCACTAAGCTAACTAAGGAGGAGAAACGGCGGTGGATTTAGGAGTGGAAGGTAATATGAAACGACAATAATTAACATTTCATTAATTAAAGTAATTAGTTATTTGTTTATGTTGTGTTTACTAACAAGTTAAATTATTTGATATAATGTAATCTCACTTCACCAGGCGCCCTGTTGATGATGATGTACTGTACCGTGCCTTCTGCCACCGGGCAGCTAAGAGGCTGGGTGACATGTACATGTTCATCCGTAGCGGCAAGGATACGACTCACAGGTGGCTCTCAAATGCCCACTTGCGTGTCCTGCGTGAGTATTGGGAATCTCCGAGGTTTAAAGCCTAGTCGGAGAAGGCCAAGGCAAGCAGGGCATCATTGAGGGGTGACTCCCTTCACTGTGGTGGATCCAGTACTGTGGAGTCCACGAAGAGACGACTGGTACATAATGTTTGCAATTAATTTAATTTTTTGTTCTTACGTTATGCTCCTTATATTTGAATTGATTATTGTTTTGTTTAATTGTCTTAACTTACAGAAGCAAAAGTTGAAGAGACCACCCACTCAGGAGGAGCTGTTTAAGGAGACTCACACGAGCAAAGGGGATAAAACGGTGTGGGTAGACCAACGGTTAGAGCGTACTTATGTAAGTGTTTTAATTTGTATTCCTATAAATGTATCCCATTAATTAGTTATGCTAATAAGTTATTGAATGTTTATATGCGCTGCATGGTGCTTGTCATTAATGTTTGTTATTTTCTCATTGTAGGCTGATTATACGCGCCACATGAAGGAGATCCGTGGCTAGCAGAGACAAGCCTCAAAGGCCGGTGATCCCGTCCCACCCATTGATGAGCAGGCGGTGTGAGACGAGATTGTAAGCGGCCCTTACAAGGGCCGCATATATGGCTGCGGATGGTTCAGCAAGCCAAATGTTTGTTCGTCCACATTTGCTATAGGAGCTGGAGGAGGATCAGGAACCAGCAGTGATGCTGAGGTCCGTGACCGGGTCTTCCAGAAGAATTTGGAGCTACAGACCCAGGTCGAGGACTTGCATAGGCAGATCGACGTGCAGCAGACCCAGCAGGAATAGAGGATTCCTGACGAGGTTCGGAGGCAGGTTTAAGAGCATATATGTCTTAGTACTTCGAGATGTTTGCTGCTGGTGGATCATCTGTCGGTGGCGTCCCGGCACCACCACCACCTTCTCAGCCACCTTATCTGACACTGCATCAGCATCCGCCATACCCTCCATACTGGCCGTCCCCATATCCTCCATCTTATCCTCCTCCAGCTCCAGCTTATTCTACACCCCCTCAGACTGCTCCTGCCCCTCCTGGCTCGACGCAGCCTACTCAGCCTGCCGCACCCGGAGATGGTGGTGATGGTGATGACAATGACGATGGTGATGGTGATGATAGCATGGACTACACATGACTGTTATATGCATTTTGTTTTTATTGTTCAAACATTATTAGTTTTTATTTTTATGTACTTTTTTTATTTTATGTAGTTTGTTTCTTACGTACTTTGTAAATTTATGACATAAATAATTTTGATTTTGGTTATATTTATTAATAATATTATTACTTTTTGTTATAAATATTTATTTGATGTTTAATTATTATTAATTTGATTTTTATTATAGATAAATAATAATAATATTTTTAGAAATATAAAAATAGATTTTTAAAAAAATTTAACTATTATTGACAAAATTATCCGCAGATAAATTAATTATTTTATTTAAAAATAATTTTCGTTAATAATATCGACAGATAGTATCCGACGATAAAACAATTTTTTTATAATTTTTTAATTATCAAAATATATCGTGGGATTCATCCGCCGAAAAAATCGTCGATAATTTAGATATTATCGACGGATGTATCCCTTGATAAATTATCGGCAGATATCCTTCAGCCATCTGTCGATAATAGTTTTTCGACCACTAAAAAATCGTGGGCCTCCATCCGCCGAAGAATCCGTCGAAAACATTAATTATCGACGGATATCTGGGTCATCCGTTGAAAGGCGAAAATTTCTAGTAGTGTGTGAGTGAGGGTCGAGGGACCAAGGGTATTTTTAAGTTTAGGGTTTAATTGTTTTGGGTTGGGCCTACAATAATGGGTGGATTGAGTAAAGTTATAATAATAATATTCTAAATTTTTTTTTCATCCTGTCACGATAGTCCGTCTGATCACGAGCTGATTGGATGGCGGGATATTCCTTCACATCCCATTTTTGATATTTGAGTTGTATTTTTCATCATATTCTGTCACAGGATGGCCAAACATCCTGATAAGATGATCCCGTTTTGCCATGTGGAAGATCGAGAATTGGGCATAGAACCATTGGTTTTGTGTTCCATGAAAAAGAGATAAGACTCTTTAGCTTGGAAAAAAATTTGCTCGCACAATACATACACATACACAAGCATATATTTCTCGAACGAGCTAGGCATATAACAAAAAAAAAAGTCGAAACAACTAGGCTGCGTTTGTTTTCACTGACTCCGGAGTCAGAGTAAGTGGAGTCACCGGAGTCAGTGTCATTGTAGTCACTGTTCTGGAGTCACAATGACTACATTTTCTGTTTGATAAATATATAGAGTCAGAGTCATCAATGACTTGTTTCTGTTTGTTTTGATAAGACAAAATTTGGTGTCACTACCAAAATTACCATTAACTACCCCTAAATTTAAGAATCAAACACGAGTAATTTTTGGATTCATTTTTTTTATTCATATTTTAGACTGCATTTTCATTTGCTCATAATAACATACTTCTCCTCTAAGAACACACCAAATCAAACCACTCAAAATTCCAGTACGAATTCAAAGAAAAATAAACAATTCCAGAATTTTTTATTGAATTGTAATTTAATTTCAATCCAAATTTGGATTGAATTTTTTAATCTGGATTGTGATTTAGGCTTCATTTTAATCCAAATTTCACAATTCCAGTACAAATTCAAACCTAGAAGAACACAACTCCAAATTTTAGTCCAAAAATTCACAATCCAGTACATCCAATGTAAACAAAAATAAACAAAAAAAAAACAGAGGAGAAAGTGGAATCATTCTTTTCATCAGCATGTTAACTCAACAACATCATCATATACAATAAAAATATATAATAAATAAAAGAATGCAGAGATCGAACCAAGGGAGGACTTCAACATCATCCTCAACACTGCCGTCGCCGGAGGTGGCAGCAGCGGCCACGAACCATCGACGGCAACAACAACGGCGAAGCCGCCTTTGCCTCCGGATCTGCACCACTTTCTTTCACCGTCAGCGGAAGCAGAAAAGAAATCGAGGAACAGCAAGCAATGGCGAGACGACAGACGGCGGTGGCTGCTTTACCCTCTCCCATTCCGTTTCAGCAACAACATCCAAGAACCAGAAGCTGCAATACCAACATCGGTGACCTCCTCTCCTCGGACGAGCTTCCCAGCGAGATAGCAGCGGCGGCGGCAAAGAGATTCAACCCAAAGTCGGAGCGGTGAAGGTGACGAATCACATGAGTATCGAGGAGTGGGATGAACAAATAGCTACAGGGAGGCTGACTGGGTATCAAGGAGGGAGATGAGTCTCAAATGAGACTGTGTTGTGAGGTTTTAGGGTTGAGGGCAAACTCTGGAATTTTACAAAATTAATGAGGGCACTTTTGGAATCAAAAGTCATTAAACAAGAGAGTGACTCCGTGTCCTTTCTTCTTAGTGACTCTGACCCCAGTTTTAGAGTGAACAAAATCGGGGTAATTTTGTTCACTTAGTCAGTCTGACTCCGACTCTGAATTACAGTGACTCCAAAATCAAACGTTATACAGAGTCATAATTTTACTGACTCTGACTCCAGAGTCAGTGAAAACAAACGCAGCCCTAATATACTAATATATTATATGTATATGTTTACTTAGATTTCAATCTTGAATGAGTGGAAAGAAATCTAACGAGTTAGTTTGAACGAAGGTGAGTCTCAACAACACACCATATATTATATAACGTGCACACCATATATTAAATGTTGTAAAAAATGGCATTATAATATATGATATACAATATACATAATATATATATATATATATAATGTGTATAATATATAATATATATATATATATATTATAATATATGACGTACATATTTAATGTTTTAACTTATTTATTTTTATACACCATATATTTTCCTTGTCCCAACACTCAAAACCTTTTTCTCGTGTTTTGAATTTTTTTCAGCATCGTACGTAGTTTCGACAAGACCATGTTAAACAGGAGGCGCATAGGTACACTGATGCTGTTTGCTGCGAAATTCATACCACAAACACTAATATTAATATTAAGGCCGCCGCTACAATACAGTTGCGCTTTGTTGTTTAGGTACCGTTTTATTTGCTTTCTTTAATTGGGTGACATCTGTCCTCACTAAAAGGTGGCAATTACCTTCCGGCCCTTCACTAAAATAAGTGTCATTAGTGATGTTGAGGATTAAGGTGAAAGTAAATAATTGGTTTCGTTTAAAACTGAAATTCAGATTAATGGTGGAATAGCCCTAGGATTTTTCTCCTCCTTCATAGATACAGGAAAGAACAGATCGAAAAAGGAGTGGGTGACACCGGTGGTTGTCGTAGACGTATTAGTCGGTCGGCTGGCAGTACGCGGCAGTCGAAGGACTGTTCTGAGGTTGCGTTGAAACTTCGTGGAAAGCGTTTAGGTCAGGTATGCTTCGCTTTTTGTTTGAGTTGGGGTGGGTGATGAAACGTATGGGTGAATGGGGATTAGGTCATTTGTAGGTCACATTTAATGGTGCGAAGATTAGTTTTGCTGTGGTAATTCGAAAGTTCTTCCTCCAATCGTTGTTGTAGTTAATGAATTGGCGACATTTTGTGTCTTTTTTGTTACAGTCGTGGGATTGTTCGTTGTAGAGGGAAATCTTTGTTTATGAAAAATGGCTTTTGGCATTTGAGAAAATTGGATCTTGTGTGTTATTTCGTTTAAAAGACAAAGTGGGGAATTTTGCCTTAGGCATATGTTGAATTTTTTGTACATCATATGACAATTTATTTGTTTAAGTTTACTTGCAGATGGAAGCGTATTGTGCAGAGGATTTTACTACTAAGGACAAGGAATAATCATGTGAACATGACTTGGAAGATAGTTCTGGTGATTCATTTTCTGAAGAGGACTCCGGTGATGATGATGATGCTTTAACTGGAGGTGAGTCATTCGGTAGTGAGTCTTTTGGGGGTTTGTCAAGTGATTCCAGAAGATGTGTGCCACAAAGTTTGAATGGGTTTTTTGATAAGTACTTAGAGGATGAGGATGGTGATTTAAGTCCACCTACTGCTGCTGATTTTGTGGGTAAAGAGTTCAAAACTCTTGATGATGCCTACAAGTTTTATATGGTTTATGCGAGAAGTATGGGTTTTGGCGTTAGGAAGGGTGATATGGGGCGCAGCAAAGGGAGGGTAGTGACAAGGCGAACATTTGTTTGTTGTAAAGAAGGGTTAAGAAGAAAAAAATGGTATGTACGAGATGATCGACAGAGGAAGCCAAGAGCTGAGACACGAAGTAATTGTAAGGCTCGACTTTTGCTGAACTTGATGAATGGAGGTTGTACATGGAAGGTCAGAAAGTTAGTTGAAGAACATAATCATCCACTTACCCCAACCAAATATGTACACTTGATAAGGTCTCATCGGCGAATAAACACAGCTCAAGAGGCGCAAATTGAGACAATGCAGCGACACGGCATGAAAACCACCCAAATAATGGGTTTCATGGCAGGACATGGTAAAGGCTTTGGTGATGTTGGTTTCTCGAGGAAAGATTTGTATAACTACATCGACAAGTTAAGGCGGGGGAAAATAGTCGACGGTGATGCTGCAGCAGCACTAAGCTATTTGGAAGGTAGAGCTGACGGTGATCGAATGACTCTTGCAAGGTACACTGTAATTGAGGATGATAGGCTTGGTAATCTGTTTTGGGCAGATGGGCTTAGCAGGGTGGATTACCAATACTTTGGAGATGTGTTAGCATTTGATGCAATGTACAAGAGGAACAAATATAACAAACCTCTTGTCATTTTTTCTGGATGTAACCACCACAAGCAAACATGTGTGTTTGGCTTTGCGTTGCTGGTTGATGAACGTACAGAGACTTACGTTTGGTTGTTGGAGCAGTTCCTAGAAGTTATGGCAAATAGGCAGCCAAATGTCGTTGTGACGGATGGCGATGAGGCAATGAAGGAGGCGATACGACGAGTGTTTCCAATAGCAACCCACCGGTTGTGTGCGTGGCATTTGTGCAAGAATGCCGTTGCAAATATAAAAAACGGGGAATTTTGTGATGTGTTCAAGAAGTGCATTTACGCTAACATGACACCGGGTGAGTTTGAGGATCTATGGCACAGTATAGTTCAATGGTTCAGTTATGAAGACAATAAATGGGTCAACACAGTGTATGCTAAGAAGGAGATGTGGGCTACGTCTTACTTGAGAGATAAATTTTGTGCAGGCTTCCACACAACCTCTAGGTGTGAGGCGATAAATAGCTTTATCAACAAGTTTATAAAGTGCAAGTACAGCATGTTAGAGCTTGTGCAGAGCCTAGAGCGTGTAGTGAATGAATATAGAAACAATGAGTTAGAATCTCAATTCAAATCAGTGTACACTTTTCCAGTATATGACACAGGAATGCGAAGTCTTGAGGAACATGCTGCCAGTGTGTACACTAGGGCAGTATTTTTGGATGTCAAGGAAGAAATTTTGAAGGCATCATCGCTGGTCTGTGTTAGTCGAGAGAGCTTTAGCACCACGGTTAAATTCCAGTTGTGTAAATTTGGCTGCCCCAACAGGTTGTATGAGGTTTTATTTGATAGACTTGGTGGGGATAATGGCCCCACAATTAAATGTGACTGCTACCTTTTTAGTACGAATGGTATCCCCTGTTGTCATGTGTTCTTTGTGATGAAGGAAGAGCACGTTCCAGAGCTCCCGTACAACTTGGTTTTACCGAGGTGGCGCAAAGACGCGAAGGCTTTTGAGGATCGTGATGGGAAGGATGATGATGACGATCACTCGAAGCAAAGAAGGGAGATATTACGTTATGGCTCATTGTCGTCGGCAAGCTTGTGGATGTCCTACCTTGCATCAAAATCGGCCCCACATTTCAGGCGAACTATGGACGCAGTACTATTCATAACAAATGAGTTGGAGGGGAAGTGTGCAATTGGTGAAAAAGGTACTGCTGAGGTTTTGTCAAAGAAAATTGGTGACCCGTTGGTGGTGAAGACTAAGGGAGCACCACGAAAAAGTAGGGTCAATTCAACTAAGAGGGTTTGCTCAAATTGTTCTCTACCTGGTCATACTAAAAGGACCTGTACCCGTCCAACTATTGACTCAGTCGAAGGCTCTGTAGACACCAATTCTTTATGTGGGAGTAGCTGGCCATTTCAGACCGAGACAGAGGTATGAGCTTCTTATATTTTTGTTGTTAATAGTGTTAGACATGTAATATTGTATTATGTTGTTATGTTAGTTGGTTTCGATTAAGTCATATGTAGTAAGCATTTTGCTGATAACAGGGGTTCAACAGTCAAGAAGAGACGTGTGTCGGCGGAAACACAGGTGCGGGTGAAAGTTCTATGCATGTGCATCAACAGACGCCGTTTTGTCAAACTGGGATATCGAAGCAGATGTTTTTCGGAGGCCAAAATGTTTACCAGTACTTGACACCCGCAACACTGCCTGCAACACTGGGCAGGGGTGGTGAAAACAATGGTTCTCACGAGGGGTTGGTTGGAGATGTTGGTAATGGTGTGGACTTTCAAGGTGTGAACGGATGGGGGAGTGAAAATGTGTATCAGGTTTGCAGCAGACCAAATTATTTTTAATAAATGGATTCCTTATTATTGCCTTTGTATAGTATTATTAAGTTCATTAACCCTGAAGGTTGAATCAATAACATGTTACATAGCAGGACTCGATGAGTAAGGAATGCACTAAGAAGTGATGTATACAAATCTGGCTTATACAGTAGCAAGTGTTAAATTATGTACTGGTTAGTAAAGAAAGACCCTATAATTAATTGTGTGATTATGTTTTGGTTGAAGTGATCATTCTATGAGACCACGTTCTTTGTTGTAGTGCAGGATGCAGGTTTGGGTGGACCACTGATGGACTTAATGATTCAAAGTTAGGACAAGGTGGTTCGATGTTGGTTTTGTGTTTTGCTGTGGCACTTATGTTTTCCAGTGATGTAGTTTTATATTTGTCAGCATTTGTAGACTTCAGACATGTAATATGTAGTTCTAATTTTGTATGTCTCATGGACAGTAGTTGATGTGTATTTTTTGTAGTGGGTCGATGTTGTCAACTTATTTTGTCTGCAAAACTAAAAGAATGTTCGTGTTTAATATATGGATATGTCTATGGGAGGAATTTGTTATGTAGTTCTAAATTTCCATTTTTAATTCACATTTATCTATCGTGTTTTGGCAAGATTGGGTCTGTAATATTATCAATTATGTCGACGCATACTTCATTAATTTGTAGTTAAGATGGTCCATGGAATTAGCTAAAATTATAGTAAAATATCATGCATGAACGGGTTTCTTATTTGGTGGAGAATTGGAGATCTGAAAGCGGATTTTTACTAAATGCAACAAGGCCGACTGTTTGGAATTTTTGGAGGGCCAAGTTTTTTATTTCATGAAGACCAAAACTACCATGGGCCTTTCCAAAGATCGGAACATGTAAATCGTAGGACATGTGATCGTGAAAGCGAAACATAACAGTCCATATAAGGACTTCTTCGGATGTCTACAACGTGATGGATTTTCCAAGTATTAAAAACACCAAAACATGGATACTTCATCATTAAGTTATGGCCACAGTCTTGTAAAAAGTTCGCTAAAAACTACTTACATGTCATATTGCCACTATAGCCTGTGCTATGCCTACAAAAAACGTGTTTCATGTTGCATTCCATAAACCACCACTGCATGAACCGGTGATTTAAGGCACAACACAATCACGACAAAAAATGTTTCAAATTGTCATGGCAATGTACTACTTACGTTACTGGTTCGACAATAAAATTGAAGACAGATTTACATGACACCAAAATGTGGCAAGATAGATACTAATTAGACTAGTTGATATGGTGGGTTTGGTCTCGCTTTGACGACCAGTACTCCTCAGCAAGTGTTCGTATCATATTCCTTTGCTGGTTGTATTCTTTTGCTACCAACTCGATTCCCAAGCGCATACGCGTCTCATCACTCACACGCTGTTATGTAGTACAAATGCAATCAATTAGGATCAAATTAAGCACGACACGCTGTTACCACCATAAAGTTATTAAAATAAATTCGAATACCTCGACAGTGTAATCTTTCCACAAGCGTGAAGTGATCATCCATTGGGCCACCCAAATGCCGCAGTCTTACCAGTGAAGCGCATAAACAGTGATGAAGCATTGCAAGTTATGATTTCTCAAGGATAAAATTCATTAATCATATATGAATACACTGCCAACGACATGCAGGGGAAAGAAAACTTACGATTCGGGCAATTGCTGGTTAACATGAGGCTCCACCAAATGGTAGTCGGATATCTTCAGCTTTGCTGAATTATTTTGCATGTACCAGGAATCATCAGCTATAATACGTTCGAGCCCTACTGCCTTTGAAATGGAAGGACGATTAATTAGAATAAATCAGTCCAAGGATAAGTCTCAGTGTGTAGCAGGTGAAATGTGTTAGTGCATATTAAATGTTATTTTACTTACAACAGCTTTAATTGCAAGTATTCGCTCCCTCCTATGTCTAGGATCCCTCAATGAGTCTAGGTACACCAATTTAGACTTTTTTGTATCAACGACAAGCAAATACCAGTGGAACCCAACGCAAATGGGGATGTATATCTAGTTAACATAATACAACATTTAATTATATGGTACTTAAATGAGGATAAAGATTGATAAATTTTAGGGGGAGGTGTTATTTGTTACCTCTGACATTAGGTCCACTTTACCCATGTGGTTTATGCGATACCATTCAATTGTTGCATCACTCATGTTGTTTGTACCTAGTAAGAATTGCTAGATATAAAAACGGATAATGTTAGTACATTACCCAGCATGTATAGAAGCAAGACTCTGTTTTGTAAGCGGACTTACCGAAAATGTGGGAGGCATAAACCATCTAGTCCTTGGAGAGTTGTAGGACAACATTGATGATACTAGGATAAGGATCTGCATTTATCGGTCCAACATGAAGCATGACATGTTAATGGGAAATCACACAGAACACATGCAATATGTTAATGTGATATACTGCAGAATACCTCATCAAGTATTGGAAGGCAACCCGGATGAGGACGACTCTTGAACGCTCTGTGAAGGCAACCCGGATGCCCACATACCTGCGCGTTTGCGTCCTCCCAGCTATCGTAAATGCCTGGTTTACGTCCCCTAAAGACAACGTAGAACTTCTCACTTGTATTACCCTTGTAGTTAGGACCGCTTGCCATGACCTTCGTTCGGCCTCACAAAAAGAAGATGAAACTTGTTTTACTTGGCCTCAAGGAAATATGAAGGAGATCATATATACTTGCATCCATTCGAATTGTGGTACGTCGTCGTTTCGACCCACTAAGTTTTAGGATTGGACATCGCATTATGGCCATTGATTGTTGTCATTGTTTTACTCCATTGGGATGAAGTGAAGCCATTTGTGAGATAATATATAGAACCATAATATCTTCGTAGGTGACCTAAGAAAGATCTAGTAGGGAGATTATTTTTCCTAGAGCCCTGTCATGGTTGTGTCAAATCATTGAAAAATGCACCGCAGACTGACTACAGACTCATCCACACATGCAAGGGGGCCACCGCTTAAGTGTGTCATGACCATATTGTAGTCCGTGTCGACCTAGTTACGCCAAAGGCCTAATTACCCAAAAAATAGTTAGAATTGAACTGTGATATGGAACAATGGTAAATTATTTGTTACAAAATAAAACTTAGACAATAAAATGAAGGAAAATCAAATGTAACGAAAACCACTCATAAAATGTTAGAAAGTCAGTAAAAGTAAGGAAATCCCCTGAGGTTTTGAAATGTCATATAAAATGCAAGCATGATCGTAAACAACGTGTAATTGAATTTTATCCTACTGCATTCATTTGAAATGCAAAGACGTTATGACCCAAAAAATGGTTTGGTCATCAAAAAAAGGGATTAATACGAGATATGACCTCAGCTAAAACTATGAAAACAATATGTATTAAATGACAGTGTTGCACTCACCAACAATCACAGAACATTTGTAAAAGACATGACAGTATCTAACTAATTTATCAAAAAAACGTGTTACTCTTAAAAAATAATTGGCGACTTTGATGAATATGTTGACAAGTTGCCAACATTTTCATTAAAGTTGCCAACATTTACCTGTGGTGGAAAAGAAGTGGATATTAATATTGTATGTATCAATAGCATTTTTGTAACAAAAAATAATGTAGATTTTTCAAAGGGCCACTAAAAACTATTACAATAATTTAAATACTACCAATGTTCTCATTACTCCTTCCAATAAATAGCAAGAACACTAAACCACACATCATCACTTTCAAAAGAAATCAATCGAATAATTTCTTCTTCCTTAGATAATTTAGAAATAATAAAATTAAATATTTGTTTTCCTTATTACGATGTGGGTTTTAATATTTTTTAATTTTTAAAAATAAAAACTATAAATTAAGTATGGTTACATTTTTAATTAATAATACTTAATTTGTAATAATTAAGTATCGTTACAATAAGTATATAATTAAAAATGTATCCATACTTAATTTTTTTTATTTTGAAAAGTTAAAAAATATTGGAACCCACGTCGTAACAAGGAAAACAAATATTTAATTTTAATATTTTAAATTATTAGGAAGAACAAATTATTCAATTGATTTTTTTTCAAAGTGATGATGTGTGGTTTAGTGTTTTTGCTATTTATTGAAAGGAGTAATGAGAACAATGATACTATTAAATTATTGTAATAGTTTTTAGTGATCCTTTGGGTGACCTACATAATCTTTTGTTATCTCCAATGATCAGATCCATAATAAATAAATAGTAATGAAACTGACCTATTATAAAGTGACTGATAATTTGTCTCTATTTGTTGGTAAGTAGATATAGAAAATGTTGATAATTTTATTAAACAACAGGTAAACCATGTTATGTGTATTTGTAATGAAGACATTAATTTATTGCTAAAACTTTGATAAGATTTACTCATTAATGATTGGTTAAAGATGACAAGTTATTACTAATTGAAAATGTAATCATATTTATTTTTTATTTTAATAAATTAAAAAATATTGAAACCCATATCATAACAAGAAAAATAAATATTTAATTTTAACATTTCTAAAATATTTAAGAAATAAAAAATTATTCAATTGATTTATTTTAAATTATAAATAATTAATTTTTTAATTATTTTTTTGTGATCTAAATTAAGAGTTTAATTTTAATCCACTGTCAGTGTAAAGAAATTTTACACACATCCAATCATGGATTGACACATCAGCAAATTAAAAGTCTATAAATTAACCACCCACTAACTAAAAAGTCACACAAATCAATGGATATGGATTGACTGACAGTAGTGGCGGATCCAGAACATTTTAACAGTGGGGGCAAAAATATTATATCGTTAATATATATAAATATTAGATGATATTTTTTGAATTTTTTTATAGTGTGGCGACAAATTTAATAATATAATGGGAACAAAATATATATATTTGTATATACTTTAACTAAAAAATAAAAAATGCAGTGGGGCCATAAGCCCCCATACCCTTGTGAATAGATCCGCCACTGATTGATAGTGTAAATCAGTACATCATAATTAAACTCCTAAATTAAATATTTTTTTATAATAAATTCAAACACATTCCTTTTCTTACTGTACAACTGTAATGCGTAGAGAGATTCTAGAAAGAGGAAGGGGAATAGAGAGAAAAATGAGTGGAAACAAAACCAAAATTTGGAGTAATAAGGACACTTTTGTCATTTAACTCCTTGAAATGAAAAATGGTATTCTAAGTGTAGGAAACAACTGTACTCTAGCAATCGCCTTTAAATTATCTTTCTAAAATTTTTATGAACTTTTTTTAATTTCTAATATTTTACTTTATTCCATATTTTAATTATTTTTTACTATAATTTTATGTTATATTTAATTTCATTTTACTTATATTTTTTTAATTATAATTTCGTTATATTATTAAATAATGCCTAAGTGAAATTTGTATTTTATGTTGTAATATTTTTTTATCTTTCATCTTTAACCACACTTCTAAAGTGTGCCTAGATTCAATTTATTACAGTTACGAACATAATTAAATTTCTTTTTAAAATTTACCGAATCAATTACAACATTTTTAAGTAGGGTAGTACTACAATACAATTGTTTTGTATTGATAAAGTACATGTGTTTTTGTTTTGTCGTGAAATGACTTTAGTATCCTTACATTTCTCCCACTAACCCAAATCAACCACCACCCACAAAAGCTTCTATTTCTCTGTTCATCTTGTTAGTATTCGAGCTACCAATTTCATAAAAACACCAAAAAAAAAAGGAGAAAAAAATCTAGAAAATTGAAAGAAAAATAAAATAATCAATCCAAATAGTTATTGTTGAGTCAAAGCTTCTTCTTCTTCACTCTTCTGTGTAAGTCCAAAACATAGTGTGGAAAAAATATATATGTCTCTTCGGTTGCCGTCGATTTCCTCCCTGTCACACAAAACACTTTTGAACCAGATCTGTTTTCCAAACGCATACCAATCGAAAAATGGAAACTTCAGGTGCTGGTTTAGAGTCGCAAAATAGGGAAAGAAAGAGAAAGCTCAAGCCTTTTGGCCAGTTTGGCCTCGGTACTGTATTTTTAGGTTGTACATCACCATTAAAATTTTAGTTAAATCAATGAAGAAATTGAGGCTGTACATAAATAATATACTGTTTTGGGATTTCACAATAATAATGGAAAATGTTGATTGAAAAGGAACATGTTTGCATCAAGAATCCCCTTTTATTGGAAAATTTGTAATGAAGATTTGAAGATCTTGATGGAGCTATGAACTTCTTTGTATCACATGTACAAATTTGAATTAAAGGAATGACTATGATCTTTGTGGTTGTTGACTATGATGATAGAATGAGCTAGAGACTAACTAGAGAGTGGGTATAGGGAGGAAAAGCAAGATGAAAAGCAAGAAGAAAACTCAGAATACGAGCTCTGGAGTTCATGGCACTGATAGCAATGTCAATTAAGTGAGGACAAGAAAGTCATTTTACACATTATTGAGGGACACATGTCACCTTCTTACACAAAGCAAAAACACATGTACTTTATCACTACAAAACAACTGTATTGTAGTTCTCCCCTTTTAAGTATATCGACCTTTGCTGAAAAATTATTGAAACTATGACGATCTCCGGAGTAATTGAACCTATTCAATTATTAACGAAATGTTTTTCATAAAAAAAAATTTAATACACACATTCTCAAAAATCACAAGCGACTCATTTAATGTCTAAAAAATTATTATTTCAAAATTTCATCATTAAACTAAAGTGGCCATCAACATACATTCTCATAAGGGTACTTCGCATCAAAAGGATTAACATCATAAAATACAAATGAAACCAGCCCAACAAAGCCAACACTACCAGACTATGGGCTGAACCACCAAAAATGTACCTTGGGTCTGGCCCAATGCTATAATGTATTCAACGAAATTCAAATCCCTGCAAACGTTCTTTCTTACAATCCACCTTGTTAAACTTTCATTTATTATGTTGGGCCATAGTCCATGTCTCCGACAATTGTGCGTCTATTTTGCTGCCCTCTTTTGACATCGGTGCCCTCGTCGGAAATATATACTGTAATATTATACTTTGTCTTCTCCGGCAGTATTGCCACACTCCAATCAACACAACTAAACTCTATACATTGAAGTGCCTAACTACTTTGAACTCCTCCTCAACCTCTACAGTCGACATACGACCACATTGCCTTTTCACCACCGAAGACCGTCCACTTCTCACTGCACACCCACGACGACCTTACCTTCATCACCGATAAACACCGTACTCATTTGAACGTTTCCCATGGCCAATAGTTTTCCATCTTCGATAACGATTGCAAACCCTTTTTAACTCATTCTTTTATTTAATCACAAATTAATTTTGCTGGTTTCTCGTTAATAAAGTACATCCACGCATAACTGCATTAATTCCTCCAAGGACAGGAAAGTAATCCAAGGACAGGAAAGTAATTGCCACCTTTTAGTGAGGACAGATGTCACCCATTTAAAGAAAGCAAATAAAACGGTACCTAAACAACAAAGCGCAACTGTATTGTAGCACCGGCCTAATATTAATATTAATTAGACACACTAGTGGACAATTCAATTTCCACCACCCACATCCTTATAAAGGTAACGTAACCTTTCCAAATTAGTTATGTACTTATGTGGAGGGAGTATTTATTATTAGAGTCCCATATTGGTCAACTTAATAAAAGTTAGTTAAAGAATTAAGAATTGTATAAGAACTATTTAATTAACTAGACTATATCTTTAATTGATAGGTGTTTATGAGATCTAAAGAAAAAAAATCAAGACTCAGAAGTCAGAATTATTCAAATGAGGACTTTTTTTTTTCAAATCAAAAACTTGTTTTTAAGGGTGTGATTATAATGAAGATAATGTCCTAACATTCATGATGAAGACATATTTAATTATGTTTTATTGAAGCAAAATAAAACAATGTTAAATTTAACCATACTTTTAAAATGTGGCTAACTGTAAAATATGGTTAAATGCAATAAATGTAGCTAAATGTAATAAGTGTGGCTAATACAATAAAATATGGTTAAATACATTTCGTTGATCCTATCACATAAAATTACTAATATTTTTTCATCTCAAAGAGAGGTCACAGAGATAAAATAAGTATAATTGGTTGTCGACTTACAACAGTATTGCTCTTGCTAGTGTCGCACTTACTTTTGAGCACACTTATTGTGTTTAGCTTACATTTTAAATGTGTGATTAAATTTAACAATATTTTATTTTATATTTAATTATATTTTTAAAGTGTGATTAAATAGCTCTTTATCATAAATATTGATTTTAAACATGTTTTTATCATTTAAAAGGTCTAGAATATTCTTGACCACAGTAATAAGAAAGTACATCAAGATGACTCTACGCGGTCAAATTAAAGTCCAACATTGGGGTTTTAGCGACGGGACCATTAGGAAATGTCTATATGGCATTTACATTGAAGACCTTCAATAGTATATTATATTAAATGTCGAGTTGATCAAATGAAGGCCATATATTAGATATAGTAAAATACACTTTTCTTTTCAAATAAAAAAAAATACAATTCTCTTCAAAGGGATATTAATATTACATTTTCCTTCACATACATATTTCAAAACCTACATTCCTCTCTCCTTAATTATAAAAGTAAATTGTACTACTTTAATTATTTTTATATTTTCCATGAAAAGACTCTTAAATACTATTAACTTCTCTTAATTAATTTGTTCAATTATCATTATATCATTGTGTTATTTTTTTGACATTATGTTCCACCTTGTTTGCATACATGTTAATCTTTTAGACCTATTACTAGAGAATTTTAAAAAGTTTGTTATTTTTTTATCTTTAAAAATAGAAAATTAAAAAATAAAAAATAACAATCATTTATAATTTTTACTATTCAAATTATCTCTCTTTATTTTTATTCATCTTCTATATTAAAATTGTAATAAATTAAAATAAAATTTAAGAGAGACTTTACTTATATTAAATAATATTATTTTATAAAAATTTAATAATAAAATTGAATTAAATAATATTATTTTATAAAATATTAATCGGAAAATAAAAAAATAACTTAACAGATACAAAAGTATCTGTAAAGTGCTAGTTATATTAATAATTATGTGTATAGAGGACATATCAAGTGAGAGATATGAGAGTGAGAGAAATAAATCTGGACCATTGGATCTTACTTGAATGGTCAAGATTAGAATTCATGTGACTTTTTAAAATCTTTTAGTCTTGACCATCCATAGATAATTTTATGACCAAGATTTACTCTTCCCACTCTCATATAATTTTATCATTCTCACTAAATACATTCCCTATATATATATATATATTTTTTTTTTAAATTGCGACTAACTTACATTTATATAATTTTGACCGCCTTATATATTGTTCTAGAATCCGTCGCTGAGCCATATCTAATTTGGATATTGTGTATTAATAACAATAAATTGCGACTAACTTACATTTATATAATTTTGACCGCCTTATGTATTGATTGGTTCTAGAATTCGTCGTGAAACCATATCTATTTTGGATGTTGTGATATCTCATCGGAGCATTATTATATATAGAATAAAAAATAGTCAAAATAATTAATATTTTATACACATATAATAAATATTATATAATATTTATAACATATATTATATAATATACATAATATATATTACATATTATGCACAATATACATCACAATTGTAAAGAAAAATAATATTTTAATATATATATAATATATATTATACATAACATATTATATATAATATATAACATGTGTTATATATATTATATATTATACATAATATATTAATTATTTTAATTGTACACTAAGATTTTCCATTTCTCGTATCTCCCCGCATGACATTAGTCATATCACAACATTCAATGGAGACATATTAACTATGAATACTTATTAAACCAACCAATTTGGAAGCATTTGAAATAAAATAAAAAATGCACTTAATTTTCAAAGATAAAAAACATATCTAAATATAAAGATGAAAATTTATTTTAGTTTGTATCATTTAATGTCTTAGCTGCTATTATATATTTTAATTTTACTAAATCTTTAGGGAGTAAAATGTAATTTTGGTCATTCACTTTATATGAGTGAGTCATTTTAGTTGTCACTCAATTTTTAAAATAGGCAGATTGGTCCCTCACTTTACAAACTGTGACTCGTTTTGGTCCCTCACTTTTTGAAATTAGCGAATTGGTCCATCACTTTATAAATTGTGAATAATTTTGATCATCTACTTTTCAAACTATGAGTCAAATTAGTCTCTCTTTTTGTCCAATTTGGTCTCATGAAAGGGACTAACTTGACTCATAGTTTTTAAAATGAGAGACTAATTTGATCGTTTTAAAAGTGAGGGTGTTAGCATTTTTAGGGACTTAGTGTAAATATAAATATGTGCTATTATAAAGTTTAGCCCAATATTAAAGTGATATGGTAAATTTAAATTATTATTAGTGTATGGACATAAACATCTTATTAAGTGAGTATGAACTTTTATACGTGTAGATATCATTTGGATCCAGTTACTAATTCTATGATGGACTGAATTAGAAACTAGGGTTACGATGTTTATTTATAAAAGGGTTATGGTCCCCAAACTGTGAGTACGACCTCCTTTTCTGTCATCCCATCAGCAGAGAGGTAGAACTCTAACATTGAACAGAGCATTCACCAGTTTGGAAGAAGATCAACTAACATTATAGATCAAAATTAAAGAGATCTAAATATCAATCAATTTTTATAGCATCAAGTAGTTTTCCGTATTTATTTCTTTATCTTCTTCATGCTTTAATATGAATGGTCTTGAGGTTTTTCATGGATTTAAAGTTTTTCCAACAGAACACTTTGTAAAGTGATGAACCAATTTGCTTATTTTAAAAAGTGAGGAACCAAAATAACTTATGCGTACAAAGTGAAGGACCAAAATAACATTTGTATCCCAATTGATATTTTATATTTTATAAAACAATATCTTAAGAAGAAAAAAAAATTCTATATCACGACTACAATGTGGTTGTTAAGTTATTGGCATGAAGGGCACTATTATTCTTTTCCTATCACAATCACAAAATAAAACAACATCGCTTTCTTGTCTTTGAAATAATTTATGGTAGATGAACTGTTTTAAAATAATAGATTTAGAAATAATTTATCTGTATTTGGAAATGATATTAAAAAATAAATTTAAATATTATTTGAAATACTAAAAATAAAAGCTATTTAATCACAAAAAAAAAATAAATTAACAAATAAAATAAAATAAAAGCTATTTTGTTTTAACTTTGGTCAAAATTGATTTTGACTTAAATGATACACCTCTAACAAAATTAAAAACAAACGATTGCGTTTAATTTATCTGTAAATACATGACTATATAATACGCACACAAATACAAATTAAAATATAGAAAACAAGTGCACATATATAAAAATTTATTTATTTAATATTATATATATGTATCTTTACTTTTAAAATAAACATAAAATACACAATATTATTTTATATATTTATACATATATTTATATATCTATATTTCAATTAAATATTATAAATTTATATATCTATACGTGTATTTGTATTTTATACTTATATATAAATGCATGAACAAGATTAATTTTATGGAAATACTTTTTCTTATTGCCACACGAGAAAAAGTATAGTAATCAAACACACACTTAGCATGCATTTGTTTGAAGATTTTGAAAAAAATGAATCTATAATTTAAATATTTTATATATAGAAAAAATTGAAAACTGATTTCTTCGAAAGCTACTTGTAATGAGCATTACCTAGGGGATCCCCTCCGAGACGATGGATTGGTGGTGCTCCGAGTTGGTGAGCAAGGGAGGTGCCTTCTCCGACTGCTCCGACCCCGTCTGCTCCGACTCCAAGGGACGGGGGTGGTGACCTGCAAGGGTCTCCGATGCTTAAGTCAGTGGTGGCTTAAGATATAGAGTGTGAGTAAGGGATAGAAGATTACCTTGGGAACAATGTCATCCACCCCCTATTTATAGTAATTTATTATGGGCCTGGGTTGCCGTAATTTTGGAGTGGCTGGCCCATCCAAAATCTCCCTTGCTGACTCAGCCCTTCCATGGAGGTGACTCAGCCCTAGTTCCTGGATGGTTCTAGAAGGATGATTTGTGGGTCATCCATGGTGAAGTGAGGTTAGGGAGTGCTCAGGGTTTGGTGGCCAATCCATGGTGAAGTGGGCCAAGGAGTGCTAAGGGTTTGGTGGGTCATCCCTGGTGAAGTGGGGCCAGAGAGTGCTCAAGGTTGTGGCTAATCCCAAGGTCCCTGAGTGAGTCCGACCTCGTGAAGGTGCTAGAGGTCCTAGTTCGTAGGCAAGCTAGGCTCCGAGGGGAGCAGGTATCCTAACTTTGCGGGGATAACCTTGGTCAAGTCAGAAGTCTGCCCCCAGGTCCTAATTAGTTCCGAGGTGGAGCGGGATCCGACCTCGGAGGTATTGCCGTTGAAGTCAGGCGTCCCGAGGATGAGTTTGGTCATCGCGGGAGCCTTCGAGCCAGGAGCCTGCCCCCAAGTCCTAACTGGTTCTGAGGTGGAGCGGGAGCTGACCACAAAGGTGTTGTTGTCGAAGCCGGGCGTCCCGAGGATGAGTTTGGTCATCGCGGGAGCCTTAGATGAAGGAGTTGAAGGTCTAGGGATTTTCCCCGTAACACTTGCCCCCAACTAAGCATGGGACAATTAATGTCGGATGTTGAGTTAAGACTCTTGATAATTAATAGTCGTTAATTCTTCTCTTCCGCTTTCGTCCAATGGTTCTAGTTCATCGCTTTTATCTGTTGGACTTTGTCCGCCTTGCTTTAATAATATTTTCTTTTAGCCTTCATTGTAAAATTACTTTAGGTTTACATATGGGCTCATGGGCCCTATGAATTTCTTGGCCTAATCATGCATCTTCACCCTTCCAAGATCTAGTATAAATAGCATGTTTGTTGGCACTTGACTCTGTTTTCTTTTTCAAAACTGCTTTCCCGCGGCTGCCTTCTTTTCTCGGGGAACTCGGTCCGAGTTCGTGCCCCCACCATCATCTGACATCGCTGCCGAGGAGCCGCGGACGCCTGAGCTTGCTGCCGCAAGCGCTGTTCCGGAGTTGGGCGGCTGCAGTTTTCGAGATCTCGGGCGCATTCTCTGCGGGTTTCCGAGTTCATGCCCGAGGTTCTCGCTTGTCCCTCTGCTCGCGCGGGGCTGTTGCTGGTTCGAGGTCCCGGATGCCTGCCTCCGAGATCGTTCCGAGGAGCCTGCCTCCGAGATCGTTCCGAGGCGCCTGTTTGAGGTCGCGAGGTTCTGAGGTCGCGGGGTTCGAACGCGCGGGGTTCCGATGTCGCAGGATTCCAAGGCGCGGGGTTCCGAGGTCGCGGGGTCACGTTCGCGGTTCAGGTGGGGCGCCGACCAATCCGAGTTCGAGGGCCGTTTCCGAGCTCGCACCGGTTACTTCCGAAGTTTCTATTGTTCGGAGGTTTTGGGGTCAGGCGCAGTTCTGTTCTTATTTTTCAAAACTGTTCCGAGGTCCGAGGTTGCTACTGGCTGTCACAGAGCTCGCAGGACGCTTCTAGTCTGATCCCCGAGGTCGCGGGCGCGTGCGGTATCCGGGGTCCATCCGAGGTGGCCTGCACTATTTTCGGCTTCAGGTAATGTCTCTATGTCAAGGTAAGGTTGTGCCTCTTTGATGCTATTTTTCTTTAACTTATAAGGATCTGCCTCACTTTAATTATTTGGTCCTGCAACCTTTTGAGTGGTGTCGCATTATGGATGCATTTATTCCCTTTTGTTTTTAGGAATTTGGTTGTGCACTTTGAACTTATTTGATCTAGTGCAGATTTATTTTTGCATGCAACTCTAATCTTTATATTATTTGCGTGTAGTTGGAGCTTTGAACTCTATAGTTGAGTAGGAGATTGCATCTTGTGCCGAGCTCGTGTTCTTTCGGTCCGAGGTCGTTGTTGGGTGTATTTTATACATCCCGACCCCGTTGCCTTTAGAAATTTTGGTTTATGAACCTTTAATTTCTTTGGCCTTGTGTAAATTTTTACTTTGTAACCTCAATATTGGTATTGCCTTTGTGTAGGAGCTTAGGAGCTTCCTGGTTGAACTCAGAGTTTATCTTCAACTCGTGTGTCCTGTGTCCTTGCTTCAAAGAGAGGTGTGTTCTATTTTTCCTTACTTTTTGTTTGTTCTAATTGTTGAACAACCTTGCTAGTTTAGAACTCAAGGGCTCTAAGTGTTGAAGGTAGTTGTTGATCTTGTAGAACAAGGGAACCACCTTAGGTTTCTAGGTAGTTGTTTGCTTAATATAATCTCCTTTTCTTGCACCTTCTGACCTTAGTTGTTTGTGGCGGTTTCCTTTTCTAGGTTATGAATGACCCGGAGTTGGAGATTCCCCCTTCCTTGGATCCCTCTCTGGTTGCCCACTAGGTGGGGACCCGATCTCAGATCGGGGTCTGATATCTTCGTGCATCTGTCAAGCTCCCTTTATTCCCCGATCCTAAGATGACTTCCCGTCACGTATACTATGTTCCCACTAGGCATGAGAGAATTTGCCCCGGTCCCCCAAGAGAGGGATTCTCCCTGTATGGCCCCGAACCCCCTTTCCTAGGGATTCTCTAACCTTATATGGCCCTGTGCTATCCATGTAACAGGATGTGTGCTATACGTATAACACACATCCTGTAACATGGATAGTACATGTTGGATACAAATTGAACGTATTTCTGTTGTACGTCAAACATTATTGTATATTATTTGAACGATTTATTTTTATATATTTTTATGTTGAAAAACAATACACCTACTATTACATGAGGTGTGAATCTTATTTAAGTAGTATATATACATCATCTAGTAATACATAAAATATTCGTGGATACAAAAAAAACAGAGAAAAAAATCACATATACTATTATCATTTTTTTAGTGTTGGGTCTCTACATATTTTGTGTTGGTTTATGATTTTTCTAACCGTTAATCTTTTGTAACGACATAATAACTAATTGTTGGTGGTCGGTTTAATTTCAGGAATGATTTTAAATGAGAAAAAAATTCTAGAAAGATTTATATCACGTTCTTACACTAAAAAAGAAAAGAAAATATTGTTTCACATGGCCGGCTCTTTGAATTAGCTTCTATAAATAGGCCCAAAACTTCTCTAAAAAGTATAATTCAACACTCACATTATTATCATTGTAGAGAGCTAAGCCTTTTCCAAGTACCATGGCTTATACCCTTGGTCAATTCTTATCCTATCTCCAAGCCTTTGGGCTTTCTTTGATTACCATAATTTCTCGCATTTCTATTATCAAATTCCTAAACCCTTTCTTGATTGTGAAATCTCAAAACCCCAAACTCCCTCCAGGTCCCAAACCATGGCCTATAGTTGGTCAACTTCCCGAAATTCTAACAAACAAGCCTGTATTTAAATGGATACACAAGCTTATGAAAGACATGAACACCGAAATTTCATGCATCCGCATAGGAAATGTCCATGTAATTCCAGTGACATGTCCCAAAATTGCTCTTGAATTCTTAAGAAAACATGATGCAACTTTTGCTTCAAGACCAATAAGCATATCCACTCACATGGTCAGCAAAGGGTACTTGACCACTGCTCTTGTACCCTTTGGGAAACAATGGAAGAAAATGAAGAAAGTCTTGGTCAATGAATTGGTGTCACCCAAGAGGCATCAATGGCTTCAAGACAAAAGGAATGAAGAAGCTAACGACCTTATGTTTTATGTATACAATAAATGCAAAAATGTGAAGAATGTTAATAGTGGTGGCCTTGTGAATGTGAGGAATGTTGCAAGACATTATTGTGGCAATGTTATTAGGAAAATGATTTTTAACAAAAGGTATTTTGGAAAAGGTAGGAATATTGATGGAGGGCCAGGATTTGAGGAAGTTGAATATGTTGATGCTCTTTTCATAATTCTTAAGCACATTTATGCATTTTATGTTTCTGATTATGTGCCGTGGTTGAGGGGACTTGACTTGGATGGCCATGAGAGGAAGGTGAAGAAGGCTATGAAGATTGTGAACAAGTATCATGATGCCATAATTGATGAGAGAATCAAAGAATGGAATGATGGATCAAAGAGTGAAGTAGAGGACTTGCTTGATGTTCTCATCTCACTCAAAGATGCTAACAACAATCCACTATTGACATCAGACGAAATCAAGGCGCAAATTATAGTAATATACACTTCTTTCTCTTCGTTCTACTCAACGTGCATTACTTTTGCGTCAATAATGTTGATCGTACAACGAAAATACGTCAAACTAGTATGGACGTGTGCTATTCATGATATGGAATGTGTGATATACGTACGTGTGATATACATATATAGCACATATTCCATATCATGAATAACACATGTTGAATACTAGTTGAACGTATATTTACGTTGTACGACTAGCATTATTGCTTTTGCGTAATACTGTACATTCAATTTTCCTTAAAAACATACATGCAATATCATAAGTAATAAAAAAATTATAATATGTGATATGTGTTAGCTTAAGGCTCATCATTAATAATTTTATAGTCTAATAATTGTTTTTAAATAATTAATAAATCAAAGCACCCAAAAAAAGGGTGACGACATGAAAAGATGAATAATGTATACATGAGAAACCCAAACTCTAAGGGACAACCTCATTAAAAAAATATAATACAACAAAATGCATTTTGTACTCTAATAATATGAATATGAATTTGATTATTAATAAAAAAATATAATATTTTGATAATTATAATACACCAAAATGCCCTTTTATTATGAGAGTGGAGTTATATTTAAAAGTTACAATGAAAAGGGATATATTTTACGCATCCATATATCAAGTATAAGCAATTTCTATATATTGCTCAAAATGAAGAGTAAGAACAGGTAAAAGAGGTAACAAAATCACACTTTTTGTATTTTCCGTCAAAAATGTTACCAGAAAACATGATACATGCATATTATTACTAAAGTAATGTTTTTTTAAAACCATGTGCTTTTCAACATTAAAAAATATTTGAACATTCTACTAAAAAAAATATCTATCCTAAATTTAATTTTGATGCACTGACATTATAAAGGTATTTTACATTATCATCCGGTCAAAACACTATAGCTATATATGTATAACTTTTTAGATAGTGAAAGAAAAAAAATTATTATAACGACCGACGTAACAACATATGATTGTGTAAAAAAATTATATACTCACGATGAATTAAAATTAAATCCATAATTTATTACTTTTTTTTTCAACTTATTCTCCCTTCATTTTTTTCTTACATATTTTGGAAATATTCACCCAAATCGATTTACATATATAAATTATTCTCTTATTATAGCGTACCTCGTACTTATATTTAATTACAATAATGCTAAGTGTACAATGAAAAAATCAGTCAATACAACTAATGAGTCTATTTTGGCTTTGGTTTTGACCCAAATAATTATTGTGATTATAATGAGCTGAGTAATTATAGCCCAAAATCTCATTTATTGACTGATTTGACTGGTTTTTTATTGTACATTTATCATCACCCATTTAATTAACATACACCACCTTATATTAATATTTAGCTATCAAACTCATAATCAATCTTGTTGTAGGAAGTGATGATTGAAGTGGTGGACAATCCATCAAATGCATTTGAATGGGCACTTGCGGAAATGATTAATCAACCTGAATTACTTCAACAAGCCATCGAAGAATTGGACAATGTGGTAGGAAGAGAGAGACTAGTCCAAGAATCAGACATTCCTAAGCTCAATTTTGTGAAAGCTTGTGCAAGAGAAGCTTTTCGCCTTCACCCTATTGTAACTTTCAATGTTCCTCATGTCTCCATGAAAGACACAATAGTTGGCAATTACTTAATCCCAAAGGGTAGCCATGTATTGCTAAGTAGACAAGGGCTTGGGAGAAACCCAAAAGTGTGGGACGAACCAAACAAGTTCAAACCACAGCGTCACCTCAAGAGTGGTAGTGAAGATATTGTGCTGACTGAGCCAGATTTGAGATTCATATCATTCAGCACAGGAAGGCGTAGTTGTCCTGGAGTGGCTCTTGGGACCACAATGACTGTGATATTGTTTGCTAGGTTGCTTCACGGCTTCACTTGGAATGTACCTCCCAATGTATCAAGTATTAATCTTGCCGAGTCTAATGATGATTTGCTTCTTGCTAAACCACTCATAGCCATGGCAAAGCCAAGACTATCGCCAAACTTGTATCAAGTGACCACTAATCTCTGAGGTTCAAACTTCCATGTATATGGATAAATCTTTATCAAAAGTTCCTTTTTATATACAATATCTAAATAAAAATAGGCTCAAATTTATGGAAGGGAATAAGGTGATTATACAATAATAATAATATTTGACGTACAACAGAAATACGTCCAACTTATGTCCAATTTCTGCTATCCATGTTACATCATGTGTGCTATATGTATATGTGTTATACGTATAGCACACATCCTGTAAGATGGATAGCACACATTAGATACAAGTTGAACGTATTTCTGTTGTACGTTAAGCATTATGGTGATTATATGGGCCTAAAAAATTGATGTTTGTAAGTCCATTGATGTACATATTCAAAATTAATGAGAAGGTGACACTCTAATAAAAAAATAAGTGATAAAAATAGTAGAATTCATATTCTATAAATATATAACGTTTAGATGTGTTAAAATATTGAATATACAAATATAGTATTACTTGACATATGTTATGCTGCAACTACTTGAATAGTTTGGAATGTAATGGTATAATTATTGTAATATGGCTAAACATTTATGGATGTTTTTTTAATAAATAAAAATTTTAAAATAAATAATATTAATATAAAATATAATTATTATATAAATTATATTAAAATATGAAAAAAAATTATCATCTATTAATTTAGTTAATAATTATCTATGACAATCACGATTTTTTTATTTTTATATATTCATATCGTAAAATAGTTTTATATTGTTAAGTAATAGAATTTCATTAAAGTACAAGAAAATACCTCATTAGACCACCATTGTAAAATGTGGTCTTTGATAGTAATAAGTGTAATATTTGATAAAATATCATAGTTTTCAACTTTAGATTACGTTTATCATCGTATCTCCCAGCCCAATAATAAGCCTAGGAAAAATCTACCGCGGATCTAAGTTTCACCTAAGGGTCCGCTACTAGGAATAGGTTGTTGCATAACATTAGACGAGTATGCGTTAAAAATGTCAAAATGGGTTGACATTCTCATTTAGCTAGGCCCGTCTCACCAAAAGCGAGGCGAGGTGATGGGCCGCTCGCCAAAATTGACGATCCCAAAATTCCAGCCCAACCTATTTTATGACGGGCTGATGGGCGCTAGCCAATTTTTTTACGGTCCCAAAATCACAGCCCAAGCCGGTGTCGAGCTTATCTTGCCTTGGGTCGGGTTGTAAAATCCGTACCCAGGTCTGATCTTTGACCCATTCACGTTGGGCCATCCTATTCTTATTGGGCCTTGGTCTGGACACTACGTCCCTCGATGTGGCGTCCGAGGTCCGACCTTGGGGCCTTAAACGGGTTCCTTTGTTGTTCTTGATTTGAGCCGTCCTTTTGGACCGTAGTTGGGGGGTTCCGAACTGGGGCGTCGAATTTGGCCGCAATCCGAGTGAGGTGTGAACATTAAAATATTTAACTTTTTCAAAAAAAATATTAAATAAACTTTTAAGAGCTAATTCTATAAATTAAAACAAGTATTTATATTATTGTATTTTTAAATAATAAATACTTTTTTTAAAAATTATTTATTTTTTAAGTTTTTATATAAGAACTTTTTTTAACATTTAATTAAACTCCTTTTCAAAACAGACCTTTAGTCACTGTTGAATGATATATTTCGTGCAATTGTAGGTCCATTTGATATGCGGATATCAAATGTTTATGTAAGAGCATTTTATGGCCATTCAATGTAGATAACCACATAATTCATAATTCGGACTGTATGCAAGCCTGATTTTAATAATTTAGAGTAGTGTTTATTTTCATTGAACACTAGAATTAAGAGAATAATGGAATTAGTGTTGTAAGATTGATATAATGACTCTAAAATTAATTTCAATTACATATGCATATATCTTTATCTTCCTTACAACATAAAGTGACTTCAAAACTATAGTAAATAAAATATTGACAATTTTATTCATTGAATCACTATGATTTTATTCGATCTTTATTATGATCCACATATCAAACATTTAATAGAATCATTTTTATAACCACTACTCATTGACTTAAGTGAAAATAAAACAAACACGGGATGTATTTGCACATATAAAGCCACGTTTTTTTATTTTTTTATTTTTAATATTAATTATATTATAAAATTATTTGTGCTACTCTACCCAATCATTCATGCAAAATAAAGTTCGTAATTCAATTCTAATATAAACATTCACGTGATAGAAAGTATTGAAATATAAAATCATTCATTCATGTTGATTGAGCTAGATTTGAGGAACATATTAGCAAGAGGTAGGGTGCAAATGCCATCATTTCATTAAGTGACGTGCTTTGGATCACACAAGGACTACAGTGAAATGTCACTTTGATGCTTTATATAGGAGTGGCTCTTGGGACCACAATAACTGTGATGTTATTTGCTAAATTGCTACATGGCTTCACTTGGACCACACCTACCAATGTTTCACGCATCAATCTTGCTGAGTCAAATTGTGAAATGTTTCTTGCTCAGCCACTTGTGGCAATAGCCAAGCGAAGACTATCTGTGGAGCTGTATCATCCATAGATTAAGTCATGGCAATATGTCCTACACATTGTTAGTGTTTTTCATCTCTTTTATAGTTGTTTTTATCTCTTTTGTAGGTGTGTTGTTCCCTTTGTGATGCAGTAATGTTTGACATAAAATAGAAATACGTCCAACTTGCATCCAACATGTGCTATTCATATTACAGGATGTGTGTTATACGTATATGTGATATACTTTTAAGTAAATTTAAAAAATGGGCATTTATTCGGTACCCAATATTTTTATTGGGTATCAGTACATAATTGTGTGTTTAACCTATTAATATATGTTAAGATTAATATAATTCGGTACTAATAGAGCACGGTGGTGGCCGCGGTCACAACCTGTTTCCTGGATGCGCCTCATTGCCGCATCTCCTCTTCCCCTTTCCCTCGTGCAATGCTCTCTCTAGCTTGATAATATGAAGTTATGGATTTGATTTTTTTATAAGATGATAAAGTTAGAGAGTATCAATATAAACTAAGTTAACTTTTGAAGATTATCGGCCGAACAGGCTTCTATTCATCTAAATTAAAAAATTTAAATTAATTTTATCTATAAATCAATCACTACTTGATTTAAACTAATAACAATAATAAAGAGAAAATAGAGGAGAAGCAAAAACAATATTATCGATAGTCTCCAAAGTGTACTCTTCCATTAGGATTCATAGTGCTATTTATAGCCAAACTAAGAAAGAGATAAGATCAAGTCAAATCTTAATAAGGAAGAGATAAGATCAAATCAAATCTTATCCAATCCTATCTTAATTGGTTAAAGATACAGATATTCACAATATTATCTCATAACACTCCCCCTTGAATATCTGTTGTTGGAATATGTCTCGTTAAAACCTTACTAAGAAAAAACCCATTGGGAAAAAATCTTAATGAAGGAAAAAGAGTACAATATTCTCATAACGTAATACTTTTAATTGCCTCATTAAAAACCTTGTTAAGGAAAAAACCCGGCGGGATAAAAACCTTAATCAAGGAAAAAAAAGTATAGTATTTTCTCCTCCTCTTACAGACATTATTTGATATACTTCTACCTTCAAGAAATTAGTACACAAGATTGAGATGTGTCGGGTAGAAGAATATTAAATAAATTGGTGAGGAACTATGTCTTGCTAATACATTTACAGCAAATTTTATATCTAGTTGTGTATAATTAGTAAGGTATATGAATGCTCCAATGACAGTAAGATGCGGTACTTCAGAACCAAGTAGACTTCTTCCTCATTTTCTTGAGGAAGGGATGGATCTCATTTTACATCCAACGACCTTACTACCATTGGGGTACTTAATGGATGTGGTTTATCCATATAAAATCTCTTCAAGATTTTCTCAATGTAAGTTGATTGACGAACTGAAATTTCATTAGTCAAATGCTCGAACTGTAGGCCCAAACAAAATTTAGTCATTCAAAGATATTTCATCTCAAATTCATCTTTTAAATATTTTATGACTATAGGAATCTCTTCAAGAGTTTCAATGATATTTAAATCATCAACATACACAAATATGATGAATCCATTTACACATGAGCAAATAGCATAATCCTGAAATCCATTCTCAATCAAATACTCACTAAAACGGTTAGACCATAAATAGATCTTCACAGTTTGATTAAATAAATTTCACAAAAATGTTCGCTAGACAATGTTAATATCTTTAATCCTTCAGGGACTTTCATATAAATATCATTGTCTAATGAACCATATAGATATGCTTTGACAACATCAATTAGATGCATATTTAGCTTATTATATGTAGATAAGCTAATCAAATATCGTAACATTATTGCATCAATTACAGGGGATATGTTTCACCATTATCTATATCAGGTCTTTTGTGAAAAAAAACTTTGTGCTCCAAATTGAGCCTTTAAGTGTATACATTCATTTTTCTCATTTTTGTTTTCGCAAACATACCCATATGTATCCCGTGGGTTTCACACCTTCCAGGTGTTTGGATTACAACTCCAATCAACAAATGAGTCAAGTTTAGCCTACAGGGCTTATTTCTAATTTGACCAATCATTTATATATCGATATATTTGTTATTGATTCTTGACTCAAGATCCTCATTTTCTTGCATAAGTGTAGCGCTATACTATTTGCAAATATATTGTCGCGACAACAATTACTTGTCGGTTCCATAGTTTCTTATGTAGACATGGTTTATTGAGATCTCATCATTTTCAATATCTTGACAATTTACAGGTACCTGAACGTCTTCTAACGTTTCAATTATGTCAAACTTTGGACCACAATATGTATCCTTAGCATGTCTATATCCTCTTCAACAGGAAGAGTATTATTTGCCTCCATAACAATATTTTTTGTCTATTTACCCCTTATTTTGAAAATTTTCATTTTTGGAACCGACTGGCATATCACGCTTCAGGCGTGTGATCTATTCACTAGCCAATTGCCCTAACAATGGGCATCAATTTCGAAAAGGGTATCTCATTTAGCTGGTATGTATATTTTAGTCATTCTATTTCATCATAAAAATGCATCTGATAATACATTTACTACTCTTTGCAATAAAATTATGAACTTCTGGTTCAAATTGCCTTTTTATGAGGATCTAAATAGAGTAAAAGTGATGAATTGCAATTTATTCCAGCTAACATTCTCCCCCTAATGTTGGGAACATTACTTCATTAAATTGACAATCAACAAATTGAGCCTTATAGACATCTCCTATTTGTATTCCAAAATACTTGATTTTAAAGCGAGAGTCACTTCCAACATTTTAAATGAGAATTTTTTGTTGCAGGCCAAAACAATTACTGGGAGAGATAAATAACGACAATTTGTCTTATGCAAATAAGCATTTGTAAAATGATTTGCTCCAAACTAGAATGTGGAGAATTGTTCTCATAAATAAGTGGTCTAGCAATCAACTGGAGGTCTTTCATAAGTTTATTATGCTAACCAATTCTTTCCTATGAACATGCATGATTGGATGTTCAATCTATACAATATTGGCCTACAAGCATCAAAAGCTTGAGAAATACATTCACCATATCACCATTTTGATTGTTTATAGAAATTAGTGCTCTTAACAACTTGCGCAAGTATATCACGCACGAACTTCAGGTCGCGAGATAATAATGAGCACATATGTGACCATTTCATAGATGAATCTATCATAATTATTTGAAAGGTCTATATATTGGATTAATTAATCCACATATATTACATTGGATTCCTTTTGGAAATACAAGAGGTTCAAATCCAATCTTTATTGGTGAATGCCATATAATATATAAATATATATTTAATTGAAAACAAGTAACAAAAGAAAACTCATTACATTGAAAAAACTTCTAGTTCTTCAATGAATGTCCATACGAGTTTTCAATGATCCTTCGCATTATTAATTCTCTGGATGTCCCAATCGATCATGCCAAATGATAAAGTCATTTGAATTAGTAAACTTCTGGTTTACAATAACATGTGATTCAATTACACTAATTTTAGTGTAACAAAGACCAGATGAAAACGAAGGTAATTTTTCTAGTACAACTTTCTTGTTGGAATCACAACTTGTGATATGAAGGTACTCATTATTCCCCTCATTTACTGTCTCAATATGATATCCATTTCGACGAATATATTTGAAACTCAATAAGTTTCTTTGTAATTTAGTAGACAGTAATGCATCATTAATGATGAATTTTGTTTCATCAGGTAACAAAATTATAGCTCTTCCAGAGCCTTCAATCAAATTAATGAGCCTTTAGAAGAATCACCGACTTTCGATGATCATATCTTTCTTCCAAGCTATTCCAGAGATATGTAGGATCTTCTAGAGTAAGGTATTCAAATTTTAAAGCCTCATGGAGATGACGACGAAGAAAAATTAATGCTTTAGCGCAATCCTTCTGGGATGCAGCATTTCCTTGGACAATGGTATCTTTAAGACCCAATGATTTCAGATGGATTCTAGCATCGAGAACCCAAGTCATGTAGTTCTTTCCCGAAATTTCAAGGGTAACACATTAAAGAGAAGATAGATTTGACATAATTGAAATACTGACATAATTGAAAAAAAAAATGTTACCTTGAGAGTTTTTCGTGCTGATAACGTGTTGTGAAACTAATAACAATAATAAAGAGAAAATAGAGGAGAAGCAAAAACAATATTATTGATAGTCTCCAAAGTGTACTCTTCCGTTAGGATTCATATTTATAGTCAAACTAATTAAGGAAGAGATGAGATCAAATCAAATCTTAATAAGGAAGAGATAAGATCAAATCAAATCTTATCCAATTCTATCTTAATCGGTTAAAGATACAGATATTCACAATATTATCTCATAACAAGTTGGATATTGTTACCCTGTATTTTTCTAGATATCGAATAAAACTTCTTTTAAAAAATTAGAGAGGTATAAACTCCCACATTGTTATAAATAGTTTCGTCACGGATCTGAACCACAAAAAGCTAATAGACAAAGGGTCAGTTTAGATAAAAAACTTAATTAAGTCCTTATACATATAGAACTTCTTAATAAGTATTTTAATAATAAGTAACTTTTAAAAAAGTTATTTTGTGTTTGGAAGTAAAATAATATAAATGCTTATTTTGGTTTGTAGTGGTAGTTTTTATAAAGTTGTGCAACGACTTTTTTGAAGAAGTTAAATATTTTAACTTCTACAAGAAGAACTTAAAATAACTTTTTAAAAAGTTAAAAATTACTTAAAAATTAATTCAGCATTCATACAATAACTTATAATATAAAAATAAAAAAAAATTATACGTTTGCTATCAAACTCACCCAAAGAACATTGTCATAAGAAAATTTTTTACTATTAGAATAAATAAGTTTCTTATTCTAATATAGTTGTCTCTATACTTCAGAGAGATCCTGAGCCAAATCTTTTTTATGGAAAACATGCTTTATTTAGATAAAGAAAATCATACAATTTCTTTGAAATCATGTGTTATTGCTCAAATCCGTACTTAATCCTATTTCCGATAGGAACAGTTGATAATTAAATCCTATTTTTCTCATTATTTTCGTTTCAATATAATAATGAGAAAAGAAGGCCAGACTTTGACTCTTTGAGCCATTAATTTCGAGCCATTAATGGTTTAATTTGGGGTCCCATCAAAGAGACAAGACAGATGAGTTGTGACTTGTGAGAATGGTGAATAATTCCCAAACAGTTAACAAACTTGGCCGCTTAAGCAAGTGTTGGGGGTTCGCTCCCCCGCCTTGTGTATGCAGCAATGCGTTGACCAGCGGTTAAACACTTAAATGGAGTTCCACACTGCGGCGGATTAGTCCTTGGCCTATCGGGTTGGGGATACCGTACCGTTGGTCCAGTACCAAAAAAAAAAAAATCCCAAACAGTTTACAACGTTTTTCTTGTATTTTAAATTTTAATTATCTGAGTCCAATTAGTTTCAATAACAACGTTAAACAGGCGCATATATAGATACTGATGTTTGTGCTGCGAAATTCATGCCACAAGTGCATGATGTAGACGATCTAGTGGTAGTGGACAATCCTATTTGCACCATCCACATCGATACAGAATAATGCCAAATATTATATAAATATTAATAATGCTAAGTGAATAATGAAAAATTAGCCCAGACCGTCAATGAGTCTATTTTGACTTTGGTTTTGACCCAAATAATCATTGAGATTATAATTGACTGAGTAATTATGGCCCAAAATCTCATTTATTGACTGGTTGGACTAGTTTTGTATTGTTCATTTGACATCACCCTATAAATATTATCCATATTTCTATTGTACATCAATTATTTCGCCATCCACATATCTCTATCATTATTAACTAACTTTTTTAAATCGATACTAAATGATTAAAGAATTATACGAATGAGGAATTTTTTTGTTTACATATATCAAGTATGTTTTTCTTTTTGTTAAAAAGACTAGATTAGTTGAGGAAAAGAAATATTTGTCTATTTTATTTGAATCATATGATGTAAATTTTTTACTTTATATTTAGTATGTGATTAAGTCGGTTTTTACTGAGTTATGAATCTTTAATTAAATATCAATGTAAAATTATTTTACGATAAAAAATTTGTAAAGTCATATTCTATCTATAAAAAAATATCGATATTTAACATGTTTTATCTATAAAAATTAATTTGTCCATTGTAAAATTTGTCCACTCATGTTCTATCTATATATATATAAATCTGTCCACTGTAAAATATAATATCGATAAGGCCCACTCTAAGATTTACTCTATAACCAATAATTAATATATCAAATACTAAATTATATAACGTCAAATTTTATCCTTATATTTCTTTTCATTTTTTGGTTTCAATTCAAACATTTCATTAAAAAATGTTCGGTCGTTTATTTAAAGTTTAATTATATTGCAAGTCCTTATAATTTGAACAAATTTTGAATTTTCCTATAATTTAAAAGTTTAGAATTGTGTTCCTATAATTTAATTTTTTTTTTCTAATTGAGCCACTAACTTTGTTAAGAATTTAATAATATGTTATATTTTATTTTTATTTTTGTACTTTTATTTAATTTCATATTATATTTTCATTTAAATTTTTTATTTTCTAATTAATTTCAATAAATTTATTTTTATTTATATGATATGAAATATAATTAAAATAAAAAAGAAAACATATAAATAATTAGAAATAAAATTAAATATAATATAAAATTAAAAGAAAAATAAAATAAACTAAAAATTAGAAAAAATTAAAAATAGTAAGAATTCAAAAGATAGCTAATTTAAAATATTTTGTGTTATTTTTAATTTTATTTATAATTATTTTTATATTATTTTTTATATATTTTAATGTACTTATCATATGTATATTCTTTAACGACTAGAAGATATATTCAAGACTATATATATGAAGCTTATACACCTTGAAGAATCATAACACAAGCGAACAATACAACAATAATACTTCAAGTTTCTTATTCTTTTGTCCATATTTGTATACAACTTCTTACACTTAATTCTTTCATTGTAAAATATTTCTTAAGTGTCTTAGCCTTTCAGATACATTTGTAAATCTTTCTCTGGAAAGATAAACACTTCCTTGAACAATACAACAATAATACTTCAAGTGTCTTATTCTTTTGTGCATATTTGTATACAACTTCTTACACTTAATTCTTTCATTGTAAAATGTTTCTTAAGTGTCTTAGCCTTTCAAATACATTTGTAAATATTTATCTGGAAAGATAAACACTTCCTTGTAATCAAAGAAAATATCCTTGCTTTAGCAAGTAATTTTAGGAGTGTCTTTATTTGGGATTAAAGTTTAGTTTTATCAAAACTCTCATCAAATAATTAATCTGTGAGTCTCTCAGACTCCAACCATCAATTTGTATAAGGTTAAAAGTTTTTCTCAGTTGAGGAAGCAAGTGAGAAGTTCAGCCTCTGGAGTGAGATTGGCAAAAGTCCTTTTCGAGTGAAGAGAAGACAGAAGTCTTGCCTCTGAGGGAGGTGAGCAAGAGAAGTCCAGCCTCTAAAGGAGATTGGCAGAAGTCTTTCCCTAGTGAAAGGGTGAGCAAGGTTGTGGATTGAAGAAAATATTAATCCTGGGTTGTAACTTTGATTGAAAGTTAGTGAAACTCAAACTAGTTGGTTTGAGAACTGGAGTAGGTAACAGATTGACCGAATCAGTATAAAAACTCAAGTGTAAATCTCTCTAAACTCTAGACTCCTTTAATTACATGTTATAAGTTGTTATATTACTTAATGAGTTCAGAAGCTACCTCAGAAACTTATGAAGTCACTTATCTAAGGTTTAAAGTAATTACAACCTCTGAACATACCTCAAAAGCTTAATTACTTTCAAAGTTTAGAATCTTAGCCTCTGAAATAATTCCGCTGCTATCCAAAGTGTCAACAAGCTTCTTAAAGCGTGAAAAGACCATTTTTATATTTCAGAGAAAATTTTAATAAGTCAAGAAGCACGATTCAACCTCCCTTCTCATGAAAAACTTTACTTTCAACCTATTGGCAATTTTTGAAAGTTATGGGGAGAGGCCAAAATGCAAAAATATTGGTTTCTGCCTCGACTCCGCCGCTAGCGGCCAATACCATGCCCGCTAGTGACAGACCAACCTTGCACAATGGCTAACATCTGACCTTTGGCCGCTAGCGAGCACTTCGCTACAGAACTGCAGAAACTGCATTCTTAGGTCCAAATGTCTCCAAAATGCACTCTCAATGTATTCTATAGGCCCTTCGATGTCATGACGATGTTGGACGTGGATATAGAACCCTACTCTATATAAGGAAATGTTGTTCTTGGTACGAGGTGTTGGTGAAAAGAGGCAAATGACAGGATGCCGCCGCCGGTGTGGGAGGAGTTCGTCAAAGTCTTCAGAGGAAGGATAGTCTCGGATATTCAAGAAGGTTGTTAGCATAATAGTCTTTAAGATCAAGCAGATCCTATTTATGTTGGTATTTGGGTGCGCTGTAGAGTCCAGTTGGGTTATACGGCTATGCAACTCATGAAGTCTGAGGAGGAAGAGAGTCAAGCGGATTATGAAGGCGCTAAGGAACCCGATGTGTTTTGATCTATATTTCCAGATAAAGAGAATGTCTTTACCTATGGTCATGGGTGCTGGCAGTAGTATTGAGAGCATGCAAGGGGAGTAAGGAGTTAGTAGAAGTTTGGAAAAGAGGAACAAGAGTAAAGGATAGTATCTAGTGGGACTACTTCGAGTGAGCCTTAAAGTTATTGGGACCGTTGTTTCACTTCAAGAGGAAGATTCGGGTCAGTGAGGACCGCAACTAGAGTCAGGTCGGGTTGGATTCTTGATTCAGCAATATGTTTCCCCTATCATGCGACGGTAGGGTCGTTTAGACCTCATCGCCCTCTTTGGAACTTGCGCAAGAGGTTTCATTCAGGGTTATGTCGTCAGAGACTGAGCATATGTTTTGGATTTAAGCAGTTGGGACACCTTGTGTGGTAATGTCTCGCTTAGTGGAAGTCTCCGACACATACCTGACTCGATCTATCCTTCGGATACCATCCCCAGTAGTCATGTCGTCAGATTACCTTTCGGACAGGTCTGATAGAGGGAAAGTAAGAGGAAGTTGTGACTGGAACCAAGGAAGTGAATTTTGATGTTGCCGTGGTATGTGTCTTAGTTGTCGTATGTCATGCATCAGAGATTTAACGTTCCAGGCAGGTAGGAATTATTTCCCTATGGCGTGAGCCTTGTGTCTCAAGACGAATAGTGTGTGATTCAGGCCTCTTTGATCTCGTCTCTGCGTGCTATGCGATTATCGGAGGGAGCGGCTTCCCTTGGACAGGACGGGTTAAGGTAAAACCCAAAAAGGAGAGAGCAATCCGGCAGTAGCCAAAGACCACATCTCTAACCAGGAGTTTCTTGGACTTAGTCAGTGTTGCTGACACTTCTGTTCAGGATTTCTTGGCAACAGTGGTACTGTTGACACGGTCAATCGAAGATGGTGTTCGCTCTCAGTGGTCAGAAGTCAATCAGAGTTTCCAAAAAGCTTAAGGAGTGCGTGAGCCCTGCCTCTATTCTTATAAAGTCAGGATCAGGAGGGCCCAGTGTAACGATGGTTCGAGTACAACATTTGAAGGTTCTCTTGGGAATCATGGAAAGGTGTTGCCTATGTTTAAGAAAGTTAAAACAACGTGAGTAGGGACATTTCACCCACGAATGGAAGGTGTTTGTAATGAAATTTGCTCTTCAGATCTGAGGACACGTAGGTGGACACGATGTTTGAGGATTATGTGCAATGTTATTTATCAGCTGGGAGGAAGCTAATAAGGTTGTTGATGTAGGAGACCGAAGTCCATGTGTTGATTACCTTTTATTGTTTCTACGGTCAAACCCTAGTGGATGAAGTATGTCAGATTGGTGTGAAGAGATTGCATTTTAAGTCAGGAATACAAAGGGTAATTCTAACACGCGATGAGACTTAGTGATGTTGATTCGGATTAGTATGTCACAGTGAGAAGATCCAAGGGTGAAAGAGCGTAAGGTTAATGATGATGATGTAAGAACTTGGAATTTTCATTGGAATCGAAAAAGGGACGTTAAGATTGAAGTAGGAGTTTTGGTGTACCAACGTATGTGATTTGAGAAGGTTGACTGTAAATGACACCCACAATGTTATATGTTCGGATCACCCAAGAGATGCTAAGAGGTACTGAGACCGGAATGAGTTATTTAGTGGTAAGACATGAAGAGAACTGTGATGACTTGTGTTTCTCGTTGATTGGCATATCAGCGGGTTAAAGTTGGTAATGATTGACATGGATTTGGTGACAACCTTACTTTGTAGATTTTGAGGCGTTTGACTCTGTATGGTTTTCGGTGGGCTAGATGAGCTGATAGGCTCATGTAAAGATGATTTATGTGGTATCCGGTTATGTTCAACTCTCCGCTAATGATATTGTACAGCAACATGAAACTCCCTTCTCCTTGTATCAGATCGAGAGATTCAGTTCACCTGGTATTATTGAAGTAAGTCGGGAGGCGTGAGGGAACCGCCTCGACCCTAGTGATGTTAATCACCTCAGGAGGTGAGGGCTTTCCAAATTCTGGGAGGCAGGCTCCAGAGTGTTGGACATGATTTTGCAGAAGATGAGGATCACGTGTATCTTTGTATCGGTCTCGTAATATCAGTAAGTAGGCCAAGTGTTGGCATGACTCCTTCTTAAGACTTGGTGAGAGGAAGAGGAATTGCGGAATCTGTGCGGAATGTTTCGAGAGTGGCGAAGTAGCGATTTTGGGTTTCGACCTAGTGAAAGACGAAGGTAATAACGACGAGAGATAAACCTTGAAGTTCCCTTTAGAGGGTCATGTGTCCCTTTGAGTCGTGGAAGGTAAGGATGTGATGAGATTTGGAAAGTGATGTGTGGTAAAATGAGGAAGTTGTTTAGGCCAAAACACAAAGAAAGAAAAAGAGGTGACATCCATTAATTCACGTGAGCTAACAAGCATCAACAAAAAATGAACTTAAAAAAATGGAAAATAATGCCTTGCAAAGAGATGAAGGGGTTGATGCACTGTGAATTGATAGAAGATATGATTAAAAATAGAAAATCTTTGATTGATTAAAAAAAGAAAATTTAGCAAAGAGAAAGGAAAATTAATATCATAATAAAAAGGGACAAATCATAACGGAAATTAAAAATTGAATGCTTGTTTTTAAATATCTTTGTTATTAATATGGAAGTGAGACCTTATTGGTTGGATATACGTTGGATAGTATATTGGTTGTACGACTAGCTTTTTTGCTTATATATACTTGCACATCAGTTGTTTTTAATTACATTCTAACTAAGGTGATTTACTATCAATCCCCTTAATTAAAATTTAATTAAAGTTGGGATGTTACAAGATATACCAAGAGTATTCCTTGTTTTATTTGATTTGATTGGGCCATTTTGTGTAAAATCGCGAGCCTAACTATTAAAAGTGACATGCAATTCTCACGAGAGTTGAATCTTCAAGTGAATATATGTGCATTCCTCCGCCAACTCACGTGAGTTGGGAGTAATGCGAAATGAATGTAAGTTGCTCGAGTAGCTTCAGTCCATCTTACCGAGATGAAAATGACTTGCGCGAGAGTTGATGTATTGATGCTTAAGTTGCACGAATGTTTCATGCCAACTCGTACGACAATTGGTGTCTTGATGCTCTTTTTATCATTTTTTTTTTGGATTTTTTTTCCTAAAATATACTTAGCAAATACCTTAAAGAGTCATAAACATAAATTTTACATCAATCTAACAAATCCTTGCAATAATAACTCAAAAACACAAGAACTAAACTATAAATCAATTAGAAAACAAAACAAAAAATAACTCATATTGTATCGAGTATTCATAAATTTTATTGGATACTGAATAAATCACTTTATTTTAAAAAAGTATAATTACCAGTATTTGGAAAAAGCTAAGTCTAATTCTATCTACAAAGTATGGAGATGAATTTATCATGATATAAAACTATTAATGAGTCTTAATCGTATAGTCAAGCAAAATTGGAGAGAAGAATGACACATTTGATCCCTATTAGTTAACTTTCTAGGACACATCGATTATATGAATATATTAATGGAGTGAATATCAGTTCATAAAAAGGACCAACTCTATTAGAGATGCTCTAAATAGGATGGAGATATAGTACTTATTAAAGTATGACAATCCACACACAAACATTATGTATATGCACACAAACATGTTTGTTGAACAAGTTTATTAATCTTTAATGAATTTTTGTTAACAAATGTCATCGTGACACTTATTAAGAATACAATCAAAAAGATGTGTTTTATCAAAATTTAAAATATTATAGTGAGTCTTTTTGTATAGAAAACATAAAATGCATCTTTCTCAAGATGAATGTTTTCATTTTTTTAATTTTTTTAACAAGTGTTCTACTTATTTGCAAAATTCATCTTTAATTAATGAAAAATGTTAATTTTAAAATCCAGCATGTTGTTGTCTTCATCCATTAGGATGTGAAAGAAGTTAGAAAGAGAGAAGTTGTGAGAAAAATAAGCGTGAGTTGAATGAAGTATTTAAATGTTTGGACATAATATGATGTTTGTTGAAATAACATCATTGTTAGTAATATAAAAAAAATGTGTTATTTTAACACCTAAAATTTTAGGTACTCAAACACCACTCTCACAAAATTAATGAAAGTTATATATCTAATCTTTCTTTACTTATTCTTTTTCCACTTTTTCCCTTTTGTTGTAAATGAGGTGTTTAGTGTATATGTTATCATGTGGGTTGAAATATCATTTGATTGTATGAAGAGAGTCCGGCCGTAATAATAAGATAATTCTTTAATAAGAATGTGTTTAATGATAGAAAATTTATCTTTATAATGGAAATTTGTTTTTTTCTTTCTTCATTTTGAAAAATAGGTACAAATTAAATAAAATATAATTGAAAAGATAATAACAAAATTATTATCTTTACATTAATTTAAATATGATATAAAAATTTATATTTTTATTTCTGTATCTATATTGTTTCTATATTTTTATTTTTATTTTATCATATATATCACATCAAATATAGAAACTCTAATTCAAAAAGATTTTTCACTATTATGAATAGTAAATATAATAATTAAAAAAAGTAGTAGTTTTTTTTTGCACGACCGGGAGTATTCACGACCACAGTGACTAATCCCTCGTTGGCTTGTAGGCACCTCGAAGGATGGGACAATTGGTCCGGAGTTTTAAAGTTTTTCCATACCCAAGGCGATGATCGAACCCTCGACACTTGATTAAGGGATGATGAGCCCCTACTGCTCAACCACACTCCCCGGATTAAAAAAAAAAGTATTTAGTAGTTTTTTTTTTTTGTTTACAAGGAGCTCCTGGAGAGCTAGGGGAATTGGGAAAGGGACGAGCATATGGGGATAGAACTCTTGATCCTAGAGCAACAAACCCCACTACAACAATAATGATCATTTTCATCAACATGTAATTGTCAAAAAGTGTTGCTAAACCTATTGTCAAAAAAAGATATGTTGACATTTGTTGGCCGTTGAAAATAGTCATAAATTATTCTTCGACGATTACTGACTGTTAAAAATACTCATAAACTAGTTTTAAGCATTTTCGACGGCCACTAATTGTTAATATTACTTTTATTGACAATACTTTTATTAACACATTCAATGTTGAAAATGCTCTATTTTCTAGTAGTGCCCCTTAGTCACTTGGACCAAGGGATATGGTCTGCCATTTGAGCTAATGCTCATTGGCAAAAGTATTTAGAGCTTGTTTGTTTAACTCTTAAAATCAATTTTAGTAGAAGTAGATGTAGAGTTTCTTTGATAAAAAGTGCATTGGAAAGCCAAATTTTTATATTGGAAAGCCAAATTAAAACTAAACAAACAAGCTCTTAGCAGTTACCCATGCTATAAAGTCTTCCTTAATAATTGGAGTTGGGCCCAATCTTACATCATGTGACAGATTTAGATTTTTTTTTGTTTAAAGATACCAAATACGAGGTTTCGACATGTTTTTTTTTAGAAAAAAATGTTGGTATACAATATAAAGTAATACTACACGTACAACTAATATACATCCAACTCTCATCCAACTATGTCATTAATACAGAATTGGACCCCAATTAGCCCCATTAATAGGAAAATTATATATTTTTCATCTCTCTCACTCCCTAAAATTTCTCTTACTCCCCAAGATCTCTCTCAATCGCCCAAATATCTCTCCATTTTAAAATATCTCATTTCAATCAAACAAAATTAGGAAACAAACACAAAATCAAAAAATCAATGAAAAAATAGGGGAAAGAACACACAAAGACATTAAAAAAAAATACAAAAACACACTGATTTTGTTGATTCTTGTATGTAGATCATACAGATTTTCCTGAATAACATATTTTATCATTTCGTAAATGATACACATATATCTATACAGTTTTAACTACGCACCACCTCGATATAATAGCACACATTATCTATGTAGTAGTAGCACACATTCAATTCACAAAAATAGCACACATTGCATATAAACCAGACATATTAAAATATATTACAACACACAATACATGTATGTTAACATTGTGCATTATTTCAATTAGCATCGTATAATGTATTCTAAATAGATGTCATACATTTTCAAATAGAAAAAAAAATACAATAGCACACATAATCTATATAGTAGTAGCACACATTCAATTCACAAAAAATAACACACATTGCATACAAATTAGACATATTAAAATATATTACAGCACACAATACATGTTAACATTGTGCATTATTTCAATTAGCATCGTATAATGTATTCTAAAAAGATGTCATACATTTTCAAATAGAAAAAAAAATAGCTCACATTCAATTCACAACAGTAACACACATTGTATATCACAAAAAAAATATGATCAGTATTATTTATACCAAAAAATTGAAAAAAAAGATCAAAACTCGTACACTTGAATTTGAGAGAAAAAAAATAAACAGGCGATGCTTACCTTCTCCATTGCTTATCTATTTCATAGTCTCATTCATCATCTCATTCATTTTTTTCCTTTACCATAAATGAATTTGTGCATAAAAAAGAAAGAAAGAAAGAAAAAACCATGATAATGTGGGGTAAAATGAAGAAGTTGCCTAGGTCAAAACACAAAGAAAGAAAAAGAAGTGACATCCATTCATGTGAGCTAACAAGAATCAACAAAAAATGAACTTAAAAAAATGAAAAATAATGCCTTGCAAGGAGATGAAGGGGTTGATGCACTATGAATTGATAGAAGATATGACTAAAAATAGAAAATCTTTGATTGATTAAAAAAAGGAAATTTAGCAAAGAGAAGGAAAAATTAATCCATCATAATAAAAAGGGACAAATCAAAACGGAAATTAAAAATTGAATGCTTGTTTTTTAAATACATTTGTTATTAATATGAGAGTGAGACCTTATTGGTTGGATATACGTTAGATAGTATATTGGTTGTACGGCTAACTTTTTTGATACAATATATAATTAGCAAAAACAATTGAAATGTTGTTCACACTATATAAAATTATGCATAATATATTTATTATTTTAACTATTTTTTTGTTATACATGAAGCAATACTTCATATGATTTTATTCTATTTATAATTTTTACACTAATGTATTATGTGAAAAAATACTTGTATATAAATATCTCAGTTTTTTAATATTTTTTAATTTTAACATTAATAATATTTGTACATATATTTTCTCTTATATATTTTGTTATTATTTATTCCATCATTCTTGAATTTTAATATAACATCACTTTCATACTTATGATTTTATTCTCCATTCTCAAATATAAATATAAATATATGTATGTTTATATATTATTTGATATTAATAAATATCATTACTCTAATCTAAAATAATATCTCACTCATAAAGTATATGAGATTCACATATCACACTTACTTTTTTCACAGATTTTTTCTTGGTCAGTTCTCTTTTGTAATCTCATTGTATCCTTAATTGGTGTTTAAAAGACATTTGTTGACCATGTAATTTATAATACGAGAATCATGCTATATTATGTGCATATCATGTTGACATGACAAAGTCTTTCTTTTATTGTTTGGTGGTTGACAAAGTCTTTCTTTATGCTTAAAGTATTGATTTTAATTTGTAAATTTAAGACAAAAATATTACAATCCATTCACTAATGATTCCGTAGAAGTATCGTGCCTCGTTTCGTTGCTTATTGTTTGTTTGCCTTTTTATTATTAATTATTAATAATTAATAATGATAGGCCAAGGTAGTACAGCTAGTAAAAGGTCTTGATTGGATTTACTTATTACGAATTATATTTATGCAAGTTTCATAGATAACTACAACTTATTATCTCAAGTGTGTTCCTGTACAAAAACACAAATTCTTGATAACAATAATTTTCCAGCCAAAACAGTTAATAAAGTTCATTTCAACACTTTTGGCTCAAATAACATTCTTAATTATGTGTATTTTTCTTAATGAGCTAAGTGATTTAAGCCCAAAATCCTATTTTTAGTTATTTTGACTAGTAATTTATTGTACCTCTAACCAATCTCGTACAAAAATATTTTAGCCGGTAGAAGCAAATTGTCCCTTTTGGCAAGTTGAGGTTTGAAAGTATTAACCACTAATTCTTTAGTTCTCATATATATATATATATAGGATAGGAAGCACAGGCATATAGCCGGTGTTTGTTTGGAAGTGAAAGATGCAAAATACAATACAATGTTATTTAATTATATGATATTTATTTAGGATGTACACATATAAGACAGTCTATATTGTATAGATTTATTGTGTATTTTGTGTCCACACTTAGAGTAGGTACATAAAATACACATACAGATACAAAAATATAATTTTAATAAAAATTTTATTCAAATTTACCCCTTCAATTTTTGGATAGTGTTTTAGTTTAACGGTGATTTGGACTTTTACTACAAATTATATGTATTTCTTTCTATAACAAACATAAAACAATAGAAAAAATACAGGTACAAATTAGTTCTGCACAAACTAAAACAAACACAAAACAAAATACATAAATTTTACTGTATTTCATTATTCTGTACGTGTATTTCTGTATTGTATTGTACAAGTTTTGAAACAAACGCTACCATATGTTTAACATACGGAAGACACCGACACCTTATAAACATACGATGACTCATGTTCGACATGAGGTTGTATTTGTCCGATAAAAAATTGACATCGAACACGTGTTGGACGCCCATTAGACACTTAAGTTTGACATGTCATGATATACAATAGACATAAGTCAAATATATCATGGACATGAAGTCATTTTTCTTTTTTAATTTCTATGTTTTATGAAGAAATTTAAGTTCATACCTTATTGAATTGAAGTTAACTGGATCCTAAAAGACTCAAATTAAATATATATTTTTGATAAAAATAAGAGAAATTTTATTTAAAAATTTTAATTAGGGGATTTATTCGGTACCCAATTGTATGTCTAACCTTCTAACATATGTTAAAGTAAATATAATTTGGTACCAATGAAGCACAGTATTCGCAGTTGCAGCATTCCTAGACCCTTCTCATTCTCAATCATGCATCTTCTCCATTTCTCTCTTGCATAATTTCATCTACTCATCTTTCTTTAGCGACATGTTATAGATTGAATTTTCATTTTCATAAATTAATAAAATTAGAGAATATAAATATAAATTAAATTAATTTTTTAAGATTACTTACCTAACATTTCACCAGTTATATAAATTTAAAATATTTAATTAATTTTATTTATAAATCATGATACATACATATATTAAATATCATATCAGTATCCTATATTTTCCTCGGTATCGAATCAAAATCCCGTAATCTATACATATCATATTATAATGTATGTTAACATGAGTTAAGAGCGCGGCAACAAGTCTTTCTTTATTTAGCGGTGACAGGTTTGTTAATATTCTATTTATATACTCTATGACACTTTCTTGGATCATATACTGTGGGTGTCAGCTTTTGTTTGTTCGCCCATGCATTTTTTTTAAAAAAATAATTTTTATATAATAAAAATTTATATAATATTTATTTTTATTTTTACTTTTTAAAAATTTAAATTTAATAGTGAGTCTATTAAAATTTAATAATACAGATGAATATTTGTAAATATTAAATAAATTTTTAATTATACATGTATCCTTTCTTTAATATATATTTATTTTCCATGGCAAATACTACGGTACCGTCATTTTCCATATTACAATACAGTGATTTGAAATGATAATTTTACCCTTCCTTTAATTTTTTATCCAACATAATCCTTCAATAAAATAATCCCACCAGCCACCACCTCCTTCCCCTTCCCAACCCTAGCCGCCTCCTCCCATCTCAAACCCCGAGTTGCCACCACCACCGGTCCACCACCCTCCTCCTTATGCACCTCCACTCCTCCTCCTTCTTCTTCGTAGTCACTTCAGACAAGCGAACTCAGCTCCGTCGGTATTGATCCTTCCACCTTGCGTGTCATGTCCAATCATGCGCTTTGCGACAGTGACGCACAACGCCACATCGGCGGAGAGCAGCGAGAGTATGCTCCTTCAGTTGAGAAAATGGATCTAGTTGGTAGCTGAGAAAATCTGTTATCTTTTCTTTCACATTTGTTGGGGCATATTTCTTATGTTATGTTGATTGAAAACTTGTTGAAAGTGGGAAGTGGAGAATGGGGTGATACGATCCTTTCCTTTATCAGTAATATAAATATCATTACCTTCTCTCATTCCCATTTTGTTTTGCTGTGACTCAAGAATTATTGCTCTGTTCTTATGTTATGGTTATTACTTGCAGTAGGAGGTGACAAAAAGGGAACAAATATCATGTAAGAATGGTGGTGGATTGGATGAAGATGGTGATCATGGTGGTGGCTCAGGTTGGGAGAGGGGGAGGGGGAGGTGGTGTTGTTATTTTAATGAATAAGGGTGATTGTTGGGATAAAAAATTAAATTAAGGGTAAAAGGGTAGTTTCAAATCAATTTTTAAAACCACTGCATTCTAACCCAAAAAACAACGGTACTGTAGTGTTACCCATTTTCCATACCTTTTCTCTACACTCTACTAACATTTGTATATTTTAAAAAACTTTGATTTTATTAATTTTTTTATTATATCTCTATTACATATTAATACTTTTCAATAAAAAGAGAGAATGATGAGATGTAATATATATAAGAAGTTTATAGTAAATTATTTTTATTAAAAATTCTATTATTTCTATATAAATTAATATTTTTTTAATAAACGTAAAAAAAATAAAGTAAACAGATATTATTGGAGAATAGTACTTTCAGAGCCAGCTCAATGATAAAGTTAGAGAAGTTAGGACTTTAGGCCTCCAAAATTTTTTAAGAATATTTTAATAAAAAAATTCAAAGATCATAAGACAATATTCATTATCATGACTCATGAGTTGGTCAATATTCATATCTAATATATGTGTTGTGCATTAATCCTTACATATACGTTTCTTTTTCACTTTATTAATTATTTATTTATTTTCCTTTTCTTTCACACAAACTACAAAATATCATTCATATATGTTCCTTGTAATTTCTATCATAGTTCTATGTATCATCTTTTCTTTATTTCTTAAGTTCTTTTTCTCTACTATCATAAGTCCTCTCTAGCTACGTTCAGGTCAAATCTGTTCAGTTCTTGGTCTGCCATTTCAGGTTCTGGTTTGGCTATTGTTGATTGGTTTCATCATCTTTTTCTCAGCTTTAGATCAAGAATTATGATATGATATGGATAATACTTGAGACTTATTGTGGGAGTTTGAAACCGCCACTATTATGATCTCAGGATTTGCGTCACACCTAACTGCGGCGTTTTTTAAAACCCCCGCAAAGTGTTTTGTGGGGTTTGAAAACCCTCACAAAACGTTAAAAAAAACCCCACAAATCAGCTTATTTTTTGTAGTGATATGATCTCCTACCACATTTTTGTGCTAAACTCGAATTGTGCAAATTATTGTCTAATCTTATAGTAGCAAGTGATATATATGGAACTTTCTCTTGTATTGATATGATAACTAATATGTATTATTTGTATTTTTTTCTCTAATTCTAACTTATTCTGTTGTCCTAAAATATCCCGGGAAGAAGTTTTTCAAAATAAAAAATTAATAAAATTTTATCTAAAATCCACAATATATAATGTCTCAACAAAGATTAAGTGGACTAGTTATATTATGTAATACCTCGGGTATTCTGAGTTTTATGAGTAGGAGATCACGGTACATCCCGGGGAGACAGGACACCTAGCGGGCCCCACCTCCCCTTTCTTTTTCCTTTTCCCTTCCCTTTTCTCTTCTCCCTCCTGTGCTCTCTCTTCTCCATCACCCCTCCATTTCCTTTTTCTTCTTCTTCTTCTCTCTCTCTCTCTCTATAAGAAATCTTCACCAATCTTGGAGATCTTTGTGTCAAATCTCACCTCTTGGTTTGTGGGTTAAGTGTAGAATATTTCTTTCTCTCCATTGGTGTCTATTTCTTTCTATTTGCGGTTTTGGGGTTTTAGGGTTTAAGTTTTTGGTTTTGTTGAGAATCTGAGGATTTTGATGTGTTCTCTAGGGTCTCATTCAACTAGAGAAGCTCTGGACAACTCATCTTAGCTATGGATTGAGTCTTGGAGCTCATTGGAGTAATTTGTGAGTAATGGGTTATTTGTGGTTTATGTATGATTTTGATTGAATCTGTGAATTTCTTGCTATGATAGTTGTTAGGGACTGAGATTGATTGATATATGATTGATATTGCATGTTGGTTATGTTTGATTTGGATGGGTTGTGGTGAAAATGTGGATTTGGAGATGATTTTCGCGAAGTTTTCTGCAGAATTTCGTCTCTGACCCAGGCTGTAATCGATTACAGCGATTTGGTAATCGATTACAAGACTGCCTATTTTCGCAAAAATTTTCTTCAGAACGAAATTTGAAGCTGGTAATCGATTACAGAGGCCTGTAATCGATTACATCAGTACAAAAAAAAACTCTATTTTCAAGACTTTAACTCAAAATTTTCATATTTTAAAGTTAGTTACTCAAATCCATTCGTTCACCACTACCCCCAAACTTATTACTTGGATGTTATGAAGTCGTTGTATTTATGATATGATGCTGGTGATGTGATGATGAAACGATGATGCATGAGTGCTATGTAAATGTTGTGATTATGAATGATATGTGCCACTAACAGTGCTAAATAAGATAAAAATTGAAGGAATTAAGAGATGGTAAAACGACCTGAGGAGGGGCATAGCTCGCGGGGTCGTAAATGGGAAACCTTATGAGGGACATAGCTCGCGGGATTTCTCAGTATGGTGTCTGATGAGGGGCATAGCTCGCGGGACATCCATACTTCCTATGAACATGAGTCAGGGCCGAGCTCCAGGTGTTCATAGGTTAAAAGCTACAAAGATAAAGAGACTGTATAAGAACGATGGAATTGATACATATTTGTTATTGGTTTATGTTGTAATTGCGTTGTACTGTTACATGCTTCATATATACACTGCTTATAACATGTTTATTCACTGAGCGTATGACTCACTCATTCATACAAAACATTTTCAGATTCAGGTGCAGATCCGGAGGCGAATCCTTCCGTTCCTCCAAGCTCTTAGATTCGATGAGCCTCAATGTTAGAGGCGCTAAGTTATTGTCTTTTGTCTCTGTAGTATGCTCCATAAGTTTACAAACATGATTGTCTATGTTAGGTGTAATTGAGATAGTCTAATTAAGACTTGTTGTTTTATGTTGAATCTGAGTTACGAAGGATGTTATGTTTGGATTGTATGGGTTAGGGGTATAGGGATGATACTCGAAAACCCTATCTTTATGTATGGATATTATGTGATGTGTGAGGTTACAGTAGTTGTGGTTATTGTTGTTTAGTTGGTTTGTTGTGTGGATTTCAGGTTAAGGCTGACATGGGACTCGGTGTCCCATGTGCCGGTCACGGATCCGAGTTGGGTCGTGACATATTATCAATTGAAAAAGAATTGTTTAATGAAATCGATTACAGTATAGTTTAATAAATGATTTTCCATCCTAAAATTACAAAAGATAAACTACAAATAAAAATATAATAAATTCAATATAATTTTATTATTTGATTTAAAAGGCCTCAATTTAGAGTTGGTTTTAGGCCTCTAAAAGTGTTGAACCGCCGCTATATACCATGCGAGAAGTATTTGAGTTCTCATTTGAAGATTGTAATTTTATTTAAAATAATGTTTGGTCGTACAAAAGAAATACGTCCAACAAGTATCCAGCATGTGCTATACATGATGTAAGATGTGTGCTATTTGTATAACATACGTACGTATAACATTATTGCAAATGGGTAGTTGAAGTGACAAGTAATTTTGTTTCTTCAAGTTGTCAAACTCGATTTTAAAAATTGATATAACAACACATATATGTGAATGTATTCTAACTTCAATTTTAAAATATCTAATTATAAAACTGCCTAATGTGAATGCATGTTCTCTTGTTGAAGATAGATCTAGTTCTACTCAAGTGTCCTTGTCCAAAAAAAAATAAAACAAATTCTGTTGGTTCGGTGACAATTAAATATATTGTGATGAGAAGACTATATATATATACGTCCTATTATATTATTCTACATCATTATTTTTAAGGCTTAAATGCTTCGAAAGTTACGTTCCTACAATTTTATTAAATTTTTAATTAAATATTTGTACTTAAAAAATTTGTAATTGAATTTATATACTTTAGACAATTTTTAATTGGGTCCTCGATATTAGTTTTTGTTAAAAAAATTATTTAACCATATTTTAAAAATATGGTTAATAAAAGTAAAAAATATTATTATGTTTTAATTATATTTTATTTTTGTACTTTTTATAATTTATTTTATTTCATATCATATTTTTATTTAATTTTTTATTTAATTAATTTAATTTTACATTTATTTTTATTTTTATTAAATTTCTATTTATTTATTATAACAAGTAAATTAAAATAAATAAAAAAATAAAATATAAAATTAATTAGAAAGTTAGAATGAATTAAGTATAACATAAAATATTTTAAATTATCTATCTTTTATTTTTATTTTTCTAAAATGAATATAAAAAATTTAAATAAAAAAAGAGAGATGAAATTAATTAAATACAAAAAAAATTGAGTAAAAATAAAATGAAATTATAAAATTAAAATGTAGTAATTTTTTTTATCTTTAACCATATTTTAGAAGATGTGGTTAAATTAATTTTTTTAATAAAATACGGTAGTATAGGGAACCGATTAAAAATTATTTAAAAATTTAGGGATCCAATTGAAAACTTAATAAAACTATATAGATATTCGAAGTAATTATTTTTAAATATTCAAATATATATTCTAATCATAAAATATGTAATAACTTACTTTTTCTTTCAACCCATTACTTCTCCATCATTTTTTCTACATATTTTGGATGTATATGTATACATATGTGGATATAAACAAAATTATTTTCATACATGTACTTTTTAGCAAGTTATATTATATTCACATTTGAAATACAATAATAATGATAATTGCACATAGTTTTTCTCTTATATTTCTTATCCATATATTTTATCACTTGTAAATTTTAATGTGACCGCGCTTCAACATCTAAACTTTTATTCTTCTTCGTACATTAAATCATACAATATATACACCATACATACCATTTTGTATTAAATATATCAAAACTCTATCAAAAGGTGAAATTTCTTAGTTTGAAAGTCAATATAATTTGAGTAAAGCTATTTGAAACATCTAGCTCATAAAAAACATGTGTACGCCGTCCCACATACTTTATTACTTATTTATTCATTTAACTTATTGTCTCTCTGATATTTCTCTTACATATATATTTGATTAATATTTGGCGTATAACATAAATACGTCCAACTTGTATCCAACGTGTGTTATTCATGTTACAGGATGTGTGTTATACGTATAGTACATATACGTATAGCACACATCCTGTAACATGGATAATACACGTTGGATACAAGTTGAACGTATTTCTGTTGTACATGAAACATTATTGTTTGACAGTATGTATTCATCAAACTTGTATATCACAAGATCATTTCCCATATAATTTCTTCCTTTAAATAACACTTACAGGAATAATTAGATGGAACGTAACCAACCTATAAAAGTAGTTATAGTCTATAATAAAATTAAAGAAATATAACAAAATGTGGTTCTTCAGATTAGCTTCTATTATAAATAGGCTACAAATTTCTCAAAGGTGACATCCAAAACCATCTCATCATTTTAATTGAAGAGCCTTCCTCAAACTATGGCTTACACCCCTACTCATCTCTTGTCCCATTTTCAAGGCGTTTGGCCTTCTTTGATTACTCTACTTTCTATCATTATGATTATCACAATCCTAAGATCATTTTCAATTGAAAAATCTAAAAAACCAAAAACTCCCTCCAGGTCCAAAACCATGGCCTATAGTTGGTCAACTTCCCGAAATGCTAGCAAACAAGCCTACATTTCGGTGGATACTCAAACTTATGGAAGACATGAACACTGAAATTGCATGCATCCGCATAGGAAATGTCCATGTAATTCCAGTGACATGTCCTATAATTGCTCGTGAGTTCTTAAGAAAACATGATGCTATTTTTGCATCTAGACCAATAAGCATGTCCACTCAAATGATTAGTAAAGGGTATTTGACTACCGCACTTGTACCCTTTGGGGAACAATGGAAGAAAATGAAGAAAATCATGGTCAATGAATTGGTGTCACCTAAGAGGCATCAATGGCTTCAAGACAAAAGGAATGAAGAAGCTAACAATCTTATGTTTTATGTATACAATAAATGCAAAATTGTGAAGAATATTAATAGTGGTGGCCTTGTGAATGTGAGGGATGTTTCAAGACATTATTGTGGCAATGTGATTAGGAAAATGATTTTTAATAAAGGGTACTTTGGAGATCAAGGTATGAAAGATGGAGGGCCAGGATTTGAGGAAGTGGAATATGTTGATGCTCTTTTCACATTGCTTATGCACATTTATGCCTTTTGTGTTTCCGATTTTATGCCATGCTTGATTGGACTTGACTTGGATGGCCATGAGAGTAAGGTGAAGAATGCTATGAAGATTGTGAACAAGTATCATGATTCCATCATTGATGAGAGAATCAAAGAATGGAATGATGGATCAAAGAGTGAAGTAGAGGACTTGCTTGATGTTCTCATCTCACTCAAAGATGCCAACAACAATCCACTATTGACATTAAAGGAAATCAAGGCACAAATCATAGTAAGTACTTGTCTCGTTTCTTTCCTACAAGCAAAAGTGAATGAGCGCACAATAAAAATTCAGTCAAAATCGTAAATAGGAATTTGGATCATAATTACTCAACTAATTAAAAATATAATCATGATTAAAATACTATTTGGGCCATAAAATGTTAAATGAACTTTGTTAACTGTTTTGGCTGAAAAAGTGTTGTTCCCCATGTATTTGTGAAAGTTAATAATAATAATTGAAAGATATATTCATATGGACTAGAGTATAAGTATTTATTTTGTTTATAAGTAATAGCTATAATAAAAACAAATTCCCATGGTATAATATGTAAAATAAATTATAATCTAAATACAAATTGTATATATAAACTATCAACCATTAAAATATACGACTAAATAATGTAAAATATTTAATATAAACTTATCTTGGATGAAAAAAATTAAATTAAGATGAATGATAAGTAATTATTTAAATTTTATTTTTAACTTAAAAATTAAAATAATAAGTATAAAAATACCAAAATATGCATAAGAAAGAGGTTATTTTGTGTTTTCATATTTTATTTAAACAACAATAAATAATTATTAAAATATTAAATTAAATTAGATCATAAATAATATTCAATATAAATTAGGAAAGTTCAAAGGTTTATTTGTTCATCAAATATATTAAGAAATCTCACATTGCTTAGATATGAAGCACCTTATATATAAGTTGAACATCTTACTCTGGATATACTAACAATGAAGAACTTAAGAAATCTCACATTCTTAGACAAAGATCTTCTTTACTCCTGAAACTTATATGACACCAATGTATCTTGTATGATATTCAATGGAGTAAGAGGTCTAATAATATAATATAATACATGGTCCTAACCAACTAAGATGATGATATCAACTTTACCTTTGAGACTAATTTTTTACATGATCTCGACGTAGCATTCCTCATTTAATTTATACATATTTAACAGTAAATATCTTATTTGATCCATTAAAAATAACGTGCAAAATAAAATAATCCATCAAGATACGAAAATGATAATATGATCCTTCAATATTTAACTAGCATATTTGATAAAATAGTCCTTCAAGATATAAAGTAACAATATGATCCTTTAAGATTGAAAATTTACGATAAACTAGTTTCTCAAAATTGAAATTTTAGGCAAATTTAAGGCCCATGTTATCCTACATTTTTAGTCTTGAAGGATCATATTGTTACTTTCACATCTTGAAAGAATTTTTTTTCATCACATTAAATCTAAAGGGACCTCATTATCATTTTCGTATCTTCAGAAACTATTCTATCCTTACCTTAATCTTGAGAGATGTACCAAATAAAATATTTAGTCTATATATATTCAACACCCGCGTGTTTTCATTTAACTACCACACTCATAATCAAACTTGTTATAGGAACTAATGATTGAAGTGGTGGACAATCCATCAAATGCATTTGAATGGGCACTTGCGGAAATGATTAATCAACCTGAATTACTTCAACAAGCCATCGAAGAATTGGACAATGTGGTAGGAAGAGAGAGACTAGTCCAAGAATCAGACATTCCTAAGCTCAATTTTGTAAAAGCTTGTGCAAGAGAAGCTTTTCGCCTTCACCCTATTGTACCTTTCAATGTTCCTCATGTCTCCATGAAAGACACAATAGTTGACAATTACTTAATCCCAAAGGGTAGTCATGTATTGCTAAGTAGAAAAGGGCTTGGGACAAACCCTAAAGTGTGGGATGAACCAAACAAGTTTAAACCACAACGCCACCTGAAAAGTGGTGATGTGTGTGATAATGTTGTGTTGACTGAGCCAGATTTGAGATTCATATCATTCAGCACAGGAAGACGAGGTTGTCCTGGAGTGGTTCTTGGGACCACAATAACTGTGATGTTATTTGCTAGGTTGCTACATGGCTTCACTTGGACTGCACCTCCTAATGTATCGTGCATCAATCTTGCTGAGTCCAATGATGATTTGTTTCTTGCTGAACCACTTATAGCATTTGCAAAGCCAAGATTAGCACCAGAGTTGTATCAGATAAATCAAGTCAATAATTAGAAAAAGGACTAAATCTCAAAATGGTCCTCCAGATATACAGGAAAAATTAGTCCTTAGAATTTGAAAGTTCAATATTGGTCTTTTACATTTCAAAAAAGGGACAAATTCGTCCTCCTGTATATGTTCGTAGAATAGTTTCTTTGTTGTACGGACATGTACGGAAGGATGAATTTGTTCTCCTTTTTGAATTGTGAATGATCAAATTAAACTTTCCAATTCTGAATGACCAATTTCTCTCACGATGATATTTCTAGAGGACTAAAATGAGTATAAAGTCTTAGAAAAAGACAATTAACCTTATATTATACATAAATATTAAATAATGAAGCATCTTCTATGAAATAATTATTGTATTTTATTTGAATTTGACTGTTTGTTAGTTGAGTGTGAATTTACAGTATAAATGTATTTGAATATTTAGTTCTAGTGGTCAGTTGGCAATTATATATTAAAATAAAGGGTAACATTTTGTGTTCAAATGTTATTGTAATAAAAAAATAAATATTTTTTAATATTTTTGGGCCAATGTGTGCTCCAGTTTTCAAGTGGCGCTCTTTCAATACTTCTTAAAACAACTTTTTTATTTATCGTTAATTTTTATTTATCTGTAAACTATTAGTAGGGGTGGTGATATTGATGAAGTCCACAATGTCTCTCAAAAAAAGAGGAGAGATAAATTAAGGTTGGGGAGGTGTACGTTATTTGCTTGAAAACAATCTTAAAATACAACTGTTTTGGGTAACTAAAATCCAGTCAAATAGTCATAAAGCTCATTTAGCATTTTATGGTTAAAATAGTATTTTAATTATGAATATATATTTTTATAGACTGAGTGATTGTGATCTAAATTTCTATTTGTTAGCTGTTTTGACTGGCTTTTTGTCGTAGCTCTTAAAATTATATATGAAATTCTAAAAAATTCTCACGTGATGAGCCTCGCGAGTATCTATAGTCACAAGTTTAGAGAAATTTTTCTTGTGAGTCGAGGATGAGGATGGGGACAAAACTACTCCCCCCATGACAAATTCTGCTAGGCTAGGAAAATTACAATGTTAAATTGTGAGGAATTGTAATAGAAATTGCAATAGTCTAGTATTGAATTTCTTGATTATATGATATACACAATTGATATATAAAAGGAAAAATGTAAACGCAGGAATGGTTATCCTATTTCGAGTGAGGGAGACACTCTTTTAGGGGTGTTTGGCACATTACCGTGAAAGATTACTGATAATCTAGATTATCTTATAGATAAATTACCTCTAATTAAATTACCCATAATAATCTATATTTGGGTAGATACAAATAATATTACTGGTAATAATCCATATTACTTTGTTTAGTATATTAAAAAGCTTATATGATAATGTATGTATTTTACTATAATGCCCTCTAAATAATTATAAAATAAATTAATTAAATATAATTATATTATATATATTATTAAAATACATTCTAAAATACACATATGACTATAATGCCCTCTAATTTTTAGTTTCACTCTCTAAAAAAATTTATTAAGTAAAATTTTAACAAATTTATATTTAATTAATTATTTATATACAATAATACATAATGTTATATATAAATTTCTAATTTTCTTTGATTTTGATAATAAATTATTGAGTGATGAATAATTACTTTAGTCTTTATATTTTGAATTTAATATCAATATTTTCAATTTTGACATTAATATAATTATTTAACAAAAATAAAAATCTAATAAAATAATCATATTATTCTTGCAAAGAATAAAATTTGTGTTAGAGTAGTTACTATTTGTCACGGTCTCTTAGAAAAATATAAAATTAGGAATAGTAGATAACACGCCTTAGTAAGATAGATACCCCTTAGTAGATAATGTGCTTAGATAGATAAGATGCTATAATAAATATCATGCCAAGAATGATTAGATAATTTCGAGATCCCTTTGCATTTATATTATGCGTTATGATTATCCTTATGTTCTTAAATGATTTATGCTATGATATGCTATGTTGTAAAACATGATAGACCCCCATGATATACGAATGATATGATAAGTATGTGTGATGCTAGTAGATTGATTGTAGAATTGTGTGATGACTGTTTACGTAGTCTGTGAAATCGTCGTAGTATGTATTTATGTTATAGCCCGTATATAGCTTCCGGTCGAGTTTAGCAGGGACATGCTACCACGTAGTGCCTCAAGTCCACCCCAGATACAAATACAGTTTAGGACTGACCTCACCCGAGTGATTGCAGAGGTCCAGATCACAGATATAGTAGGGCGGTTCGTGTTCCGTCATACGATTGGCCGCACCCGAATGGTAGCGAGTCACAGATCACATATATAGCAAGGCGGCTCGTGTTCTGTCATATGACTGGCCGCACCCGAGTGGTAGTGAGATCCAAATACAGTTTAGCATGGGGGGCTCGAGTGTGGATACCTCTGGCGGTACGCGTTGTGAAGCGCAAATAGGACAACGTATATGTGTTTGATAACATGATATTATATGCTTCATGCATGCATGATACCGCATCACTGAGCTTGCGACTCATTTCACCACAATTTTGTTTCAGAGTTCGAATAGGAGGCAGACGAGGAATCGTTGATCCAGTAGAGGTCATGTTGCAATTGCTTTGCTTGGTGAGCTCCGCATCTTCCGAGGAGTCTAGTCAATTTGATAGTTTATGTTTAGTTTATGTTTTACAGTCAGATCTATCATGTATTAGTTTTGCTCCAGACTTTAGAGGCAGGATTCCTTTATCAGTTATGTTATGTTTCAATATACAGATTAGTATTATGGTTTCAGACGATTTCAGTATTTATTCAGTTAAGATACAATTATTATCTAGATTAATTATGTTATGCCTTGATATTAGTATGTTTAGTCTTCATGTTATGTTTTAGTAGCGTGTTCGTAGGTATATAGAGCCCTTCGCACGGACACCACCCCCAGTAGCGGGTTGTTACAATCAAGTCGCACAATGACCTCGATGAAAAGCTGAGCATACTTGGGTGCTCCATAGGTCGTCTTCACCGGAATGAAGTGAGCTGACTTGGTCAATTGGTCCACTTTCACCCAGATAGAATCAAAACCTCTAAAGCTACGAGGTAATATAAACCTGTCACGAAGTTCATGGTGATCATCTCCCACTTCCACGTCGAAATCCCAATTGGTTGCAACAAACTAATGGATCGTTGGTGTTCAGCCTTAACCTGCTAACACACCAAGCACTGAGAGACATACTCTGCAACATCCTTCTTCATGCCTTCAATTCCCACTAAAACAATTGCTTCAGATCTTGGTATTACCCGATGCACTGAATATCTGGTGTTATGGGCTTCCTCCATGATCAACCTCCCCATCAGGTCACCCACATTGCACACACAATCTCCGACCACATCTCAACACACTTTCCGAATCCAAAGAGAACTCATAAGTTTTCCCATCATTATATTAACGTCACCCATAAACTTTCTTAATCTTGGGTCTTCTCCCTTTGCATTGCTTAGAGCTAGAAAACAATCAATTTAAACCACATTTTATTTTATAGATGAAACTAACATACATTTAATTTATTTATTTATTTATTCTTAGAAGCTTATAGTGGATCTAGGACAAAATTAATGGAAAAAAGGATGGATAATATTTTAGGATTGAACTTTTGACCTAGTATTTAAATCCCTCATTCACTTGAACTAAATGAGATGTCAATTGAGTTATGCCTCATTGGTAATTAAACTAAAATTTAAATAAATTATAGTTACACAAAAGATCATTGAACCACCGCACACGTTATCCATGGACCTCCATAAACGAATTGAAATGCATTTTTCACTATTCACTCTGATCCCTTTCAAAACCCAATTAAACACTTTCATGCTTTAGAAAAAATCACACATCTATGAAATAACTTAAAACCCACTACAACAAAAATCAACATTTTTAACATGTAATTGTCGAAAAATGTTGATAAAAGTATTGTAAAAAAAGATATATTGACATTTGTTGGCTGTTGAAAATAGTCATAAACTTTTCTTTGACAATTAATGACTGTTGAAAATGCTCATAAACTAGTTTTAAGTATTCTCGACGGTCACTAATTGTCAATATTACTTTTATTGACAATACTTTTGATGACACATTTAATGTTGAAAATGCTCATTTTTCTAGTAGTGATCCTAAACCTTTTCGTGGATCTAAACTTTTAAAACTCAAATTTGCACAGACCTATTATGCACAATTACAAATTCCTTTCTCAATAAATTAAAGTTCCATTTATTTAATCTAAACATTTCCCATTTCCAAACTCTATATATTAAACTACACATTTTATTCATTTATTCCTTAAAAACACAAACATTTATTCATGCTTCCAATTTTATTTAACATTATTATTCCACTCCCTAATTAAGTTTATTACATTTTTCTTATTAATTCTTCGGATACACCTCCTCTGGTAACCTTGGCTTTGCTAGCAACATAAGCGGCTTAGCTTTTGTAGTATCCACTTCACGTTCAGTGAGGTCAATGATTGGCTCATTAGGTGGAGCAATCCAAGTGAAGCTATGCACTAACCTAGAAAATAGCATAATAGTCATTATAGTGCCAAGATTGAGTCCAGGACAGCTTCGCCTTCCGGTGCTAAATGTGACCAAGTCTAAACTTGACTGAGTTAGAGCCAAGTTAGACTTATCTTTCTTAAAATGACGTTCAGGTTTGAACTTTAACGGATCTTCCCAAACTTTGGAATTTTGACCGATCCCTTGTCTCCTTAATAGCACATAGCTACCCTTTGGTATGAAGTAATTGGCGACAATTGCATCTTCCATGGCGACATGGGGAATATTGAAATCCACAATAGGATGAAGACGATAACCTTCTCTTGCACACGCCTTTACATAGTTGAGTTTTGGAATATCTGATTCTTGCATTAGCCTATCCTTTCCTACCACATTGTCAAGTTCTTCAATTGCCTTTTGAAGTAGCTCAGGCTTATTTAACAATTCAGAAAGCACCCACTCAACATTGTTATATGGATTATCTATTGTTGCAATCATGAGTTCCTGCACAGCACAGAGACATAAAAGATTCATGTTTAGTTACTAACGATAAAAATATTATTTTCACGTTCATTTTTTCATACCATGTATTATTAGATTTTGATGTGATCTCACTTTAACATCTTAACATCTTTTATCAACTATTAATTATGATGGATGTCTTATAAATATCCAATTTTAAATTGCGTTACTCTTACTAATTAATGGTAGATTAAAAAAATTTAGTTTGTATGTAAAAGAATTATCATATAATAAATATGAATAAATGATGTAACATTAGAGTAGTATAAAGATTTTTTCTGTTTTTGTTTTTAACTGTTTATTTTCTGATTTTAAGATTACATTGTGGAGAAAATAATAAAAGATATTAATTATAATACATTATTGCGCTGAGATAATTGAATTTTATGTATGTATACCATCATCCACTTACTTAGGTCTATTTGTAACAAATTTTTTTTTTTGCTATCATTACAACTGTAGTTAAGTCATTATTGAGTTACGTTTGACTATCATTTTAATGTATGTATAACTCTGGTGGGATAACTATAAAACAAATTAAACTCTATATACTAAAGATTCAGTAATTAATTAACTAAGAACTTAATAGGTATGTTTGGACGTTTAAATTATGGGAAATGAAATGAATTGGAGGGAAATGAAATGAATTTGATGGAAATAAAATGAATTCTTTCCAAATCCAATCAAAATTTACAAGATTTGAAGATACAAAGGAATAGAATTCCAAATGAAATCATTTCTCATTTTTATTCATTTCAAACAATAGAATTCATTCTCAAATCAAATCATTTCCCATAATTTAAGCTTCCAAACATACCCAATCAATATAACGAATAAATGAGGAAGAAGAATTGAAGAACATTACCATAATTTGAGATTTGATTTCATCCACAGTCAACAAGGGATTATTGTTAGTATCCTTCAATGAGATGAGAACATCAAGCCAATCATCTTCTTGTGTCTTTGTCCCATTCTTCCATTGCTTAATCCTATCCTCAATAATGGGATCATGGTACTTTCTCAAGGTATTAGTAGCTTTCCTCATTCTTTTCCTATGACCATCCAAGTCAAGTCCTTTCAAGCATGGAAGGAAATCACAAATAGAGAATGCAAAAAGGTGCCTTAGAACAACAAAAAGTGCATCCACATGCTCCAATTCCTCATCACCAGCTCCTCCATCTTCCCTACCTTTACCAAAGTATCTCTTGTTGAAAAACAACCTCCTAATAATGTTCCCTGAGTATTGCCTCCCAACAAGCCTTATATCAATTAGGCCATCACTACCATTTTTACATTGATTGTACACGTAGCGAACAAGGTTATCGGCCTCTTCCATCCTTCTATCATGTAGCCACATAAGCCTTAGTGGTGATAACAATTCATTAGTGATTATTTTCTTCATTTTTTTCCATTGATCACCAAAGGGTGTTATGGCTGTGGTTAAGTACCCTAATGTCACATGCTCACTAGACCAATTCATAGGCCTTGATGCAAAAATTGCATCTTGTTTTATCAACATTTCGCGAGCAATTGCAGGACTTGTCACCGGGATAACATGAATGTTGCCGAGACGAATGCATGCGATTTCAGTGTCTAGATCATTCATTATCTTTTGTATCCACCTGAATGTTGGCTTGTTTGCTAGCATTTCGGGGAGGTTTCCAACTATAGGCCATGGTTTTGGACCTGGAGGAAGGTTAGGCCTCTTTGATTTTTTAGATGAATGGGGTTTGAGGATTTTGATGAGGGGTATAATGCTAAGTAGTAAGAGCATGAGGTATAAAAGTAATGGTGAAAATGGGTGAGAGATTAGCAAGGAGGCAAGAGCAGAGTCCATGGCTTGGTGAGCTAGGGGGAAAAAATGGGCTAAGGTCACTCTTAAGATATTTGGTGAATTGGGTAAGATATAGGTTAGGTGAATGTCTATTATATATAGGAAGTAATATGTCACATTTGGATAGATGAATTAAATATGCAATACTACTATATGTACAACCAATGTACTATCCAACTAGCATCTAACTTTTAATATATGCTGACCGAACCCACTAGTATACATTAATGTAGAAGTATAACTACTTTGATTGGATATACTACGTACCTCCATTCCAAAATAATAGTCATTTTGACTTTTTTTGTTCATTGAAAAACTAATGTACATAGACACAAATTGTGTCTATGTACATTAGTTTTTCAATGAACAAAAAAAGTCAAAATGACTATTATTTTGGAACAGAGGGAGTACCAGTAGTTTTTTGTTATGTGCATATGATGTGTCATTTGTCATTTGAAATGATTTTATAGCTTCCTATAAGTTTACAAAATTTTATATTTTCAATAATATTATAGTGATATATAGTAAATTAGTGTTTAGTTTATTGTTTGATAAATTGAACTACATAATTTCAATGACTAGCTACAATTAAAGAGTTAAGGGGATAAGAGTAAGAAACTTCATGTTGGAAAACTGGAAGTTGTTGGGGAATGAGTAGCTATGTCATTGTCAAAGAGATTCATTAATGCATCAGTTATTCAGTCAATTCATCATATATATGTCAAAATCCAATCCACTTTATTTGATTGTAACGATAAAATTGAATGAGGAGGTTTGATTAGTTATTTAATGTATTTGACCAGCTCTTTAACTAGAACTACATACATAATAAATCTAATAAAGTAGTACTACCTTTGTTTTTCTCAATTGTTGAATTTAGAGATATGCATATCTTTATTTATTTGTTGATTTTAAAATGAGTTAAATATCATTTTGGTTCTTCACTTTGTACACGTGAGTCATTTTAGTCCCTCACTTTTTAAAATGAGTAAAATGGTCCCTCAATTTATAAACTGTAGATCACTTTGGTCTCTCACTTTTAAAATGATCAAATTAGTCTCTCACTTTACAAACTATAAGTCAAGTTAGTCCCTCTCATGAGACTAAAGTGGATTAAAAGAGGAACTAACATGACATAATTTGAAATGTAGGGGATCAAAATGATTCTAAGTTTGTAAAGTGAATGATCAATTCGCTAATTTTGAAAAAGTGAGGAACCAAAGTGATTCACAGTTTGTATAATGAGGGACCAATTTACTTATTTTAAAAAGTGAGGGACTAAATTGACTCACGCATATAAAGTGAATTACCAAAGTGGTATTTTACTCATTTTAAAATTTAAGACGAACATTATTATTTTTTAATCAAAGAGATAACTAATTGTTAACCTTCCAAAACATTTTTTTTTAATTTTGAATTATTTAATATCACAAAGAGACAATGTATTGATGATTAATTTTGTGGGAGACTTTGATGATTCTATTTTTCAAATGAAGTTCTTCTACCAAAGTTATTTATATAAAATATTTTATCTAGTTAGCCATGGGTAAAACTAATTATAGGAATCTTCCTTTTTATTCTTAAAGGTGTTTCTCTTAAATACATCAAGATGAGAATTAATAGTTGATGTTAGTTCTTCATTTCTTGTGTTTTGAAATTTTACTTGCTTCAAATGTCAAATGACAATAATGAAACAAAACTTACTTTTCAACCTTTTAAATGATAATTGATTTGCATGTATGTATAAAGACATTATTTTCGTATATAAACATCTATCACATATCTAAAATTATCTTTTATGCACTAAATTTTCCAATTATTTTGGTATCATTGGTTATCTAATTATGATCACTTTATCATAATTATAAGTTGACTAAGCGTTTTAGATATACATCTTATATATATAATCAAAGATTCGCAGCACATATTATTGTTATATATTATGTCATGATTATATATATAATGTATGTATATTGTAATTATGATAATTTTATTATATGTTGTACAAGTTTTTTATAATATATAATGTTATCATAATCAAATTTTTAAATTAATGTATAACTATTTGAGTTAAAAAAATTAATAAAATAAAATTAAACATAAATCATTATGGTATAAAATTATAAAAGTAACATGAGTAAAGCGTGCATAGCATGGGTGATAAATTTAGTTAAATAGAAAAAAAATAGTGGATTATATTAAAAAAAACTTGTGAATTATAATAAAAGACAATAATTTAAATTTTTTTTACTTGAATAATGACTAAATTGCACACATCAAACGTACAGAAAATACACACACCAAATATGCAGAAATGCACACACCAAACTCACACAATTGCACACATCAAAAATAAAAAATGCACACACCAAACATGCAAAAACGAGCGTGAACAGTAAGTGCGCATCGAATTTCGTGTTACGTCAGTTTTTTATACGATTAATATACGGATGATGGGTATCACTGATGTACATGTAGTCAAACTCTATAATAAATACATATTTAATTATTGATAAATGGTAGTTTAGTAAAATATATATACATTTTGTTAACTTATTATACCTATCATCTCCTAAATTTCAGTGCGCATTTAAAATTGGACAATTTTAAAAAATTGGATGGAGTATATAACAATGATATATATTTGTTTTGCTCCCAATATAGAGAAATGACATTAATATTGTTTTGTGGTTGATATATTAATGCGTATATTTCAGGGATTTATGTGTATATTATTTTCTAATGATCGAATTACTGTATCTGACATAAAGAAATTAAAGTAGGGTTGCAAGCAATTTATGGATTAATCCAAAGTTTAAAACAAAATGTTTTTAAAAGACCAAAGTGCATATTAATTGATATACTATACATTTTATTACATTAGAGTAAGAAATTAAAGTTTAGTTATGATTAAGTCATCCACGAGAGTAAAAATGATAGTCAAACACTCCAACTTCCATCTATATATATATATATATATATATATATATATATATATATATATATATATATATATATAATATCTACGAATCTTATGGATTAAATTACTTGTCGCATGTTATTTTTACATAATTTTTAATTTTTAAATAAAAATTTCTACTCAAAATATCAATTGATGATTTGATACCTTTAATGATTTTAATTTTTGAATTCATAAATTATGATTATTCTGATTATTATTGAAAATTTATTGTTTGGAAATATCACAGAATTGATTTAATAAATTTGAATTTAATTACTATTTATGCAAGATATAAATTAAATATTCATGGGCTAATTAAAATCAAAATTTATAAAAATTTGATAATCAATTATTTAAGTATATAATTGATGCAAATAATCTATCTATACATATAATATTTATGAATTTTCTGCATTAAATTACCTGTCACATGTTATTTTTATAGAACTAGTCTTATAATCGTTCGATGCACGTGAGTAAATCGAATTTTACGTTTAAAATATAAAATAATTAATAAAAAAATATTTACATAAAAAGAAGTTAAACGAAAATATGTTATTAATAAATTTATTTTGTAAATATAACAATAAAAAATACATAATTAAATTATTATTATATTAGTGGATGCAAAAAAAATTATTCAATCACGTAATTAGTTTTCATCTTTTTCAATATCGAATTCGTATTCATATAAAATATTTATAATTATTCTCTTTCAATAATCAACCAAAATAATCATAATTTACAAATTATCAAACACTAAAAACTACTGAAATCATAGAAAATATTCAAAAACTACTGATTAACAATCATGAATAATTACTAATTATTCATATCTATTCTCGTCCAACAATCAACAAAAATATTAAAAATTTACTAATTTATGTTCATAATTGTTCCTAATTAACAAAAAAAAATTAAAAATATCTAATATCAATCACAAAAATTCTCTAAAATATTCACTAATTATCAATCACTAAAAATCACTAAATTCCAAGTAAAATATTCAAATAGCACTAATTTTCAAACATTAATAATTACTAATAATTCTTAATTATTCTCTTTCAAAAAAATATGTTCATTATTTACATTTTCAAACATTAAAAAATATGTTTTACATTTTCCGTGAGACAATTGATAAACCATGTCAAATATTAAATTATGACAATTAAGTTGTGGTAATTGAATTCGATTAATTAACAAAATCAGTCTTATCTAAAATAAATTATAAAATAAAATTATTATTTTTATGTAGGATTGAATATAGTGAATAATCAAATAATTAGGTAAAAATTATTTTATTTTAGATATATTATAATTCAAGTTCATATTATGTAATATATAAACCTTTTTGTTATTAATAATTAGATATATAAATAATTTAAGTTAATATTATAATATTATCTAAAATATTATAATTCAAGATATATTATGTAATATTAAAATAACAATATGACTATTTTCCATATTTACATCATAACATTAAATGAAATAAATCTTATGAGGGTTCTGATATTACCACATTTGACACAATTTAAGAGGATCAATATAGAGGTTAATTGGGAAATTAACTATTATCTGTCTTTTAGTATACTAATAGAGCTTCAATATATCTTAAACATATATTATTCTTTTTTAAAATATAAATTATCGAATATTCATCCAAAATTTGTAAATCATGAATAAAAATAAAATTGAAATCAAATTCAATCAATCAAGATACACGTAGAAAACTAACAATAATAGTAAAAAATTATAAAACACAATCTTTTATGAAGAATATTTTTTCTTGATGTGATATCAAAATTGCATTTAAAATCACTATCTAAAATGATTTTTTGTTTAAATATTTGAATATTTCAATTGATACGTGTCTCTAATTTCATTAACTTTCTAGCTAAAAAGGGAGTCATTCAGTTAGAATATAAAAAATTTATTTTATTTTAAAAATACAATAGTGAAAAATAGAAATTTTTTTATTTAATAATAAAAAACAAAAATGCATATCCATAGAGAAATTGATTATTTTTCTCATTCCTAATAACAAAATAGAACATTAAAAAAATTAAAAAAAAGTTATTTGATTAAAAAAAACATAATAAAAATAGTAGATAAAGAAAAAAGTAAAATATCAAAAGACTCTTCTGCAGCCTTAGGCTCAAGTCGTCGCCACCACCTACCCGAACAAAGAAAGAAAAAATTAAATCTTTTAAAAAAATAAGAGAAATGAAAGGAATGATAAATAAAAACTTATTATAAAATTACGTGATAATACAAAAGATGAGAAACACAAAAATATTAAAAAAAGTAAAAGACACACAAAAAAAAAGGAAGGAAATAAGATAGTAAAAGAAAATATAAACATAAGAAGAAAAAACACGTAGAAGATGGATGAAGAAAAAAATATGGATAATGAAGAAGAATGAAAAACGAAAAAAAATAGAATAAACAAAAAGAGACGAGAGAAAAAAATGGAGGAAGAAGACACAAGAATGTCAGAAAAAAATTTTAAAAATGAAAAGAAAAAGAGATGGAGGAAAAAATGAAGAGAAGAAGAAAATAATAAATAAAGAGTTTTGCTGCTTATACATTAACTATACATACTCCAGGACTTACTTCCACACAAAAAATACGGCCTAACCCACTACTATACGGTATTTGCCCATTACCACACTCACACTAAAAAAAACACGCGACCCAGCCCATATTCACATCATCCGCGCGTGGCTTTCACTCTTCCCCTCCAAAACAACACTCACCTATCAAAACCGTAAAAGAGAAGTTACCGAAACCCACTTTGAAGACCCATTTAAAAATTTCTCCATTTTAAAGTTGCTCCATTTTCCTCCATTCTTCATCACAAACAAAAAAAATCTCCACATCTTCATCGCGGATAAGTTCATATTTCATCTTGCTCACTCTCTTCACTTTCTCTTAACTACATTTTACTTAAGAGAGTTTTAATTTTTGTGAGTGATTTTGTTGTGATTTCAAAGTGTTAGGGTTTGATCAAATTTTGGGCACAAATGACACAAAAATCATCCTCTTCTACTACTCTTCCAAAAGCTAAGAAGGAAGCCACAAAGGTGAGAGCAAAATCCAAAAACTGTGGTTCTATTTCAATGAAGATGATGTGTGGATTTTGATTTTATTTTTTAAAGTACTCAACACATGTGAGCATAATCGCATTATATAGTGAGTATAAACTTTAAATTGTGTGAATAATGTTTGAATGATTTATTAGAAAATGATTAGGGTTTCATGAGAAATAAACTTTTACAAAGTGAAGTGTTTGTGCTTTTCTATTTCTATTATTACAGTATTTCTTTTTAATTTTCTATGATCAGAACAAAATATGTTAATTTTCTCTATATGTTTGAGAAGATAATGTTGGATTATTCAAAAGGTGTGATGAAACAAAAGTTAAACAGTGAATAATATTTTGAAAAAACGTGAGCAACACATCATATAATTATTGGACTTTTGTTACTTGCATTTATGATCATTTTGCTTTTTTGTTACTATTTTTGTACGTTAAAACATGAGAATGATGTGATTGATTCATCTGTCATTTACTTCATGTAGACAGTGACAAAGTCACCAAAAAAACCATCATCTTCTGGTGTTTGTAAGAAATAATATAAAAAAATCTAAATGCATCACATCATCAAGACATAAAATGAGAATAAATGTGAGTGTGCAACCTCATATGTGCATAACTCAATGTATATATGAAAGGTCAAGAGTTAGAATGTTTTAATAAATATTGTATGTTACATATTTCATAGTAATTACAATATTAAAGTAATTAGAATAAAAAATAAAAAATTATGTATAAAATAAATTTTGTAAGAAAAACCTAAGCATATGACACATTATCAAATTTAACATGAGAATTAATTTGAGTGTGTCATCTCATAGGTACATAACCCAACTTTAATATTATATATACGATATAATATAGTTATAAAACTTCAATTAAAAAATACTCAAGGAAGGAGCCTTGGTTAGCAACTTTGATAGTATAAATATAGAAGTTTTCATTTACACATTTAGGTTTGTCACTTATAAAATTGTATTCAGATCAATTAGATAGAAATTTAAAGATAATTTTTTTTTATTTACAAAGCAAAATCTACAATCTAGTGTCTATAAAATATTTTACTAAAATAAAAATGAAAATAATAAAACAACCAAAGCTTGGATGTAAGAACCAAATTTATAGCACAAAAAAAAAAAAAAGAGGAGACATTGTAAATGATAATTTTGTAATGTATGTAATTTAAAATATAAAGGTTTAAATAAATAAGAGATTAATACTTTAATTTATATATTAACAAAGAATCTTTTTAAACTAAAAGTATAAAAATAAATGCATTAAAAGTGAGTGACAATTTTCAAATAGAATATATATATATATATATATAGTTTGAATATGTTAATAAAGATTATAAAAGATGCAAGAATTAAAAAAATCAACGACCAATTTTTCCTAAAATGAAATTTTTAGGGACTAAATTATGTCTAAAATGAAATTGTAGTTAACACTGTTAATATTTTCGAGTAAACCCCCAAACTGGTCCCTAACAATTTCAGCGTCAGACAAAGTGGTCCTTGACAATCGAAAATACCCAAACTGGTCCCTAACAATGTCAAAAGTCAGACATCATAACGTCCCTGGATGGAAAAACTAACAGTGTTAATGACAATTTCAATTTTAGACAAATTGATCCCTGGGTGCCAGTGCTCAACCAAGGCGCTAACCAGTCTGTAGTCACAGTCGAATGTGCGATGACATAACTGTGCTACCTCCCAAAAACCAATCATCTGTAGATGATACTCTAACAAAGGATGTGGACTAAGTGCACCACAACATCTAACCCACAGTACACGGAGGCTAGTGAATAAAATTAAATTAGAAAATTTAAATTAATAAAATCCTCTACAAAACATTAGAAAATTAAAATAAAATACTTAATCTAACTAACTCTAATAGAACTAAACCTAAATTAATAATCAAATTAACGATCAAAACTACAAACAAACTTAACCAGCTAAAAAGTCACTATAACAATTAACTGCACGAGTTTTACTAATTCAATTTATTATAAATACCAAAATATATTAATATTAGTCTAAAAAGTAATATATTAATTTTAACTAACTAAAGATATTTAATTAATCTAACCAAACAAAATAAATTAAATTTTTTGGTTGCTTACCATAATTAATTAATTATGCTAATAATTTTATGTATTTACTATCCCTAATCATATTATCTAAGTATAAAAATAAAAATTATACTTAATCAGTAAAAAGTAAAGTAACACAATTAGTTAACAATGACAATACTACATACATGTGAGAGAGGAGAAGTGGAGAGAAAATGAGTAGAAAGAAAAAAATAAGTGGTAAATGTGGTGGATTCTATATATTTTGTGAGTAGGATATTTGAATGTATAAAAAAATTGGACGTTCAAATAACATTGTTGTGTATTTTAAAAGTGATGGAGAGAAAATGAATTAAAAAAATTAATGGTAGAACTATATATATTGTGAATGTGATGTTTGGATTTTTGGAAAACTCCTATGATGCTCCTTTACTATCTTCTTTTAATCAACATACCGTTATGAGTTACGATTCAGTATTATTAGGGCTATAACAAAAAAATCAGCCAAAATAGTCAATAAATAGAAAATTGGGCCACAATCACTCAGCCCGTTAAAAATATACTCATGATTAAAATGTTATTTAGATTATAAAATGTCAAATAGACTTTGTTGACTGTTTTGACTGATTTTTATTGTTCCATAAGCATTTGTGGTTACGATTAAGTCATCCACAAGAGTTATAAAAATGGTCAAACTCCTTTTGTTTAAAACTTATAGTATATTTATTGAGGCGGTATATTTATTAAATGGATCCAATAATATTTGACTATTTTATGGATTTATAGTGCTAGTTAAAAAAACAAAATAAAAATATTAAAAAGATAAATTTTCATATTTTTAATATATATATGACACGGGATCAGCGAAAATTTAAAATAGTATTTTTGTTGAAACTATATTTAATGTGTTTATATATATTATGGCTCTGACTATTTAACTAGTGAGTCATCTCTTGTACAAAATTTTTAGTAGATTAATTTTAATAATATATGATAGTATAAAATTCTATTATATTGTTAGCCAATGAAAATTAAAAAATGTCAAATTATAGAGAAATATTATAGTAAATTTTAATAACAACTTATTGTTTTCTTGAATTTTTATGAGCTATCAATATATATAAAATAACTTTATTCATTGAGTTTTCAAAACATGTAAAATAGACCCTAATTTTTCTAAAATGTGCAAAATACCTCATATGCTAACTTGTCATCCAAAATTCTCTTAGTTGATCACATTCACCGTGCAACTAACCCGGCCTTGCTCATTTATAGTTTGAGCAACTCGACCCCTTATATGTTTACAATTGTGCACATAACCTCTGCTAGCTCTTATATAGTTAGTTTACCAACTAACAGACTTTTGGATGACAAGTTAACGGATGAGGAGTTTTGCACATTTTTGAAAACTCAGGTTCTATTTTGAAAGTTTTAAAAACTCAAGGATTAAATTGTACCGAACCTATAACTTAGGGGGATAAATTGTCTTTTGTAACATCCTAAATCTAGCAGCGGAAAATATGAGAAATTTTTTTTTTTTTGAATATGCGAACGACAGACGAAACAACGTAAGTCACACCATAGATAGAAAGGTGGAGTAATAGAACTGAATTCAACATCATCCAAAATAGGGGGAAACAAAGCCCCAAAGGTACGAAGTACAATGATAACAAAAATTACAACCATTGAGTATCAAAATAGGTCGAACAATGACCTTTACAACCAAAATGTTTCATGACAAAAAAAGGGAAATAAAGTACTAAATGAAAGATAGACTCCTCAGCTACTATCGGCGGGTACAGTATCTGGATCCTCCTCTGGGTCTTCTTCTTCCTCATCATCCAGCACGATCACGTCCACATCGTCCACGACTCTAGCAGATGACACCGCAACATCCAGGTCACTCTCAGTATCCTGATGGTCTGAATAGTCCGGATCGATCCACAGGAAAGGGTTCCCCATAATGTCTCTGTCAGAAAAGACCGGAGAATTCGGAGGAGTCATCGGCTCATACACTGGAGCGGGTACAGGGGGTGAAGGTGGATGCAGTGGTACTCCCGGGTGATGCGCTGCGCCGTGGGGCGGCTGAGGGTGAACGGACTCCGGAGCGGGATCCCAGTATGGTATATCCGACACGTAGAATCCAAAAGTAGCGGGCACAGGGGAAGTGACAGACACGTAGCCGGTAGCTGGGAAGTAGCGAACGAATAGCAAATAAATGGCGGGTGGCGGTGGGGGATCTATCACCTGGAATTGGGACATAAGAAAGGAAGCGAGTGTGAGAATAAAACTCTCAGTGAATCATTGCCGATACCCGGGCTTGGTATCGCTTATGCCAATTCCAGCTGTTCAAAGTAACACCCTCCATTTTCAGAAAACTACGTATCATCTTTTTAAGGAACTGAGGTGTGTTACGTTGAACAGTCAAACATCCTACTTGCCCGGTACTAAGGGAGTCTAAGGTTTCTTCTAAGTTATCGCGTAGCTAGCACCCTACGTCAAGTTCTATCTGACGTCACCACCTTAGAGTCCTCTATAGGCCGTACTAAAAAGGTCTCCTAGGTAGCTCCGTCGGCTTAGAAACTCTTCGTCTACATGGAACTAGGGATTAGCCGTTTTCCATTTTCATGAGCGTACGCTTACACAATTCATCATCATCCTCGGGAACACCCCGGAATATATATATATATATATATATATATATATATATATATATATATATATATATATATATATATATACTTTCAATCACCATATCATTAATAGGACTAAGTGTCCAATGCATGAAAACCACATCTCACCCCCATAGACCTCCCTATCCCGTGAGTATGCGCAATGCACCACCGTTCACTTAGTAGAACGGCTGGATCTAGGCTAATCGAGAGTTCCACTTAACGTTAAATATACACACAACAAACAACAACCAAACAAATCAATCAAAAGTCAAACACATCACATCCAATTCAGCCTCAGGATATCATCAATCAATCTCAGTATCAGCATAGAGTACTATGGCAATCATAATCATCATTGAATTTCATCTCAACTATCTAGATCATTCTCATCACCACTTTATTGTTCCTCGGTCAATTACACATCTCATAGTCACAGACCATAATAAATTCGGTCATCATGCATAAGGTACGTTTACTCGTAATCCATCCTCTCAAAACGCACTCTCTTTTACGTATTATGAAGCGTTCTTTCCAAAGTCTTTTCTAAAGTTTTATGAAACCTTCCGAACTAATATTATTTATCATAAATACTTATTAAATCATTACCTTGCTGATTTTATTTAATTCTTAGGGGATTTGAATAATTAACTTAATTACTTATACTTTTAATCTTTATATACTAACTAGCATATAATTTCATCCTTCCTAAAGTCTCAAACTCTATTAAAATATTAATTAAGACTTTTAAACTCTGACCTCTTATGAATAATATTTATTTCAGATGTGATATCTTAATAATCCCATTATTTTCTCTTATCTTAGAACACTATAGCTAGTATTAACCATTTTACGGTTTAGTAAGTATTTCACTAGTAAACTCAACTTTTAATCCCTTAAATTTTTTTTTTCTAACATGGGTCCACTTAGTTATCTTAGAATATTCTCAAATTATTTTTCTCTAATACTTATTCTTTTTATTTACTATTCTTTAGCTAGTTTTAGCATTAATTAATAGGTAACAAATTATTTTTAAATTATTATTTAAATCTAGACAGAATATAATAAGGGTATATTTTAATTAGTAAAATATTAATTAAAGTTCACAATTATTTTACTAGGCCACTTATTTTAAGAAAAATATTTTCTAGGTATATTTTCACAAAAACTATGTACTAGAAAATACCTTTTATTGTCAAATAAAATACAAAAATATTTTTAAAATCAGAAACTTTATTTTTCTAACTTCAAAACTTATTATTCCATAATACTACATTCCTAAATATTTCCAGAAATATTTATTCCTAATATTTCGTAAACTATGTGCACAAATAAGCCTTTTTTTATTAATATTTTTACTAAATTATTTTCCAGAACCTATGTAACACCCTACTAGATAGCCCTTAACGCTTAAGTCATTTTAGGCCATTTCATAAGGGTTACCTCCTGTCATCATGTTTTATCTTTATATTTAAAATATAATACGCGGAAAATAGGCGGGAGTAAATTTTCGAAAATCATTTGCGGTATAGAAAATAAGGGCCTTGCGCATAAATACAACGATAATAATAAGCGATACAACATCTACTAAAAATACTTCATCATATAAATAACTCACATCAAGTAACAAACAGGAAATAATACTAGGTTTCACCCCATAAGCCAAAACTGTGACCTATGAGATTCCACCATAAATACGAGTAAATAAATAGCTGCCGGCTAACAAGGTCCGGACTCAGAAAACATAATAAATAAATAAACGTAGCGGAAGCATAAAAGTCATAACATCTGATAAGGAAATAAAACATGTCTCCGATATCAGGGAACTATATCATAAACTAAGTCTGCACGGCTCCTCGTGTGCTCCGACATCCTGCTCTGTCTGCTCCTCTAAAAGGTGGGAAAAACATAGGGTGAGCACTGGGAAGTGACTCAGTAGAGGAAGCCGCCCGGGTTTAATTATAAATAAGTGAAGCATGAATGAGTTTAATTCGGATATAAGTTGAAAATCAATCTTTCCCCGGAACGTCTTACCTAAGTGCATCTTGTCCATTTTATTAATTCGTATAACATATCATAATTAAAGGTTCATGTGTAGTGTACTATGTGCTTCTATCACAATCAGGGAAAATATAACATAACAGAACATTTATCAGAACTTTCTTTCAGAGCATTTTATCATTAACTTTTACTTTAAATCTGTCAGACATGGCAAAGCCTCCCTCCCATCCTTACTCCTACAATCCGGCCCCTAGGTATGAGCTCATCCTAAAACATACGGGGAAGAGGGGGTACAGTTCACCTTCCTCAAGTGAAGGAGTTGCAGCCGAGGATGCCACCCCTCCCTACAACACTCATCACAAGCTGAAGGCTACAGGGTATTTTAATCTTTCGGAGTTTCAGAGATCTTTCAGAACGTCTTTTAATTATCAGAAATCTTTCAGAGTTAACAGAGATCTTTCAGAGCACCAGAATATCTTTCAGAACATCTTTTAACTTTTACCGAGTGACAGAGTTAATTCATTCAGATCATTTCATCATAATATATATCATATACTCACATAAACAATTAACGCATCATAAAGCAATACATATACTCAATATAACATATATATCTCATACAATAATTATATATACATCATAGCAATTAAACATACATATAACGTACTTTATAGCTCATATAATCATATATAAATCATGCATAAATCATATATAACATTTATACAAGTCGTAGAACGCATTAGGGTACATAAAAGGGTAAAAACATGTCAATTATACTCTTTAACATCATGGAATAAACATAGCACATACACTTACTTACTCTGACATCATGGAGAATAAATAAATACAACTCTTTATCAAATAAACATGATATACAACTACTTATAAATATTATTCTCAGTACTAATACTTTATTCTTGTTTTACTTGTACTTTGTACTCTACCCTTAAGTATCTTGTAAACTCTTATATTTTATTCATCACCGATCTTATCTTCTATACTATTATTGTTACTATTACTATTATCATTACATATCATATATTACACATGTTGTTGTTCTTACTGTATTATTCTTTTATTATTATTATTAGGGTTAATATTCTATTATTATCTTCCCTATTAATATTACTATCATTATCATATTATTATTATTATTATTTCTACCTATTATCTACCTATTATTAACTAATATACATGCTAATAGGTATAAGTTTATGTAATCATAATAATATGTAATAGTAATATACATATATTAGTAAACTATCCCATTTTATTTATTTATATATATATATATATATATATATATATATATATATATATATATGTGTGTGTGTGTGTGTGCTCGCTCACGCTGCCAGCAAGAAACCAAAAACCAAGACGTACGCTAGCTCTGGCATACGCATATATATACATATTATATGTATCATAATAATAATAATAATAATAAGGCACAAAAATTCCTAATTGGAAAAACGACCATCACATTAATCTCATAAAATCATCATCAATATGCATGAAAATAGAATGCCTAAACCCCTACCTCTTGAAGAGAAAATGCTAGAATGCAAAGAGAAACCCTTTTTTTTCCGACGTTGCTCTCGTTGGAAACCTCTCTCTAGCCCCACGAACGGTCCGGTGACGCCGGAGACTCTTAACGGAGAAACAGAATCAGTAGAAAGCTCCGGCTTGATGGGAGGATTAAGAATATGAATTTATTTTCTGGATTTGGTGAGGTTTGATGGGTGTTTCGTGGTTTGGAGTATCAATGACTTAGAGAGCTCTTGAGAGAAAGATGACTATGGCGGCTCAAAAGAAGGAGGAGAGTGTTTTTCTCAATTGGAGAGGGTTACTAGTGTTTATATAGGGAGTGGCTAGGTCAAGAGTCATTGTGGGGGCCACCGCCACTTAAAATACTAAAACACTTCAAATCCCCCCAAATAATACTATAATGCTTATATAATTTTTCTAATATTTAAATATAAATTAAAATACACACATAGGCACATAAAATAAAATAAAATAAATAATAATATATAACACTAACATTATCTAATAACATCATGTAACTCATATAAATATTTTATATCATCATTCCTAACCTCATGCATCATCTAAATATCAATTAAAACTCATATATGCATCCAACATACTCTTCCACACACAATGAACACTCACATAAATATAGATAATTATCATGACATATAATTTACACACGTAATTCACAAAGCACACAATGAACACATATATACACACTTAAATCACGTCACACATAAGGGTTTGACTAGAAGAAACTTGTCCACCCAAACCGAATTAAATCCTAATCAAAGTCAATTACCCTTAATCTCACTTAATTAGGACTTAATAAAAGTCGGGGTGTTACAACCTAATCCACCATTTTTATTTCATAAAAACTCTTTAAATCAGTATCTCAGAATTCCCAAATGATAAAATAATATTTCTAATCATAAAGTATTTTTAAGTAACCGTTTTATTCAAAACTATCCATTTTTAAGTCCTTTTTCTTTCCAATAAATACAAACAAATGATAAAAAATTCCAGAACTGAAATATTTATTTTATTAAGGCTAAAAATAAACATCTCAGAATATAAAGCCATTAAAATAATTTTTATATCGTTTACTTTATTATTTAGCATTATCTTTAGCAAACTACACTATTTAAAGCATCTTTTATTCAAATAAAATCAAGAGTTATTTTAATGAGTCTTAATTTAATTTACAGATTTCCTATTTTTAGAGCTATTTTTAATACATTAAAAGACATATTTCTACATAAATATTAATCTTTTTAGCTCATGTTTAGTGTGCACCAACACCATTATATATTTTTCTTTACTAAGATCTGAATTATTTGAATAATTTCCAGAAGCAAATAGTGTTCTTAACATTTATATATGAGTTCCTTGAATATTCCTATTTTATTTCAAGTTCTATAACTCATTAAGGTTCTTTTTCAAGCACTTTTAGTTTATGAAACACACCCACTCTATCTTCCAAACCCTCAAGGTCGCGGGTTCCTCCATCAAGGGGACCCAAAATTCGCATTTTAATCATAGCACCATTTATAAGCATGTATACATCCATTACAACACCAAGAGTAAATCATTATATTCAAATAATGCACCAATGATATCACAATTCATTTTAAATGGTAGATTTCATTTGAGAACTCAAGAACATTTAGGAAAATACTATTTTTGTTCAACATAATAATTTCACCGATTGTTTTCAATAAAAAGCATTCTTAATAAATAAAAATGAGACTTTTTGGGAGAATGACTCACTCAAGGTTGAACACTAGAGATGGTTGGGTGGTGGCAGAGCTCTTGAAGCTTGCTCCTTCCTCTCCCTTGGTCGCGGGCTCCTTAAGGAAATGGGGTTGGTTTTTTTTTTTTTTGTGAGTGTGTGGTTGTTTGAGGGGTTTGATTGAGATAGATTGTAGTGTGTGTGACTTGTTGTGTGAGATTAGAATAAATAGAGAGGGAAGAAGGTGGTAGGTGAGGGGTCACTTAATCTTGGCCCTTGGATGTGCCTCCATGGTGACCAATGGGAGAATGATCTTTGAGTTAATTATATCTATATTCCCAAGAGCACAATTAGGATTAATTAGGTGTTGGAAATTCCATTTTCTTTCTCCACATTTAGCATGTGGCCGCGGCACTGCCTAGGCTAGGGTGAGGGTATTTTTAATTTTTTTTTTTTATGTGTAGGTTAAGTGGTGTAGTCTTAGGGTTATGTAGGGGTATTTTAGTAATTTCACTCGTAAAAACGTTTCGGCTTGAAAATAAAATATATGATCCGGGAAACTAGTAAATGGTGAATCCAAAAATTTCATGATTGAATAAAAATATTTTTTGTGCATTTAATTAAATATTGTATGGTGTTGTATGGTTTTTGCATGATTTGCATGAGAGTGCCGCATGTCGCACATGCACATGTGTTGTAGTGAACTATGTTTATATATATATATATATATACATATATACACACACACACATACATATATATATATATATATATATATACATGTTTGAACATTAAAATAATCGTATAGCTCATGCATGGAAATACAAGGATGCATTCATTTTATCACAAAAACCGTAAACTCCTAAAAATTACTCTAACAGATAAATTCAGGAATTATTACTATAATATTAGAGTTATGATTTTCAGGGGTGTTATATCTCACCATCCTTAAAAGAAGTTTCGTCTTCGAAACTTGTACCTTCAAACAGAAAAGGGTACTTCTTGCGCATATCTGACTCTAGTTCCCACATGTGATTCTCAAGCGCTCTCGTTCCCCACGCGACTCGTACCAGAGGTATATCCCTCTTCCGGGTTTGCTTTACTCTGCGATCAACGATCTTGATCGCGGGGAGTTCAAACGTCAAATTCTCTCTTAACTGTATGGGTTCCGGTTCGAGCACATGCTCAGGCGAAGCCTGATACTTCCGCAGTTGAGAGACATGAAATACGTCATGGAGGTTTGACAGGTTTGGTGGTAAAGCTATCTTGTAGGCTACTGGCCCTATTCTCTCAAGGATCTGGAAGGGTCCTACGTACTTAGGGCTCAGCTTTCTCACTCCTAGTGTTCTACCCAACCCGGTGGCAGGTGTAGCTCTCAAGAATACATGGTCACCCTCCTCGAATTCTAGTGCTCTTCGTCTTTGGTCGGCGTAACTCTTTTGCCTGCTCTGAGCGGTCATCATCTTTTCTCTTATCATCTTAACCTTTTCGGCGGTTTGCTGAACGAGTTCAGGTCCTATCAGGTACTCTTCCTTTGAATCGTTCCAACAAAGAGGGGATTGACACTTTCGACCGTATAGAGCTTCATACGGCGCCATCCCAATGCTGTTGTGGAAATTGTTGTTGTAGGCGAACTCTACGAGTGGTAGGTGCTCGTCCCAACTGCCTGGCATTTCTAGCACCACTGCTCTCAGCATATCTTCCAAAGTCTGAATAGTTCGTTCAGATTGCCCATCAATCTGAGTCTGAGGGTGATAAGCCGTACTTAAACTGAGTTTTGTCCCAAAAGCCTGTTGCAGAGCTCTCCAGAATCTTGATGTGAACCTTGGGTCTCGATCGGAAACAATGGTGGTTGGTACTCCGTACATCCTCACAATCCAAGTTATATACAACTGAGCCAACCTTTCCAAAGGATAATTCATCCGTATTGGCAGAAAATGCGCAGATTTGGTCAACCGGTCAATGATTACCCAAATAGCGTCAACTTTCCGCGGGGTGTGGGGTAGCCCAGATACAAAATCCATAGAGATGTGTTCCCACTTCCACTCGGGAATTGGAAGAGGGTTCAGCACTCCGGCTGGTTTCTGATGTTCGGCCTTGATCTTTTGACAAGTTAAACAGCTTCCTACGAAGTTTGCTACGTCATTCTTCATTTCTGGCCACCAAAAAGTCTTCTTCAGGTCGTGATACACCTTAGTCATACCCGGATGGATGGTAAACTGGCTCTTATGGGCTTCCTTAAGAATATCTTCCTTCAACCTATGTCCTTTTGGCACGCAAACCCTACCATCGAATGTCCACATTCCGTCCGGTCCTTGGCTAATCTCCTTAACCTTACCCCTCATTCCGGCCTTCATATACCTCTGCAGTTCTTCATCACCTTCATCTTTATGAGCTTGGAGTATACTTTGTTTGAAGTCACTAGTAATCACCAACTGGTACACCTAGATACTCTTGGGCGTCACAGTCATCCCTATGTTCAAATCCCTCATTTGTTGAATCAACTCTTCCTCCTTAATCATCATCCGCGCAACATGCACTGTCTTCCTGCTTAAGGCGTCGGCTACCTTATTGATTCTGCCCGGACGATAGTGCAAGGTGAAGTCATAGTCTTTGAGGAACTCCATCCATCGTCTCTGCCTCATATTGAGTTCTTTCTGATCAAACAAGTATTTTAAGCTCTTATGATCAGAGAAGACTTCGAACTTCATCCTGTACAAGTGATGCCTCCACATCTTCAATGCCGACACTACGGCAGCCAATTCGAGATCGTGTGTTGGGTAGTTAAGCTCATGAGGTCGTAACTACCTTGACCCATAAGCCACGGCCCTCTTATTCTGCATGAGTACATACCCAAGACCTTGCCCAGATGCGTCGCAGTACACCTCGAACGGTTGTTCTGGGTCAGGTAGAGCCAAGACTAGTGTAGTAGTCAGCTTCTCCTTTAATTCCTGAAAGCTCTTCTCGCATGCTTCATCCCAATCGAACGACGAGTTCTTTCGGGTCAGCTTGGTCATAGGCGACGCAATGCGAGAAAACCCTTGGATGTACCTTCTGTAATATCCTGCTAATCCCAGAAAGCTTCTTACTTCCGTCGGGGTCGTCGGTCTTTCCCATTCCAGCACTGCCGTTACCTTGGCTGGTTCTACCGCAATGCCGTCCTTTGACACTACGTGTCCCAAAAACTGAACTTCTGGCATCTAGAACTCGCATTTTGAGAGTTTGGCGTATAACTCCTTCTCCTTGAGGATCTCCATAACCATCCTCAAGTGCTCCTCATGCTCTTTTTCTGACTTGGAGTATATCAAAATATCGTCTATGAACACCACCACGAACTTGTCTAAGTATTCACGGAAGATCCTATTCATGTAGTCCCTGAATACGGCGGGTGCGTTGGTTAACCCAAAAGGCATAACAGTGAACTCGAAGTGCCCATATCTTGACCTAAATGATGTTTTTGGAACGTCGGCTTCCCGTACTCTTATCTGGTGATAACCGGACCGCAAATCAATCTTAGAGAACACAAATGCTCCCTTCAACTGATTCATAAGGTCGTCGATCCTCGGCAGAGGGTACTTATTCTTGATAGTGACCTTGTTCAGTTGCCGGTAGTCGATGCACAGCCTCATGGTTCCATCCTTCTTCTTAACGAAAAGCACTGGAGCTCCCCAGGGTGACGCACTTGGACGGATGAACATTTTGGCTAACAGCTCCTCTAACTGCTCCTTCAATTCTTTCAACTCGGGAGGGGCCATGCGGTAAGGGGCTACGGACACTGGTCCCGTCCCGGGAACTAAATCGATGGTAAACTCCACCTCCCGTTCTGGAGGGAAGCCAGGGATATCTTCAGGGAATACTTCAGGGAATACGCAAACCACTTGCAGATCACTCAACTCTTGCTCCTTGGTGACCGCAGACGAGACGTACATGGAGAATTCAAGGGTGTCGAGCTTACTGCTAAGAAGGGTCACACGGGAACTATCAGTTGGTTCTAAGTTTTGAATCTCTGTCGTTTGCTCACAACCGTCGGGGAATATCACTGCCCTCTTCTCACAGTCAAGTATTACTCTCTGAGCTCTTAAACAATCCATTCCTAATATAAGATCTAGCTCTAGCAAGGGTAAACGTATCAGGTCAGCTTGAAAGGTTCTCCCTAAGAGTTCAAACTCACAATTAGGCACACAGTCAGCGGAGAGTAGGTTCTTAGCAGTGGGGGTAGTTATGGAGTATACATATAGGGTAAAGTAACTACAGGCAATCCTAGTCTCTCAATGCATGTGGCAGAAATAAACGAATGTGTTGCACCGGAATCAAAGATTACAGTTAATATTTGACTTGACATTTTACACTCACCTTGGATCAATCCACCGGCAGCCGCATCCTCTGTAGTGACAGCAAACACTCTAGCTTGCCTTTGATCTCCCGCCCTTGGACATGCCCTTGACATATGGCCCACCTGGCCGCAGGTGAAGCAAGTGGGGCAGGGTCCAAAGTGTCGCAGCGTACAGCGGTTGCAGAGAGGTCGTTCACCATTGTTTGCCGGGGGTCTGACCCCATTTCTTCCCTGCTGGCGCTGCTGAGGCTGCTGAGGGCATTGCTGAGGTGGTTGCTACTGCCGAAACTGCTGCTGCTGAGGTGGCCGCTGGGCTTGTTGATGGGGGCGGAAGGGTCCGTCATTCCTCCTAGGGGCAGGTCCCCTATTTGGATTTGGACGATGCACATAGGGCTGGTGGCGCCTCTGTGCTGGTCCCCCTTCGCGTTGCATGAACGGAGGGCGAGCTGCTGGTCGTGTGGGCTCTCCCTCGGTTCTTCTCTTCTTCCCCGCCTCCATGTCAGCCCTCTCCCTTCTCTTCATGCTTTCCTCTTGCACCAAACACTTATTCACCAGAGTCGGGAAATCTCGAATCTCGTGCATGGCGGCTATCTCGCTCAGCTCCGGCCTCAAGCCCCTTTCATACTGAATGTATTTCCATTCTTCGTCAGGGTTTAACTGGTAGGTGAAGGAATGGCGGCACAAACGCTCGAATTTAGCCGTGTACTCGAGCACCGTCATCTTTCCTTGAACCAGATCCAGAAATTCCCGGTCCTTGGCACTCTTTACGCTGCGAGGGAAGTACTTGGTGTAGAATGCAGCTTTGAAGTCATTCCAGGTAAATTGTCCCTCAGCATTAGCAAGGATAGGGCGAGAGGCTTCCCACCATGCCTAGCCTGACCTTGCAGCTGCCTAGAGGCAAACTTGACCTTTTGTGCCTCAGTGCATGGCACATCCTCAAAGATCCTTTCGATTCGCAGCATCCAGCTATCAGCAAGATCTGGATTCAGCTCCCCCTTGAATACCGGAGGCTCCCGGAACTTGAAGTCCCGATACCTCTTGGCTTCATCATCTTCGGGCTGTTGAGCGGCCCTTGTAACACCCCTAAAAATCATAACTCTAATATTATAGTAATAATTCCTGAATTTATCTGTTAGAGTAATTTTTATGAGTTTACGATTTTTGTGATAATATGAATGCATCCTTGTATTTCCATGCATGAGCTATATGATTATTTTTAATGTTCAAACATGTATATATATATATATATATGTGTGTGTGTGTGTGTGTCTGTGTGTGTGTGTGTGTGTCTATATATATATATATATAAAAGAACATAATTCACTACAACACGTGTGCATGTGCGACATGTGGCACTTTCATGCAAGATTAAACCATACAACACCATACATTATTTAAGTAGATGCACCAAAAATATTTTTATTCAATGATAAAATTTTTGGACTCACCATTTATTAGTTTCCCGGATCATATATTTTATTTTCAAGCCGAAATGTTTTTACGAGTGAAATTACTAAAATACCCCTACATGACCCTAAGACTACACCACTTAACCTACACATCAAAAAATTAAAAATACCCTCACCCTAGCCTAGGTAGTACCGCGGCCACATGCTAAATGTGGAGAAAGAAAATGGAATTTCCAACACCTAATTAATCCTAATTGTGCTCTTGGGAATATAGATGTAATTAACTCAAATACCATTCTCCCATTGGTCACCATGGAGGCTCATCCAAGGGCCAAGATTTAGTGACCCCTCACCTAGCCACCTTCACCATTCACCTACCACCTTCTTCCCTCTCTATTTATTCTAATCTCACACAACAAGTCACACACACTACAATCTATCTCAATCAATCAACCCCTCAAACAACCACACACTCACAAAAAACCAACCCCATTTCCTTGAGGAGCCCGCGGCCAAGGGAGAGGAAGGAGCAAGCTTCAAGAGCTCCGCCACCATCCAACCATCTCTAGTGTTCAACCTTAGCTTGAGTGAGTCATTCTTCCCGAAATTCTTATTTTTATTTACTAGGAATATTTTTATTGAAAACAATCGGTGAAATTATTATGTTGAGCAAAAATAGTATTTTTCCTAAATGATCTTGAGTCCTCAAATGAAATCTACCATTTAAAATGAATTGTGATATCATTGGTGCATTATTTGAATATAATGATTTACTCTTGGTGTTGTAATGGATGTATACATGCTTATAAATGGTGCTATGATCAAAATGCGAATTTTGGGTCCCCTTGATGGAGGAGCCTGCGGCCTTGAGGGTTTGGAAGATAGAGTGGGTGTGTTTCATAAACTAAAAGTGCTTGAAAAAGAACCTTAATGAGTTATAGAACTTGAAATAAAATAGGAATATTCAAGGAACTCATATATAAATGTTAATAACACTATTTGCTTCTGGAAATTATTCAAATAATTCAGATCTTAGTAAAGAAAAATAATGGTGTTGGTGCACACTAAACATGAGCTAAAAAGATTAATATTTATGTAAAAATATGTCTTTTAATGTATTAAAAATAGCTCTAAAAATAGGAAATCTGTAAATTAAATTAAGACTCATTAAAATAATTCTCTTAAAGTAAAAATAAAATTATTTCCTCAGATCTGGAAATTTCTTGATTTTATTTGAATAAAAGATGCTTTAAATAGTGTAGTTTGCTAAAGATAATGCTAAATAATAAAGTAAACGATATAATAATTATTTTAATGGCTTTATATTCTGAGATTTTTATTTTTAGCTTTAGTAAAATAAATATTTCAGTTCTGGAATTTTTTTTCAATTATTTGTATTTATTGGGAAGAAAAAGGACTTAAAAATGGATAGTTTTGAATAAAACGGTCACTAAAAAATACCTTATGATTAGAAATATTATTTTATTATTTGGGAATTTTGAGATACTGATTTAAAGAGTTTTTATGAAATAAAAATGGTGGATTAGGTTCTGGAAAATAATTTAGTAAAAATATTAATAAGAAAAGGCTTATTTGTGCACATAGTTTACGAAATATTAGGAATAAATATTTCTGGAAATATTTAGGAATGTAGTATTCTGGAATAATAAGTTTTGAAGTTAGAAAAATAAAGTTTCTGATTTTAAAAATATTTTTGTATTTTATTTGATAATAAAATGTATTTTCTAGTACATAGTTTTTGTGAAAATATACCTAGAAAATGTTTTTCTTAAAATAAGTGGCCTAGTAAAATAATTGTGAACTTTAATTACTATTTTACTAATTAAAATATACTCTTATTATATTCTGTACATATTTAAATAATAATTTAGAAATAATTTGTTACCTATTAATTAATGCTAAAACTAGCTAAAGAATAGTAAATAAAAAGAATAAGTATTAGAGAAAAATAATTTGAGAATATTCTGAGATAACTAAGTGGACCCACATAGGTTGTAAAGATAATGATAATGTTAGAAAAAAATAAAGGGATTAAAAGTTGAGTTTACTAGTGAAATACTTACTAAACCGTAAAATGGTTAATACTAGCTATAGTGTTCTACGACAAGAGAAAATAATGGGATTATTAAGATATCACATCTGAAATAAATATTATTCAAAAGAGGTCAGAGTTTAAAAGTCTTAATTAATATTTTAAAAGAATTTGAGACTTTAGGAAGGATGAAATTATATGCTAGTTAGTATATAAAGATTAAAAGTATAAGTAATTAAGTTAATTATTCAAATCCCCTAAAAATTAAATAAAATCAGCAAGGTAATGATTTAATAAGTATTTATGATAAATAATATTAGTTCGGAAGGTTTCATAAAACTTTAGAAAAGACGTTGGAAAGAACGCTTCATAATACGTAAAAGGTTTCATAAAAATCTCAGAATATAAAGCCATTAAAATAATTTTTATATCGTTTACTTTATTATTTTGCATTATCTTTAGCAAACTACACTATTTAAAGCATCTTTTATTCAAATAAAATCAAGAAAATTCCAGATCTGAGGAAATAATTTTATTTTTACTTTAAGAGAGTTATTTTAATGAGTCTTAATTTAATTTACAGATTTCCTATTTTTAGAGCTATTTTTAATACATTAAAAGACATATTTCTACATAAATATTAATCTTTTTAGCTCATGTTTAGTGTGCACCAACACCATTATTTTTCTTTACTAAGATCTGAATTATTTGAATAATTTCCAGAAGCAAATAGTGTTCTTAACATTTATATATGAGTTCCTTGAATATTCCTATTTTATTTCAAGTTCTATAACTCATTAAGGTTCTTTTTCAAGCACTTTTAGTTTATGAAACACACCCACTCTATCTTCCAAACCCTCAAGGCCGCGGGTTCCTCCATCAAAGGGACCCAAAATTCGCATTTTAATCATAGCACCATTTATAAGCATGTATACATTCATTACAACACCAAGAGTAAATCATTATATTCAAATAATGCACCAATGATATCACAATTCATTTTAAATGGTAGATTTCATTTGAGAACTCAAGAACATTTAGGAAAATACTATTTTTGTTCAAGATAATAATTTCACCGATTTTTTTCAATAAAAAAGCATTCTTAATAAATAAAAATGAGACTTTTTGGGAGAATGACTCACTCAAGGTTGAACACTAGAGATGGTTGGGTGGTGGCGGAGCTCTTGAAGTTTTCTTCTTCTTCTGCCTTGGCCGTGGGCTCCTCAAGGAAATGGGGTTGATTTTTTTTTTTTGTGAGTGTGTGGTTGTATGAGAGGTTTGATTGAGATAGATTGTAGTGTGTGTGACTTGTTGTGTGAGATTAGAATAAATAGAGAGGGAAGAAGGTGGTAGGTGAATGGTGAATGTGGCTAGGTGAAGGGTCACTTAATCTTGGCCCTTGGATGTTGGAAATTCCATTTTCTTTCTCCACATTTAGCATGTGGCCGCGGCACTACCTAGGCTAGGGTGAGGGTATTTTTAATTTTTTTGATGTGTAGGTTAAGTGGTGTATCTTAGGGTTATGTAGGGGTATTTTAGTAATTTCACTCGTAAAAACGTTTCGGCTTGAAAATAAAATATATGATCCGGGAAACTAGTAAATGGTGAGTCCAAAAATTTCATCATTGAATAAAAATATTTTTGGTGCATTTAATTAAATATTGTATGGTGTTGTATGATTTTTGCATGAGAGTGTCACATGTCGCACATGCTAGTGAATTATATTTATATATATATATATATATAAAGTATAATGTATCTAAAAAAAACACAACTTAAGGTTGGTTCAAGCCCACTCGGACCCAACCGAAAAAGTTAACTAGGTCAAAATACATGACCCAATCAACAACAACAAAAAGTGTTTCGGGCCGGACTTGGTTAGCTGACCACCAGTCCGGGCCAAAAACACCTTAATTTTAGGGATGACTAACATACATGTATGTGTATATAATCTTTCTATTATATACGATGTATTTATAATAAAAACGTGACCACTATAGTGTATAGATTTAATCATTTAAGGACTGAAATTTTAAAATTAAAAAAAAAATAAGAAGCAAAGTGCATATGGATATACTACTTACATTTCTTCATCCTCCATCCTATCACCAGTTATATGAAAATTCTGCAAAATACTGTGTACAACGAAAATTATATAATATTTATATAATAATAATCTCTATTGTTGGATCATATAAGTGTAGATGAAAGAATTTGATCCATATTAAAATTTAAAAATAAATTTGAGTATTATACATATATTGTACAATTTTTATCGTACATGTAATATTTCTAGAAAATTCTTTTGTATAAAGTAATGAATGTGTTGAACACATTAACTGCTATTAATCAGTTATGAGAAAAGTTTTGTTTACATTCCTGGATATATATATATATATATATATATATATCAATGTGTTGGTTGAGGGAAATATTATTTTGACATTGGGTTGGCATGTGAGAAAGGAGAAGTAAAGAGAGGATGAGTTGAAAGAAAAAATAAATAATAAACGTGGTGAGTCTCATATGTTGTGTAAGTAGGATATTCGGAAGTATGAAAAATAATAATTATATTTGTACATACACTATTTTCTTATATATTTTTTTCATTTGCTTTATCACTTTTGGATTTTGATGTGATATCATTTCACCATTTATACTATTTTTCCACCATTTGATCAAAATATATGTTTACTATATATACTTAAATGTATGTACCAATATCATTGCTCACTATGAAAAAACTGAATGTTCAAATAGTATTGTAAAAGTGATAGAGAGAAAATGAGTTATAGAAAAAATTAATGGTAGAACTATATATGTTGTGAATGTGATGTTTGGATTTTTGGAAAACTCCTATGATGCTCCTTTAATTTATTATCTTCTTTTAATCAACATACCGTTATGAGTTACGATTAAGTCATCCACAAGAGTTATAAAGATCGATGGTCAAACTCCTTTTGTTTAAAACTTATAGTATATTTATTGAGGCGGTGTATTTATTAAATGGATCCAATAATATTTGACTATTTTATGGATTTATAGTGCTAGTTAAAAAAGAAATATTAAAAAGATAAATTTTCATATTTTTAATATATATATGACACTATGGATCAGCGAAAATTTAAAATAGTATTTTTGTTGAAAATATATTTAATGTGTTTATATATATTATGGCTTTGACTATTTAACTAGTGAGTCATCTCTTGTACAAAATTTAGTAGATTAATTTTAATAGTATATGATAGTATAAAATTGTGTTATATTGTTAGCCAATGAAAATTAAAAAATGTCAAATTATAGAGAAATATTATAGTTAGTAAATTTTAATAATAATTTATTATTTTCTTGAATTTTTATGAGCTATCAATATATATATAAAATAACTTTATTCACTGTCAATGTAAATAAATTAAATTAAATATTTTTAACAAGACAATATACATTTTAATTGACTTAGATTTATAGTTAGTATTACCAAGGTTGGTCAAGTGGTTGTTAGCTTACTTGTCCGCTTAAGTAAGGGTCGGAGGTTCGATCTCCGCCTTGTGTATGCAGCAACCCATTGGCCAGCAGCAAACCTTTAAATGGAGCTCAGATCCGCGACAGATTAGTCCTTGGCCTTTCGGGTTAGGGGATACCGTGGGAAACCAAAAAATAAAATAAAATTTATATATACTATCATACATTTACATGATTCTATATTTGTAAAGATATTTTTACCATCATTATAATTATAACTGTTGTGAAAGAGTAATTGAATTTGACTATCATTATATGTATAACTCTGGTTGGATGATAATTTAACCAATAATTATATTTGTACATACACTTTCTCTTACATACCTTCTTCACCTACTTTATCACCTTTGAATTTTGATGTGACATCATTTCATCACTTAAACTTCTTTTCTCCACCATTGGATCAAAATATATGTATGATATACATACCATTTAGTATGTACCAATGACATTACTCTAAAAAGACGGATAAAATACAAGAAAAGTAATTTAAAAAATAAACGAGAATTATATTTATATTTATTTTTATGAGCATTGTTATATGTACAATGAAAAAATAGTCAAAATAATCAGTATGTCATGCACAACAAATATTATATAATATGTATAATATATATTATACGGTGTGCAGAACGTATATTACATATTATATGCATAACATATATCACAGTTGTAAAGAAAGATGATGTTGTAATATATGATATACATATGTTGTGCATAACATGTTATATACATTGTGCATATTACATATTATACATCGACATAGTATATTAACTATTTTGGCTGATTTTTTATTATGCACCAAGATTTTTCTTATTTTTATTAATCCCACTTTTAGAGTCTAAAAGATAGTCAATTTTTTAAAATTCTCTTTATAGAATTTATTAGTAATTTAAAATAGATTACAATCCATATCAACCATTCTTTCATTTTTTCTTTATTATGGAAAAGATCAGCAAAATTTGTTAGGATTAAGATTCAAGGATATCAGACATTCAGATGAATACGAAGATCTCAAACATTCAGATGAATGCAAAGATCTTATTACTTTATTTCTTCCTATTGTATATGAAATAAATAATTTACTGGCATATGTGTTCATTAACATATAGTAGAAAAGTAATATATGTAGATGATTCCAGAAAACAAAATAATATGAATATTGCTCTACCTAATGTTACTTCTATATTTTATCCAAATTACCATAAATGACGTGTCAAATACACACATTTTTCACTTCTATCAGAGGTGAAAATATATCAATAATGCTCCACGTACAACAGAAATATGTTCAACTTGTATCCAACGTGTGTTATCCATGTTACATCACATCCTGTAACATGGATAACACACGTTGGATACAAGTTAAACGTATTTCTGTTGTACGTGGAACATTATTGAAAATATAAGAAAATAAACCACCTAATTCCTATATATATATATATATATATATATATATATATATATATATATATATATATATATATATATATAATAGTATACATAGACCAAAACAAAATTCTCAACTATATGCTAATTCAATTCACTAGATATCCTAGAGTGTCCTTAGCATATTTTTTTCCAACATCCAAGCCATGGAATCCACTTTTAATTCCTTGCACTCTCACCAAATGTCACCAACAATTTTGTACCTCATACTCATGCTAATTGGCATTACATCCTTTATCAAAATTCTCAAACTCCATTCATCTAAGAAATCAAAGAGGCATAGCCTCCCTCCAGGCCCAAAACCATGGCCAATAATTGGAAACCTCCCTGAAATGTTAGCAAACAAGCCGACATTCAGGTGGATACAAAAGATCATGACTGATTTTGACACTGAAATTGCATGCATAAAACTAGGTAATATCCATGTCATCCCAATGACTAGTTCCTCAATTTCTCGCGAGATTTTAATAAAACAAGATTCAATTTTCGCATCGAGGCCCATGAATTGGTCTAGTGAGCATGTCTCATTGGGCTACTTAACTACAACCATAACACCTCATGGAGACCAATGGAAGAAAATGAAGAAAATAATAATTAATGAATTGGTGTCACCACTAAGGCTTAAGTGGTTACATGAGAAAAGGATGGAAGAGGCTAATAACCTTGTCTACTATGTGTACAACAAATGCAAAAGTAGTGGTGGCCTAGTTGATTTGAGGCTTGTAGGGCAACAATACTCAGGCAACTTGATTAGGAGGTTGTTTTTTAACAAGAGGTACTTTGGTAATAAGGGTAGGGAAGATGGAGGGCCTAATGCTGAGGAATTGGAGCATGTTGAAGCATTATTGAATGTTTTAAAGTACCTTTTTGCATTTTCTGTAGCTGATTACCTTCCATGGTTGAGGGGATTGGACTTGGATGGACATAAGGAAGCTATGATTAAGGCAGCTAATACTTTGAGGAAGTACCATGATCCTATTATTGAGGATAGGATTAGGCAATGGAGGAATGGGGGAAAGACACAAGAAGAAGATTGGCTTGATGTTCTCATCAGATTGAAAGATGCTAGCAATAACCCATTATTGACTGTGGAGGAAATCAAGGCCCAACTTATGGTAAAATTCTTCTTAGCTTTCATATATATTTCCTATCTAACAAGTTGTTTCATTAGTTATTTATTTAATTTTGACTGCTATGAAATATTTATAGTTTGTAAAAGTTAGGAAGTGATCATTATCACACCTACGTAGAGGTGGCAAAACGAGATCATCCTGTCGGGTTGGTTCCGTCCCGCCAACCTGTAATGAATCGGGATAAAATTTTTAATTATATATTTAAAATTAATTTTATTTATTAGTTTGAGATATTTGTTATTTTATTATGATATATGGTTTTGAGAACTATACTATATTTAGTTTAAGTTTTTGCATTTATTATGTAATGTAATGACTATATTGATTAATAAACTATGGTTTATGAATGGATTGAGACTTTTGAATTTTATTTTTAATATTAAGTTTTGAATTTTTTTATAAAATTAAATTTTAAGTGTGTCATCCTGTCATCCCATCATCCCGTCATCACATTATAAAACGGGACGGTATAACATTCTTATCCCTTTTTATAAAATGGGACATCTAGGGCTTGTTTGGATGTCATTCTGGTAAAATATCTTTTTTTAATTTATCTTTTTAATTAAGATCTTTTAAAAAAGTAGAAGTAATTTTATGTTTGGATACAAAATTAATTTATGTTTGGATGTAATATAGAAAGATCTTTATTTAATTGTAAACATCTTTTTTATGTTATATAAAATATAATTTTCTAGAAGATGAAAATTGCAGCTTCTGAAAAAAGATCTTTTTTTACTTTTTTTTAGAAATTATACTTTTACTTGACATTAGCACCTAAACATATCAAAAAATTGAATAAGATCTTTTTTTAATTATAAAAAATCTTATTTTAAACAAATAATGGCATCCAAACAAGCACCTAGTCTCATTCCGTTTTTATAGTATCCTGTTACGAGATATCTCATCTCATCTCATCCCTTTCCGTTTATCACCCCTACACCCATCTTATTCTTATGGTCAAAACATCTTAAAGAATTCTTTAAATGTAGTTGAAAGTATTTATGTGAGTGAAGCATAGACCGTAACGTTATTTAATAATCCTTGACTGTAAATCTAATAATTGCATTCCGACAGCATTTTATTTCTAACTTTACTAAGTAAACACAAATTATAAAGTACTTTTTGTTATTTTTTTTATATTGAATATTATTCTAAGAAAACATCATTACTTGAATGTTATTAATATTCAAAAGAATTTTCTAAGATATATATATATATACACAATTAGCTTAGTAATTAATTACCTTCCTTACTTTTAAATTTTCGTTTTCACTATTATAAAACTAAGCATTTTCAACAAACATTAAATGTGTCAATAAAAGTATTGTCAATAAAAATAATATTAATTAGTGATCGTTAAAAATACTTAAAATTAGCTTATAACTAATTTTAACGGTCATTAATTGTCAAACAAATATTTTATAATTATTTTTTTACAATCAATAATTATCAATATAATTTTTTGACAACATTTTTATCCATACTTTTATAATTAAATATTGAAAATAACTATTTTTCTTGTAGTATTTGTACACAGTACGTATAAATATTTTACTCGAGATCGAGATTATTAGGTGCACCAAGAGCAAGAGATTTATTTACTATGTGTCACTTATATTTTGACACATCAACTATTCTATCCTTTTATTTAAAACTTAACCCTCCTCTCTCCACTATAGTTGACATTTTAGATTATGTATCATGCAATAAATTGTGTAGAATAAATAAATTTTTTATTATTCGTGCACTTAATCATTTTTCTATTTTACTCTTGCAGGAAGTGATGATTGCAACAATAGATAACCCCTACAACAATGTTGAATGGGTACTTTCTGAAATGCTAAATCAACCAGAGCTACTTCAAAAGGCTATCGAAGAATTGGACAATGTGGTAGGAAAGAATAGGCTAGTGCAAGAATCAGATATTCCAAAACTCAACTATGTGAAGGCATGTGCAAGAGAAGGTTATCGCCTTCACCCTATTGTGGACTTCAATATTCCTCATGTCTCCATGAAGGACACTATTGTTGCCAATTACTTCATCCCAAAGGGTAGCCACGTGCTTATAAGGAGGCAAGGGGTTGGTCAAAATCCAAAAGTATGGAAAGAACCATTGAAGTTCAAACCTGAACGTCATTTTAAGAAAGATGAGTCTATTTTGACTTTAACTGACCCAAATTTAGAGTTAATCACATTTAGTACTGGAAGACGTAGTTGTCCTGGACTCACACTTGGCTCAACAATGACCATTCTGCTATTTGCTAGGTTGGTTCATGGATTCACTTGGAGTGTACCACCTAATGAGCCAATCATAGATCTTTCTGAATCTGAAGCTGACACTACAAAAGCTAAGCCACTTGTAGCACTTGGAAAGCCAAGACTACCATTGGAAGTTTATTGCATGAATTAATAGGATTAGTTTTTATTAGAATGTTATAATGTTAAAATTAGGGAGCAATGTAATGCATAAGAATAAAATGTTTAGTTGATTAATTAGTTCTAATGTTTTAGAAGATGGACTAGTTTGGATATGTTTAGATTTGGTTTGTATTTTTCTTTGATTCAATTCATGGATTTGGTCTACATACAACTTTGGTTTGTTGAGAATGTGTTTGCTATTATTGTTATTATTTAGGATAAATTACAGGGGTCCCGGAAATATTTTGTAATTAATTTTGTTCCATTCTAAAATAAAAAATACCACCCATAATTAGAATTGGATGGAGAAAGAGCTATATATTAGAATTGGATGGAGAAAGAGCTATATATTAAAAAAATATTGGATGAAGAAAAGGGCTAAATTAGAAAAATCTTCTACAAAGGGGGAGAAATCAACTCAGGAGGAGCACTGCACTCAATGGGAGAAAAATTATGGAGATGATTAGAGTGGCTCTGAAGATGGCATCTTTAAAATTTTCATGCATTATTTTTGTTTCTACATTTTGTTTAAAATCATACTTTATCTTCAATCATTTCAATTTCAGCTAATTAAAATTCTAATTCAACATGCCTATTACAGTCTTTAGTTTCATACACTTAATGCTCTGATATACATATCATGATCTGATGAAATAGCAATTCCTCCGGAATAAAAAAAATTCAATAGTAAACCCCAAGTTGGTTCCTCACAATTTTTGCGGTGGACAAGGTAGTCCTTGATATGGAGAAATTGATAAGTAAGTTCCTGACAATTTCAATTTTCGGACAGTCGTTAGTCCCTAAATAACTTCCGTTATTTCCAGGGACCAAAATGACTTATTTATTAATTGTAAGGGACTAATACAAGAAATTTAATAAAAAAATCCTATAAATTATAATATGAACATTGACTCATATTGATTCTAATTATGCATTAATTTCAAACTACATATAACTACCTCCGTAAATATTAATCCTCTATTTGGATATAACTACCATGTTTTGTCCAACATGTATCAACAAAATGACCCAATCTCCTGTTAGGGAGAGAACCCACCACAGCTACTGAAACAACTCTCTTTAGTGAACAGCACCGTGAATAGTGCTCGGTGAACAGTAACCGTGAATAGTAACAGTATACGTGAACAGTACCGTGTGTGTGAATAGTACATGTATACAACAGCGGAAGCACGCCCAAATTTGTGGAGAGTAACAGATAAAATAAAACACGTGTTTGACACTTTATGTGAGACCGGCTAGACACTAACAACTAGAAATAATTTGGTTCTGATGTGGAAGATCAGACAGAGCTGCAACCACAGAGCATATTAAGAAATTATCCCTAGTTAATAGATAAATAGGACAAGGAAGAGAGAAAGTAGACACCAATATTTAACGTGGAAAACCCCCAAATAATGAGGTAAAAACCACGGGCCAAACTCCGAAAAACGATTCACTATATTTAAAGATAATTACAATATATTGTATCCTAGTGAGACCTAGAAAATGTACCTAAACCCTCAGTGTAAATTTACTTACTACACTCTTGGAATTTATCACACACACTCTCTATTTTTCTCACTAAACCAGAAGTCAAATACAAGTTTCTGCTTCTACTTGATGCTCTTCACGGTTTGCCTCAAGCTCTATTTATAGAGAGCAAAACCGTGTGAAACTCAATGCTAGTTGTATCTAGCATTTAATATGCAAGCTGTATAAAGATGGGAAGCTTTTATTTCTTCCTTACATTGCTGACCAAAGTGGCAAAATCAAAGCCACAATTATTGACTTTTCAACAATTCTCCACCTTGGGTTGCATTTTGCAACAGTCTTCAACTTCTGCAAATATTGATCAAGTCCAAACAATGTTTGAACTTGTCAATCGGCAACGGTTTCGTCATCATATCTGCTGGATTTTCAGTTGTAGCTATCTTCTGAACTGCAACAGTGCCACTGCTGACACTTTCTCTGACAAAATGAAGTCTGACATCAATGTGCTTAGTCCTTTCATGATAGACTGGATTTTTAGCTAAGTGAATGGCGCTTTGACTATCACAATGTACAACTGGTACATTTTGATTCAATCCAAAACTATCCAAAAGACCGTGCACCCAGATACTCTCTTTAACAGCCTCAGTCAATGCCATATACTCAGCCTCAGTAGTTGACAATGCCACTGTAGATTGCAATGTCGCCTTCCAGCTTATAGTGCATCCAAAGACTGTAAAAGTATAACCTGTCAATGACCTCCTTTTATCTAAATCACCTGCATAGTCTGAATCAACATAGCCTACAACTCCTCGATCCTTCTGACCTTCATACACCAAACAGACATCGCTGGAACCTCTCAAGTATCGCATGATCCATTTCACAGCTTCCCAGTGAACCTTTCCTGGATTGCTCATAAATCTGCTCACCACACTAACAGCATGTGAAATATCTGGCCTGGTGCACACCATGGCATACATGAGACTGCCAACTGCACTAGATTAAGGTATACCAGACATCTGCTCCACCTCCTTCTCAGTTCCCGGACATTCTTTCAAAGAAAGCTTAAAATGTGCAGCTAATGGAGTGCCAATTGGTTTGGACTGATCCATGTTGAAGCGTTGCAACACTTTCATGATATAATTTTGTTGTGTCAGACACAACCTGCCACAATGCCTCTCCCAACGAATCTCCATTCTAAGAATCTTCCTTGCCGCACCTAAGTCCTTCATCTCGAACTCCTTCCCCAACTGAGTTTTTAATATATTGATTTCAGCTTTATTTCGAGCTTCAATCAACATATCATCCACATACAACAACAGATAAATCCTCGAACCATCTGAGAGCTCCTTTGAATAGATGCAATTATCATATTGGTTTCTATCATATCCGGTACCAATCATAAATGCATCAAACCTTTTGTACCACTGCCTCGGGGATTGTTTCAAGCCGTACAATGACTTCTTCAATAGGCACACATGGTCCTCCTTATAAGGAATTACAAACCCTTCCGGTTGACTCATGTAGATTTGCTCCTCTAGCTCACCGTGTAAGAATGTCGTCTTCACTTCAAGTTGTTCAAGCTCCAAGTCAAACGTACTCACAATAGCTAATAGGATTCGAAATGAGCTATGCTTCACCACCGGAGAGAATACTTCATGGAAGTCAACACCTTCCTTCTGGGTATAGCCCTTTGCTACCAGTCTTGCCTTGAACCTTGGAGGTTCAATATCAAGGATTCATTCTTTCCTCTTGTAGACCCATTTGCAGCCAACTACTCTTTTCCCCTTTAGAAGTTGTACCATCTCCCACGTCTGATTTTTCTAAAGAGATTCAATCTTCTCATTCTTTGCTATCAGCCACTCTCTTGACTTCTTGCTTTCAATTGCTTCACGATAGGTACACAGTTCATCTCCAACTGTACCATCTGCCATAGCCAATGCAAAGGCTATAGGGTCTTCTTTTGATGAGTCAATTGCACAAGCAACAGAATTCAAATATCTCTGAGGTTTTCGAATTTGTCGCTTTTCTCTGCCAGCGGCAATGCTGTATGGTTCTGATTCTCTGGCTTCTTCACCAGCATCTGCATCATCAGGTTCATCTTGTTCTACTTCAGGTTGAGCAGTACCTGAAGTACTTGGCTGACTTTCTTCTGCTTCTTGTTTTGACTTCCCGCAGTCAATCTCTAGCTCCACTTGCTTCTGAGCACCATGATCTGTTTCTGCCTCATCTAATATAGACTCCACCTTCTGATTTAACATCGCCGCCTCATCAAAAGTGACATCCCGGTTGACAATGATTTTGGGTGAACATGCCTTCTCCGTACACCACAGTTTGTAGCCTTTCACCCCCTCGTGCATACCCTAGAAATATACACCTTCTGGCCCTCGCCTCAAGTTTACCATCACTAACATGGGCATACGCAGGGCAACCAAATATCTTCAAATCATAATAGTTTACGGGTCGACCGGACCATACCACTTGTGGAATCTTCAGATCAATAGCAGTTGATGGAGATCGATTTATCAAGTATGCAGCTGTATTGACTGCCTCAGCCCAAAATGATTTGAGAAGTCCAGCGTTGAGTCACATGCATCTCGCACGCTCTAGAAGTGTTCTGTTCATCTGTTCTGCAACTCCATTTTGCTGTGGTATTCCAGGTATAGTATGGTGCCTCACTATACCGACATTTCTGCAGAACTCCGCAAATTCATTACTACAAAATTCTCTGCCATTGTCGGTTCTCAGTCGCTTAACTGACCACCCGGTTTGCTTCTCGACCATGGCCTTCCATTGCTTGAATTTGTCGAACACTTCATCATTTTTCTTCAAGAAATAAATCCAGACTCTTCTGGAATAATCATCTATCAACGTAAGAAAATAACGAGCTCCACCCAATGAATTAACAGGGGCTGGACCCCAAACATCTGAATGGACATACTCCAATATCCCCTTGCTGTTGTGTTTGCCGGAACTAAACTTCACACGTTTCTGTTTTCCAAATACACCGTTTTCACAGAAACCAAGGTTACAATTCTTCAGGCCCTTCAACAAGCCTTTCCCAGCAAGTATGGACATTCCTTTCTCACTCATATGACCAAGCCGCATGTGCCACAGTCGTGTAGCATCATCACTTCTTTCAGAGGATAAAACAGCAGCAGTTCCGTCAACTGTGCTTCCTTGCAATAAATAGATCCCGCCCTGCAGCTTCCCTTTCATCACCACCATCGAGCCTTTGGTCACCTTCAAGATACCACCCTCACCAGAGAACTTGCACCCATGATTGTCTAGGGCACTCAACGAGATCAGGTTTTTACCCAGTTCTGGAACATGCCATGCTTGAAACGTCCTTTTTGTACCATCATGTAATCTGACTCGGACATCTCCTTCACCAAGAATTGAAATTCTTCTGTTATCACTCAATCTAACTTTTCCCTCCCGCCTTTTATAAGAAGAGAAGAAGTTTCGATTTGATGTCATGTGAAAAGATGCACCTGAGTCCAGTATCCACTCATCAGAGTCATTGGTGAATACTGCCAAGGCCGAACCAGCATCACTATCATCAGAACTTGAAGCTATGTTGGTAGAATTTTCTGATTTCTCCTTTCTCTGTGGGCAATTTCTTCTGATATGCCCTTCCTGGTGACAATGAAAACACTTTACAGTTTTGTGCTTTCGGGACTTTGATCTCCTTTTATTTGAGCTTTCTGATCCTCTTTCTTGACTACGACCTCTCACGAACAACCCTTCTGCATGATTATCAGCACCAGGTTCTGAAACTAACTTCTGTTGCTCTTTCATCATCAGCGCGTCTTTGACATTCTGCACTGTGATGTCAGATCTACCATATAATATGGTATCACAGAAATTATCATAGGACGGAGGTAATGAAGTCAATAAGATCATGGCTTGGTCAACATCGTCTACTGTTATTCCAGCAGCTCTAACATCGGATATCATCCGATTAAAGTCGTCTATGTGATCTTGCATTGATTTATTTCTTGAATATTTGAATGTGTACAATCTCTTCCTTTGATATAGCTTCTTTGACAGCGTCTTCACAGCATATCTTTTCTCCAATGCCTTCAATAGAGAATCAGCGGTCTTCTCATCCATAACCCCTCGCAGAACATTATCTGCAAGGCTCAACTGTACTATACTCCGTGCTTTACGCATCGCATCATCCTTCTGATCAGCAGGTACTGATGCCGGCAATTTTCCTTTGCCCTCCAACGCCATTGCAAGACCTTGTTGGTCCAACAATGCCTCCACCTTCATCTTCCATAATCTGAAGTCGTTGGAACCGTTAAATTTCTCCACTTCAAATTTTGGCATAGTGGCTCTGATACCACTTGTTAGGGAGAGAACCCACCACAGCTACTGAAACAACTCTCTTTAGTGAACAGCACCGTGAATAGTACTCGGTGAACAGTAACCGTGAATAGTAACAGTATACGTGAACAGTACCGTGTGTGTGAATAGTACCCGTATACAACAGCGGAAGCACGCCCAAATTTGTGGAGAGTAACAGATAAAATAAAACACGTGTTTGACACTTTATGTGAGACCCGCTAGACACTAACAACTAGAAATAATTCGGTTCTGATGTGGAAGATCAGACAGAGCTGCAACCACAGAGCATACTAATAAATTATCCCTAGTAAATAAATAAATAGGACAAGGAAGAGAGAAAGTAGACACCAATATTTAACGTGGAAAACCCCCAAATAATGAGGTAAAAACCACGGGCCAAACTCCGAAAAACGATCCACTATATTTAAAGATAATTACAATATAGTGTATCCTAGTGAGACCTAGAAAATGTACCTAAACCCCCAGTGTAAATTTACTTACTACACTCTTGGAATTTATCACACACACTCTCTATTTTTCTCACTAAACTAGAAGCCAAATACAAGTTTCTGCTTCTACTTGATGCTCTTCACGATTTGCCTCAAGCTCTATTTATAGAGAGCAAAACCGTGTGAAACTCAATTCTAGTTGTATCTAGCCTTTAATATGCAAGCTGTATAAAGATGGGAAGCTTTTATTTCTTCCTTACATTGCTGACCAAAGTGGCAAAATCAAAGCCACAATTATTGACTTTTCAACATCTCCCACAATGAGAACATTTAGGACGACTCTGCCACTTTGAAAACGACCGCCAAAAGAGTTTCTTCCACCTCGACCACGACCACGTCCCCTAGCTACTGGCGTTACTTCTCTGCCCATGTGGTATCAGAAGTTTGAAAAAAGAATTTTTGATTCTGGAATATCAACAACTAGTTGGCGCTCTTGTTGTGTGAGAAAAGAGAATGTGGAATCAATGTTTGGAAGAGACTTAATGAGCATGATTTGTGACTTAACATTTGAGTATTGATCATTGAGGCCACGAAGAAACCTTACTACATAATCTTCTCGTCTATAGTTTATGATGGTATGAAGACCACAGGTGCACGATTCAGCACACAAAATGCAACCGGTATAGGACGAAAATTCTCTAGCTCTTCCCAAATGGATTTGAGTTTGGTGCAGTATGATGTGATGGTGAGATCTCCTTGCTTAGTAACAAATAGTTCTTCATGTAGTTGAGCAACCCGGAAAATGTCTCCTTAATGATATCGATGTTGGAGAGTGTCCCAAAGGTCAGAGGCGACATCCATCCAAATGACGCTTTGATGAATCTCCGGTGAGAGGGAATGCATAATCCATGAAACAATATAGGTGTTGCATCTGTCCCATGCATCAAAGATTGGATCTTGTGGTTGCGGCTTTGGAAGGGAGCGATCGATGAATTTGAGCTTATTCTTCCCTTTCAAAGCTAACCACATAGCTCTCGCCCAAGAATGATAATTTTGGAGAGTAAGGATGGTGGGGATACCTGGATTTTCACTAGGATGTAAGAAATAGGGACTAGTTGGATCCGTCATGGGGTTGACATTGGATTTTGCAATATGTGTTTGGAGAGATAGGAGTTGTTATAGAAGATTTGTGAGAGTATTGACATCAATAGAAGTTGCAGGAGGAGGTGAATTGTCCTCTGATTCAGAGGATATGGATGAAACCATGATGAAGATAGAAGGAAAAAGGAGATCCCTTGAAGATCAGAGGGCTCCTAATACCATAACAAAACTAATCTCCATAGAGAAAACAAGAAAGCAACAAGAGAGATAGCTAGAAAAGATGAAAATATACTTCTGATATTATTTTACACACCTTGATAAGATGAAGGGTACAATATATATACAGGCAGTAGAAACAGAGAAATAACAGATAGAGAAAATATGGTTACAAAACTACTTCCTCTGTTTTTTTTTTTAATTGTCCAGTTTTAAATGCGCACAGGAATTTAGGTAATGATTGCTATAGTATTAAAGTTAACAAAATATGTATCTATTTTACTAAATTACCCTTTACTTGGTAAAAGAGTAAGAGAGATAGTGAGTGTTAAATAAAGGTAAGAGTGAAAAAAAATAATAAATATTGTCTTAAAATCTGAAATGGACAATTAAAAAAAAAAGCACGCATCTTTAAATTTAGATAATTTAAAAAAAAAAAGGAGGGAGTAGTTAACTAAGTAATACTATAATCAACTGGAAGAGAGTCTAACTAATAAGATATGCTCTTAGTGGAAGATAGAATGAGAGGTGCAGTACCATTAATTGGTCCAATAAAATGCTGACATGTGTTTACTTAGGTCCTACTTGTAGGTTTAGTGGACCCACTTCTCAGTATTTTATTATTATTTTATAGCTAGACCTCCAAATTCTTGTCTCTGGTTACAAATTCATCCCACCCTATAACCAGGTCGTTATTCTATATTTGAAAATTTCATCCCAATTCTAAAATATGTATCAAACTCAAGCCTAAAATGGTATAAACAAAACACTCTTCAAGCTTATCTGCACCAGATAGAATCTACAACTTATTACAAATTGAGACAAGTTGAAGGAAAAGAAAATTGAAGTTATTTTTCATACAAGTCCTTTTGCAGAAAAAAAAAATAGATTCATAGATATATAATTGTTTTACTGTGTCATCCCAATCATGTATTATTACATATGGATAAGTCTAAAGAGATGATTTGATTAACTGATAATGTAAAAACAATCCTGCAATATCAATGCATCCAAATTATACTCACTTTTAAATATTATAAAATGATCACTTCTTTTAATTTTACACAACTAAATATAACTAACTCAGCTACACCATATAAAATATAAACATCAACATTTGCAGGTAGAAAAATCAAACAAGAAGGACTATGTATACTTTTTCCTATCTTTCATTCTCATAAACAACAAACAAATACATTGTCAAATAGAGAGAAATGTGCAAGACCCGTTTCCATAAAGGAAAATTACTCTAGAGATAAAACCAGAACAAAAATTACATTCTTTTCAACTGTAAGAAAGAAGAACTATCTTTGACCCTTTTGAAAAAGGGAGCAAAATATATATACTATGACTGCAAGTAAGGGAAAATATGAAAATAAATAGAAATAAAATAAATAAATTGTTAAGAAGAAAGATTGTTTTGACTTTGATTGGAATGATTGTTGACCTCATCTTTTCTTTCCCTCTTCCAGACAATGGATGAAAAGCCCCCTTCATCAGGGAAATATCTCTGACCTTCTCCATTAGATTGTGTTTGTAAAGTATGCTCACTAGCCTGGACTTCACTATTGAAGCTTCTTGGTCCATTTTGATTCATATAGTCCCTCATCTCATTGTTTGTTGTTTCAAGAGGACTCGACATGCAAAGTCCTGTTGAATCGGCCTGCATGTCATCGCGGTTGGGATGACAATTCAGGTCTATTTGACCAGCACTGGACTCACCTGCCTGGGGCTGTTGACCTTTGTTTGGTCCCCCCTCTTTCTCGGAGTGGCTCAGATCATCTCTTGAAACTCCATTGGTGTCTGACTCCTCTATCTGGAGAGCCTTATCCTTTAGAGCAGCATCGGCTTCCCGTTCCGATTGGCGCTTCTTCTTTCGTAGCATAAGGGTTTTGAACCGGCGCTTCACGGTCATGCACACATTGCAAGTGCATGTCGGCTTGTGTCTTCCCTTTCCACTAGGGGGTTGAATACACACGATACAAGAGCAGCCTGGCCGGTGTCTAGGGTGTTTGGTGGTGGCTCCAGCCGATGACTCAGCAGGGTCAACAAGGTTGTCTCCTAAAACTGCAGCACTGGCAAGAGCATCTAAACCAGAAGGTTCGGGTTCTTGGATTGGCTTACTGTTCTCTACAATTCTTCGCTTTTTAAAATCTGGGAAAAATGAAACACAGCCGTTATGATTAAGGAATTATTATACTATCATCAAGGACAAATAAAAGATAATAAATGTGTCCAGTCAATGAAAAGGGAAGGTACAGAGTAAAGGTAAACAAGGACTCATTTTGGAAGTGCAATTGCAGTCTAGCTAGTGATGGGAAAATTCTACCACCACAAGAAAAAAGGTGTGAAAAATGGAAGAATTCTTATACCGTATACACAAATATAGAAACCATGCAAATTTCATGTTGAACTTGAATCACACAAGGCAATATGCTTTTGGAATTGATGCACAGACAAGGCAACATAGAATCGACAAGCATAATAAGGTTGTTGATGCTGACATCAATTTGACACTTTCAGATAATGTCATGAATGTAGAACTTGGACAGATGCAATCATGCATTATGAGCATTCAATTAACCATAAAGAAACAGCAACAACAGGCACAAACTCAATCTCAAACATGACAGATACAGAGCTTATCTTAAACACAGGCAGACATTAGGATCACACCTTTATTGGTTTTCAGGAGATTATCTAACTCCCTTGAACTTAGCTCCTCTGCTGCAGAACATGAAGACCTGAGAAAACATTTCCCCCGAAATAAGGATTGTAAATCATATGATCAGTTTATCACTATCTCGTATAAAGAGGTGGTGTTTAAAAGAAGACAATAACGGTGCACCTGCTTGCATCCCAAATATTCTCAGAGCAACTCCACTTGGGAGGAAGAAGAGCATCAACTGGAAGCTTTCGCCATTTAGAGCAATCATCACATTGAGCCCATTGCTCCTTCTCCCTGGATGAGATAGTTAACATATTCAAGCAAAGATTGAAAATTTGCTCACCACGTCAATGTGAATCCTGACGCCCTCATGGATCTTAATATCAAAGACATGTGCCCAGCCAAGACTTCCTTCAAAAGCAAATACAATGCCAAATAGGAAAAGAAAAAGAAAGTGGTGCAATTCTTACCCAGATGAACATGCACTGAATATAGTTCTCTTTCCGAAAACCGGGGGTTCCTAAATGAAATGAAGAACAACAATCATGAAGATGAATTTGAACACGGTGCTTCAAACAAGTCCATAATAACCTTGTAATAGATAATAGCTAACATAGAAAATAAAAATGCAGGCTGATTTGAAATTGATTCACACAGAACTCACATCGTATTCTTCAATAATTTGATCCTCGATTGTGACGATGCTTGGCTTAACACTTGGTGGAGGTCGAAGCAAGTCCTGTGCTTCTTCCCATGTAAGTCTCAACTCCATAGCATCTTCATTGTCAATGTGCAACCTTTTGTTTTTAGGCCCAATATTGCGAGCCCTCTTCTTCTCTGACACTGAAATCGGCTGCTTCAGGGAATGATTGTTTATCACCTCCTCGCCATTTTCAGTTTTAAGCATACTAGCAGCTCCCGTACCCAGATGCAGATTGTCTGGATGTCCATTTAAGTTAGTTTCCCCATTCCCCTTCATCGACTGTAGAAGAAGGTCAGCATGACCACTTCCAGATGGTAGGTTCTCAGTTCCACCAGAAAAGGTGGTTCCCGTAGTCAAAATACCATTAGAATGCCCAGATGTAGAGGTATCCTGTTTAAACAACCATTAGTCATATTCACCAACAGAAGAACTCAAAAGTGAAGTGAAAAAATTTGTGTTACAACCTGTGTATCTACAGAATTTGTCGCCTTTCTGAAACCCATAACAAGTTTTCCCCCAGGATCTATCCGACTAAATGTTACTGCAACAATAGAATGAGATAAAACAATAGTAATTCAGATTTGCAAGCCATATTAGCCTCTCCAAAATTATCCATAGTTCAACTCTAAATCTACATAAGTACATAGTAATAAAATAAATAGTATACAACAGATCAACGATTTCTTTCATTTTCCCCAAAATAATAATAATTCTATCCCACAATCAACCCATCTAAGAGTCACATGTAGTCATGGCAACAAATACGGTACTGATGTCAGAAATTCTATTTTTTTCCGTAAAGGAGGGAGGGAATGAAACTACAAAAGGATCTAATGCTATAAAAAACGTGTATCAGAAAACAATTGTCAGAAATCATGAAACCAAATAATTTTGAAAAAGGTTGAACTTGTAATGGAATATTTATGTGGAAGAATTAGTTCACTAGATTGATTTATACCAGTATCGCCAGCGCGTAATTGCATGGACTGTATGCAAGGCGTCACACCCTCCAATACATACATCCTACTATTGTTATTAGGCCAAAATCTGAACTGAAATGTCCACTCATTCCCCTTCACATCTTGGATCCGCAAAGGAAGACCTTCTGATTGTGAAATATGAGGAAAATAAGCCTGCAATTCATGTGCCAGTTTGTAAGATGTCAGGTTGTTAAAAGGTGAAGAGATATTTATTCAATTTTTTGTAGAAGAACTACAAAACCAAAAAATATCTGCAGCAACAGAGTTCCATATGTACATCAAGAGAAAGATACAGAAAAAAAAGCTTAGATAACAAGTAAACAAGGAATACAAACTCTAATTAATATACCTCGGCGCAGGCTTTTGGTAGAACAAGCCGACCAATTCGGCCAGCATCACTAGCACTCAGCACCTTTTCAAATAATGGCACTACAGTTGACTTCAAACTGTTATCATAACATTAAGGGAAATCGATGATAAATCAACTTTATATTGACAACTTATCATTCATATGCAAGAAGACCAAAATAAAAACAATAAGGTTTTCTACTTTTAAAACTTTCTAGTTTCTAATTTAATATTCTTTAACATGTGCTTTAAGAGCAAATGTTAACAAATCACAAAAAAATAAAGGATACTCTCCAGACAGCCGCTCCAGCTCTTGGTCAGTAATCCTAGGCCAGTATCGAGGAAGCAACTGATTTTTGCCCCTCCCCTCAGCAGGTGGCCGGGCAATGCGTGCCTGAGAAGTCATGCCTTTATCTGTTTCCGGAGTCATGGTACGCCCAGCCTTCAATGGTTTGGGCAATAATATAGGTCGAGATCTTTGTTGAAAGGGAGATGCTTTGCCCTCAAGTCTTCCTTCTCCAATCTCTCCACCAGAAGGCAAAACAGAGCTGTTCCCGGCAGGGTTTCCGAGATACATACTCAAAGATGGTTGCGCTGTTGAATCATTTCTGTTTTTAATCTCGGATGTTGCTCTATTATTTTCTAATGTAGCAAATGTCAATGATTGAACAGATGGTTTCATCACATTAGAAAATCCTGTATCCACATCCCTGAATGTCACTTCTTTGCTGTTTTGCCCATTACATGAAACTATTCCATCTCTCTGTGTCTGATTCCAGCGGCTGGATTCACTAGCTTCAACAATTCTGCAGAATTCCATAAGTTTTCCTTCATCGACACTACCCACAATCTGTCTGCCATCAATAGGAGCAGAATGTTGATTGTTTGCATTATTTTTGGTAGATGAAACAGACCCATTGCGATTTTCAGAATTAGTCATCTGCAGATAAAACATCAAACAATAGGAATCGGTAACAATTAGACATAAAAATCTAATGCCCATGATTTCCATTGCATTAAATAATTAGATTTAGACAACCATGTGTAGAAGTGAGATTCTAGAACTAGAAGCAAGATTTAGCAACAACCCTGAGACAAAATAAAACCTATTGAATTAAACATAAATAACCATATACGACTAAAATGAAACCAAATTAACACCGCAAAATATCCAGATTAAACTCACCAAACGAAGTTGGGAAGCATTTAAACAGCTAGCACAACCAATACCACCAAAGTCAAGGTACTCGAACAAAGATACAGACACAATGCATCCACAGTGGATAAGCTGTCAAACCAAGTCAAATAGACTTCAATCGTAAAGAAGTGAAAAGAAGACCTGAATAGAATTCAGATTTAAGAAAAAAATGATGTATAGATCATCACTTTACCTTGTTGCAAAAGTTGCACTCCCTCCAACCAGTGTCTTGACGGTGAAATTTATTACAGAAAACTGAATACTCATAGGAAGATCTAAAGCACATAGAATAACACATTAAGAATGGCTAAGTGGGAAATATGGAGACATAATAAATGAATAATAAATAACCAAAATGCACTGTGAGATTATCTAAGGTATAAATGAGAGAAGGAATAAGCGAAGGGAGAACGATATTACAAAACTTCACAGCAAAAACTAAACCCAGTTCCATTTTAGTTAGTGATGAACGTTTTTAATGAAAAATATCCTCGATATATGGTGCTTGCACTTAATAGAATAATGTTCAGAGTTTCTTAAAATGGGAAAGTCAGTGACTTTGAAATGAAATGAAGTGCAAGCATTTAGATTCAAAGAGTTAAAAGAATGTATATGTGAGAACTCATTCCCATGATTTTCTCAGCATTGGTATTACATCAGTTTGGTAGAATTCAATGGATTCATCTACCACAAATGTAATACAAAATGTTTACACACTAAACAAAGTCAGAAAGATAAATATACAAGAGTATTTATACATCACATGAATAATCTAATGCTTCTGTTCTTGTACACCTGAACGACAATAATCACTCACTTATCCAGTTGAACTAGAAAGGTAGAACTATAATGATAAATTGAAAATGAATAAACCAAGCATTTATTACAGTTGACATTAAGGGGAAAGAGCAATATATGTGCCACATTGGCATCTACAATTGCGATATTGTTACACTTACAGTGGATCTATTACGCCATGCTTCCATTCCTCCATAAATCTAGCATCACATGAAGAAGCCAAAAGAATTAGTCAGCAAAATATATGAAACAAAAGAATGACTATAAATAAAAGGACAGATTACTTTTAAATTTTAATACACTGTCAATAGCGTAAAATGTTTTATAAAGCCAATCAATCAGATATCACCATATATATAATTATTAAGGTAGTTTTTATAGGATTCAAACACTTGAAGAGTTGAAGTCCCAATATATCATTGGATGACTACGTAAATTGTATTTACACCAATAGTGCATCAAAACTCAATTTTAAGATACTTTAGTATTATTTTTGCATCTAAGTCCTAACAGTAAATATGTCATATTTCATATTACATATCAACAGAACACCCCTGCTCGTTCAGTCCATAGAAATAATCCTTAAATTAGCTGCATTGATCCTCATATTCCTCAAACAACATCAAATTTCATGGTATCCCATTCCTACCATGTCTTCTACGATTCATGGTCAACCAATTAGTATAAGTACTACAAACATTGACCACAATGCGACCAGCTTCACAACATTGCGTACAACCACATACACTCAAAAACCAGAAAACCACAGGAAGGGAAAAGCAAGAATAAGGAAAGAAAGAAAGAAAGAAAGAGTTGAATCATATTAATACAATTGGAAACTAAAAAAAGATTCCATCAAAGTCAAAACCCGAAAATATCTATAAGATACACATAAATGACACATATAACCATAATCCCCAAAATAAAAATCTATGAAATCACCCAAAAATAGCGAATAGATAGAATCAAAAGCAAAAAAGGACTCGAATTTACCCGCACTTAGTGCATAGTTGGGCGAATCCACCAGATCGCAGACGCCACCCCTTCTTCCATTCATGAACGCAGCATGAACCATTGATGCAAATGTCGGAACCCATCAATCCAAAGACACACAATTCAGCTGCCAAACACCAGCAATCAAAAATCAAAACCCAAAAACCCTAATAATAAGAAAATTAAAAAATTCCTCTTTTGACCCCATTGACTCAAACAAATGAAATCGCCAACAATTCACAACACCCATGCACAAAAGCTTCAAGATTTACAACAAAGACATAAAAGGGTCAAAAATAAATAAATCCCAAAACCCAAAAAACCAAACTTTTCATCACCATAAAACAGAACACAGTGATGGGGTCATTCACATGAACAAAAAAAAAAAGACCCAACTTTGATACCTATCCAGCTCAAATCTCTGCACCCAAACACATCTTTTACCTGAACACTGAGCTGAAGAAGGAGGATTAGAAGGCAATGAAGAAGAAAATAGAGAGAAATCAACAAAGGGTATTGAGAATTAACCCTTATTTTTTTTAATTTTTTTCTAGAGAGAGAAAGCACCAAAGGGTGTGTGCGTGTATTTGGATTGAAGAGATGGTTTTTCTCTGTAGAGAGAGAAAGAGAAAGAGAGAGAGAAGAGAGAGAGTGCATGCAAAGCAACAGGTGCATAAAATGCATGCACGACACTTGAAGACACAAAAACCACCGCTATAACCTTAACACAAGTCGTCCAATATTTTTCTATTTTTTCTATTTATTTTCTCTTATTTTTTTCTTTTATTTTTTATTTTTTTACGGTGATATTTCTCTTTTTTTTTAACTTTGAGGATTGTGATGATGATAGAGTTACCCGCGGGTGTTTCTGAGGTTTGTCTCTGTGTGACTGTGATTTTGGACTCTATTTGTCTCACCCATTGTTGCATTGGGATTAGGTGAAACATGTGTCCATCCTTGCACACGTGGCTGATGTGGCATTTAAAAACTTAATGTAAATAAATTGTTTATTGTATATTATTATTTATTATTTATTTTCTTTTATTATTATCCTGAGTTGTTCAGTTAAAGAGGAAAAAATAAAATAATATAATACAAAAAGGAGAATTATTAATGATGGGAATATGGAGGAAAAAAGGGGTTTGTTGAGAAATCCACATGAAAGTTATGTTATCGCTTGCATTCTCTGTCCTATCTGTTTATTGTTTAGGAAGTTTAATAATTTTGTTAAATTAAAATTTAATTTTGTTGATGCTACAGCTAATAATGTAACTTATGTTTATATTCTACACTATTTAACTAATTTAGGTTGGTCAAGTAATTAGTTCACTTCTCCGCTTAAATAAAGGTTGGGGTTCGATCTCTGCCTTGTGTATGCAGCAACCCATTGGTCAGCGACAAATCTTTAAATGAAGCTCAGATCAGCAACGAATTAGTCTTTAACCTTCCGGGCCGGGTGATTCCGTGGAAACCATATTCCACACTGAATGTCTAAGAAAGAAACGCTTATTTACCAATCTGTCAATGTGTTAATAGAAAATTTTCATATGAAGATTTGGGCTTCCTAAATTTTGTTTTATTTTCAATGAAGAAAATTGTTGTTTGAAAAAATATATATAAAATCTAAAACTGGTCATGGTTTTGAGAAGCTAGATTCTTTTACTATGTATGATATTTTATGTTTATATCTCTATTTGTATAAATAAAAAAAATCTTTATGTTGCAATTTTAATTTTATCAAACTTCTTTATTTAAACAGTTTCGTTGTTCTTGTTTATTTGACTTAAGTCCAAAGGGCCTTGATTATATTTCTTTTGCTGTTGAGGAGAAATATAATGGTGTGCGGTATGTAATTTTATATTTCAATCCTGTTCACCCAAAAAAATTCACATTTAATTTTTTTTTTAAAATTTTAGTTCTTATAATCACGTTAAATTTTGGTTTTGACCTTGACAAAAAGAAAGAAAGAAAAACTAGTTTGACTCTTTTGGATATATTTTTTATAAGCCTTTTTTAGTAATAACATTTCAATTCTTAAGACCAAAATATATAAATTAAAAATGAATTGTAAGTGACAACCCTCTAAAAATAAGAATCAATGCAGGTAATTCCTCATAGAAAATCATCATTGAAAATTACAAGTACCATAATCTTAATGCAGTCTGGTACGAGTTGTTATCCCTTTAGGAGGCTCATATCGCATTTATCGAAAAAAATAAGTACCATAATCTTATAAAAACATTATTTGAATTCTCAACTAATTCAACAATTCTACATTGGATCCTTATTTGAGTGTCCAATTGATTAATTTTTTTTTTTTTCAGTGATTCATGATCGATCTCATGAATTTTTTCTCATAAATTATATATGCTTACCTTATTAATTTATCTGTACATTATATATATATACACGGATTATTCCTAACAATTATTAGTACTCTAATTCAATACTTTACGGATTCATAACAATTATTTGTACTCATCAAATTCAATACTTTTTTATGTTATTAATCTATTCTAAATATCACGTTACTCGAAATATTTTAAACCATTTAATTGACAAATATATACTCTAGCACTAGCAGTAAGATTATATTATTCTTCCTTTACACTCAATCTAAAGCTTAAATTCACTATTAATAAATGACTTGACTTAATCCGTAGTATCAAATATACATGATTAAAAGTTTATTAGTCGATATTGATTGACCACATATTATTTTAAGCACCATACTATGATCAAAGTTTTATTAATAATGATTAAACATCAATAAAATATAACTATATATTCACAAATAATAAAGGATTTAATTTTCATACACTAATAATAGTGTAAATTTATTTTACATTATCAATCAATAAAATAATAAATTATCACTAAAAATTATTCACTATTACAATAATTATTTTATCATAATAATTTGGTATCTTTCTCAATTTCTATTGGCTTAGTAAATTAATTTTATGAATAGAAATTAACCTCAATAATAAATCTGGATTAATTTTATCTTGGGCAGCTTGCCATTAATTGAAAGCTCATGTATAACAATTTAAAATACATCTCTTGTTTCTCATTGACATTGACAAACCACACCTAATAAGAATATTTGATTGATTAAACATTAACAATCATAATCATAATATAGATTTTTATTTCTTTTCTTCATCGTCCTTTGCTTGCCATCACACTCTTCTTAACATAATAGAACCAAATGAGAGTTTATAACATGGCCAACAATAACATAATTGACAATTATAATTATATGTTGACTTTTGCTTCTGATATATATAGTTAACTAAATTTAAACCATAATTAGCATATATATTATAATTTTGCATCGATCCCTCGTGTCTGCATGAAATGATATGGTTTGAGTTTTTAACTATCCATTTGTGGGGTAGGGTTCTAATTCTATATCTACGTATTCTAAAACAATAATGCTAAGTGGACAATGAAAAACCAGTCCATATAGTCAATGGGTCTATTTTGGCTTTGATTTTGACCCAAATAATTATTGAGATTGTAATGGGCTGAGTGATTATGGCCCAAAATCTCATTTATTGGCTGGTTGGGCTGGTTTTGTATTGTTCATTTAGCATTACCCATTTTAAAATAATAAAAGGTTAGGTTTAGTATTAAAAAAAATTGCCTTATTATTTTAGGATTATATTAATATATCTTTAAACTTATTGAGTTTTTATATTAGATATATTTATATTTTTTATAAAGTATTTATAAATTATTCACCAAGAAGATAATAAACATATAAACCTAAATCATGTCAATGCTTGAACAAAATATCTATCAAATAAGTTAGCAATTGGTTAACTCTACATTATATATGTCTCTAACATAATTTGGTACATTTAACCCTTATTGGATGAGACTACAGTATTACTAGAATTGATTGGCTAATGATGAGATCGCACATATATGGAATTACATTAATATTAATAATGTTATATGGTATAATGAAAATTGTATAATATTTATACAATAATCATATTCATCATTAGATTATTATATTAGTTTGTAACGCTCCTTATTATAATCTAACAATAAATATAATTGTTATAAAAGTATTTGTACATTTTTCATTATATATATAGCATTCCTTTTGAATTAAATCTTACGACAAACATTGTTTGACCGGTGCATGAAAGCATAATTAAGAAATGTAGAAATGAAGGTGTGTTAAATTAGTTGTAATTCATGGACAATATAAAATATAAAATATAAATATAATATACCTTAGAACTCAAATACATTAATTAATTATTTCTTTGTGGTTATATATGAGCGAATATTTTAGTTGAGATTATTTTTTTCAAATACATGCTCTATATATATATAGGTGCTCAAATAACAATCAACCACCGCCCCCAACTACTTGATTCAACCAATTATTTGAAGATTTTATATTTCACATACATTTGATGATAGAATAAATTGGTAAAAGGATGAGAAATTAAATAGAGAGAATGAAAGCAACAGATAAATACAAGTAGAAATAAATAAGAATAAGTCTAGAGAGTGAGAATATTTTTTACTAAAATAATCCACCACTTCTATGTTGTCTTAGAAGATGAGATTACCTATATTAAATAATTAATATTATCTCTCAACAAAAACATTTTAAAAAAGAATGAAAACTAGGAACGTTATGTATATTATATCTTCCCACATTCCATCAAGATCTTAACCGTATTAATTACTGCATCAAACCAAACATGTACTAAAAAATAAAAAATTGAAAATAAATTTGTCTCTGAAATTAAATGGTACGAGTGTTTTGTTAATTATTATTATTATCAATAAAATTAAAATAAATATATTTTTGTTTTATTTTTTTAAGACATTTATTTTGGTAGTATCTTATTTACAAATTCAAGCCTACAAAATTTATATTCTCATTTATCAGAAATATTCATCCATGATGCAAAAGGATTACATAATCAAGACAAATATTGATAGAATATTACGAGTCTCATCAATAATCTAACAGCTTAAGCTTTTAGGTGAGATGATTTCTTGACATAGTATCAGAGTTCAACTGGTAAAATTAAGCACGAGACTAGATGGATAAGCTTTTAGATAAGATGGTTTCTTGACATATATGTATAAAAAAAACGCCATCATGATGAACTTGGAATTATCAAATATCCCTTGTGCGAGTAAATGCAAAGCATTATTTCCAACTACCTCAAAAAATCATAACATATATATGGCTAAGATTTAAGCATCAGTGTCACTTAATTCAATTTGGTAAGCAATATGGCTAAGATTCATATCAAGGCTTTCATCTCTAGGTACTGAATAGATAAAGTAGGTAGCAATGACTAATTCTATAAAGAGGTCAATAACTAAATATCCGATCATAATAATATTCTTCCTATAAAATTTATTACATATATAAATCAAATTCCAATTAGATAGTTAAAAAGTTTAACTAACTACTAAGCATAAGCTATGTTATATAAATCTAGATCTCAATATACAATGATTTTATTTTGTTTTGCTTTTTATATTCTATTCTTTTTCTATTTTTTAAGAAATTAACTTCATTACATTGATTTTATATAGTCAATTAATAAAATTTAATAATTGATATTAAATTATGGTTAATAGTTAGAATTTAATTATGATACACTGATAATATTATATCGCAGAAAGTCTTGGAATACAAAAAGTACTGGTCAAAATAGAGCCAAAAGCCCAAAATAATTTTTTATGGTTCAAAATCCTATTTTTAATTTTTTTTTTCTATTTTTAATCTTTCACACGCCTCACATAGCATACATTCATTCCACTTATATTATCCACATGCTCAATTTTATCTATATGTATTTTGACCTCATTTTATTTATCTTGGGTTTATTTTTAATTTTTTTTGCACATTAGTTGTTCACTTCTTTTTTGCATTTTCATATTTTAATTAGTCTATTTTCGTTATGCACTTAAATTAATGCATATGCATAATCAAAATAATATGTCTACACAACTAAAATGCTATTTTTGCACAACCAAAAATAATGTTGATGCACAATCAAAATAATGTATATGCACAATCAAAAATATATTTATGCACAACAAAATAATATATTTATATAACTAAAATAATATAAATGCACAACTAAAATAATGTATATGCACAATCAAACTATTGTTTTTGCACAATTAAAATAGTATTTATGCATAAAGCCTTGAAGAGAAACAATGGTTTGAAAAAAATATGTTCCCCTAGTAACTTTTTTCAAATGTGTTAGGATAGAAAAATAAATCCATCACACCAATAAAAAATAATTTTTCATCACTTTCATTTCAAACATGAAGACCAGCTAGAGATTTTTTTTTTTTTTTCTTCTGAATCCCTTTTGCTGAAAAGTTTTTGTAGATGGAGGAGAAAATATGTGCACAAGGTAGGTTTGGAGCGTGTATTATGAGAATGATATTGCACAAATTGACTCATTAGTGGACTTAATGGAGTATAATTAATTTAGCACATATATCTATTTTGGCAAATATATTGTTGTGTCCCTAGCACAATTCATTATAATGTGAGTCAATTACATTTATTTATTCATAAGACTTTGTAGTTAGTGAATGATTGACTTAAAAACTTTTACTGATGTGTCAATCTATAATTAGATGTCTATATAAAATTGGTATGAATTGAAATTAAACACTAATAGTTATTATAGTGAGAGTATGAGTGTGTGAAAATTATATGCATAGAAAAAGAGAATAATCCCTTTTGGTTGCCTAATTTAATTTGAACAATTATAGGATAATTACCGACAAAACTTCATCAACAACGTCAATTAAAAGGTCTTTCAATCAAACCAACACCAAAGTCATAAAAGATACAAACTGAAATTCCACGTAACACCAAATCAAACTTATTATTTATTCCTTTTCTGTCATTTATGTGAAAAAAAATTCTTAAAAAGTCAAATCAAGGGTCTAATTACTTGATTCAAGGCCATCTTTGATAAACTTTGGAAATGTGAAAAGGGTGAGAAGGGACGTTTACATAATCATATCATATGAAGGAAAAGATAAATATAGATATTTAAATAAAATTTCTTATATTCTATCAAAAATTTATTTATAGTTTTATACTATTACTTGGATTAATCATTTTTCATACAATGCAATTATTTAAATATAAAAATGATAAATATTAATTCCAATCTAACTTATTTTTTAAATAGTTTAGCTAATCCTTGTTATTCTTAGATATAATGTTTAAGTATTTTGAATAAAAAAAAGTTTAATTTTGATCCACTGTCGGTGTAAAGAAATTTTACACATACATCCAATCATGGATTGACACATCAGTATAAGTCTTTAACTCAATCACCCACTAATCAAAAAATCATACAAATCAATTGATGTGATTGACTGACAATGTAAAATTTTTTACATTGTCAGTGCATCATAATTAAACTCATAAAAAAATTAGTTCAAAAAGAATTTTATACTAACTTCTAATGACATTATTCAATACTAGTAAATTGAACAAGACTGATCAATTTAAGTATGTATATAGGCTCCGAGATATTTATGTTGCATTAAATGTGGAAATCTACTAAAACATTTAAGAAGTTATGCAATTTTTTCCTCTTCTCTTTTTTTTTGGTGATATTTTTTTTTCCTCTTCTTTCCGATCTCTTTCTAACTTAAACCAATCTTAAACTAGAAAGTAATGCTACTTTCTTAGATTGAGTTTTCTTCTTATTCTGGGATCAATTCTAAGCTTGATTTTTATTTTTAGATAAAACAGTTGAATACTATAAGGGATTATACTAATTTATCATCAACAATGTAGCAAAAACCAAAAAGAAACTAGTTTCATAATCATGGGGTAGGATCGTATAAGCAACATTACAATAACAACCATATCTTTATTTAAAATATTTTTTTTATACATTCACTTTTTACTACCCCATATCAACATTAACTATATTACTCTTATTAAAATTTAAGTAGTATTTTTCATTTAATTTTAAACTCTTTTTATTTATTATTAATTTTGATACATATATTATTAAATTTTAATTTTAAATATAAATATAATATAAAATTAATTATTATACATTAATAGTGTAGATAAATTTATATTGTCAATCAATAAAATTTTATCATCTATTTAACGTTAGATTAATCGCCGCATCTTCATAATGGCTCTTAATTGGGCCAAGTCCTATCCCAACCTAAATAAAAATACTTAATGTATACACAGGTGTGGACCACATTATACTAAATAATTTTAAACTAACCGGTCTGGGTGCAATGAAAGAGATAACTCCATTCGAAAAAGGATCCAGTAGTGCAATATTTATTAAGTAATAATATATGTATATTATAAAATCAGTTATTATTAATTATTATATATAATAAATTAATTTTTAATAATATAAATCAAATTTTTAAAATATTAAATTAATATATAATATTAAAAGTTAAAATAATAATTTTAAAATATTAAATTAATATATATAATAATTAATTTTATAATATACAAAACAAAATCACTTGTCATATTCATTTATCTTCAAAGTTATCATTTTTTCTTTTGCTTTATTTTTAAATTCAGTTGTCAGTTGGTGTGAACGGTTCCCAGCTTATCCTGAAGATAATAATTGGAATTCTTCTTTCAAAGGCCTCGAAAGAAATGTAGAGGTAGAATGATAAGGGAATAGGACAATGACATGAACAATATATCAATAGTAACCCTTGATAACTAATGCTCTCTCCATATGCTTTTTATAGTCACTTTTATAAAATAAGAAAACAATAGTATACAATTTTTTTTTCTTATTATCTTGAAGATATATTGTATTATTATTGGATTCTTATACAATCCCTCTTTAATACCTAGCCTTTTTTTTTTTATCTTTAAATATAGATGTATGTATAATATTAAAGAGTATAACTCAGTTTGTTATGTTAGTTACTCAAGTTTATCTTCTTTGTATTCATTTTGTTTCCTCTGCTCTCTGTATATGTAGAGATGTTGTTACTATTGTATCATTCATTCAAGTATTCAATACATATTCAATATATTTTCAATATTCTTCTTCTTGCTCTTTTCTCTATCTGATCATTCTCTCACATGGTATATATCATGAGCCTCAAGTCATGACTGACTCTGACTTCGATTCTTCATCTAACACCAACCCACCATCTTCCCCTACTGTTATCATGAGTTCGTTCCAACCTCAAAATTCTTCATCCATACAAACTTTCAACAATCCTATATCAATCAAATTAGATCTTGAAGAAGACAACTATCTTTCTTAGAATTAAGAATCCCTTGCGACTCTTAAAGGATTTGATCTGCAGAGTCATCTTGCACTGGAAACACAACAATTTCAATTTCTCACATCTGCAGAAAATCCTCAAATGCCTAACCCACCTTACAAGCTGTGGACACGACAAGATCGGTTCATCTTATCTTGGCTTCTTGCTTCCTTATGTCCCTCCCTTCGTGTGCGTATGGTAGGCTGTCAGTTTGCAGCCCAATTATGGTCAAAGTATCATCCTTATCTGCTTCTCAAACAGAAGCACGGATAAGCAAACTCAAAGCTCAATTACGATCCATTACAAAAACATCAACTATGCACTCCTTCCTTCTTAAAATCAAGAAGATCTCAGATCAACTCGGTGCCGTTGGAGAACCATTATCTGAGCGCAACTATGTCCAAGCTATCTTTGATGGTCTTTCAGAAGAGTATAACTCAGTTATTGCTGCAGTTCTTTCTCGCCCAAGCACCATAACAATAGATGAAGTTGAAGCCTTGTTTATCAATATGGAAGAAAGAATGGAAAAATCTCACAAGATAGATATTCATTCACATCAATTACAAATTCAGTCTCATTACACACAACAATCAAGACCTCCTTCCTCATCTCAATATTATGTTTTCTCTAGAGGAAGAGGCAATGGTCGTCGTGGCAGAGGGCGCGGTGCACGATTAAGATTTGGAGGACGATTCTCAAATCAATCATCTTTACAATGCCAGCTGTGTACCAAGTATGGTCACTCTGCCTGTGATTGTTTTCACATGTTTAATCCTACTTATGTTCATCCTCCAAATCTTGGCAATGCACCACATCCATCTCAGTTTACTCAAGACTCTAATCCTCGAAGTTTCATAACTACAATAGTCAATACTACCTCAAATCAAGCACCATTCTTTTCTCAAGCAAATACACCATCTTATGCAGCATCTCAGTCAGTTACCCAACCCTCATCAACAATTGTTTGTGATCCTCTTTGGTACCCGGATACTGCTTCATCTCATCATGTGACTCCTGACATTAATAACTTTGCTTTCGCTTCCACTTATTCAGGTTCCTCACAAGTCATTGTTGGTAATCCCATTATCAATACTGGCCACTCATATCTCCAATCTCCTAATTATTCTCAATCTTTTCTTTTATCAAACATGTTTCATGTACCATGTATCATAAAGAACCTGTTAAGTATATATCAGTTCACAAATGACAATCCTGTCTTTGTTGAATTGCATTCTAATAGATGTTTGGTTAAATGTCAGGATACCAAAAGGACTCTCCTCCTAGGACAAGCTAAGAATGGACTCTACTTCTTTCCTCCACAAATTGAAACAATACCATTCAAGCTTCACAATAGACTCATTAGTTCTAATTCTGTTTTTCCTGCTACTGTCTTTAATACAAATATGATAGGTTTTGATTCTATGGTCAATAATTGTAATAATGATACTCCACAAGAATTGAATAATAAATCATCTTCTGTTCCCTTATCTTCTCATGTGTTTCAATTATGGCACAATCGACTAGGACATGCAAATAATAAAGCAATAACTAAAGTTCTGCAATTAACAAACATTCCTTGTTCTGTTCATAAACTAGATACATTGTGCCACTCATGCTGTCTAGGAAAAGCACATCAATTTTCCTTTTCAGATTCTACAACCATTTATACAACACCATTACAGCTAGTCTACTCTGACATTTGGGGTCCATCGCCACTTTACTCCACCACAGGTGCTAAATACTACATAATATTTGTTGATGCTTACTCAAAGTTTACTTGGATATATTTTCTTAAATTCAAATCTCAAGCTTATTCTGTTTTCTCTCAATTCAAAACCATGGTTGAACTTCAGCTTGAAACCAAACTTAAATGCCTTCAAACTGATAATGCAAAAGAATATTTGGCCTTCACTAAACATCTAACTCCTCTTGACATCAATCATAGATTTAGTTGTCCTTATACACATGAGCAAAATGGCTCAGCTGAAAGAAAATACAGACATGTTGTTGATATGGGACTATCCTTGCTTGCCCATGCTGCCCTCCCATCAATATTCTGGGGTGAGGCCTTCGAAACAGCAGTTCATCTCATTAACATCTTACCTACTCCTGTCTTGAAACTCTAAATTCCCTTATGAAACTCTCTTTGCCAAGAAGCCAGATTACATGTCCCTTAAAGTGTTTGGTTGTGGTTGTTACCCTCCTTTAAGACCTTACAACCAACACAAGTTAGACTTTAGAATTGATTTGTGCACCTTTCTTGGGTATTCACCACAACACAAGAGATATAGGTGTTTAACCAAACAAGGAAAATTATATATCTCAAGACATGTTCTCTTTAATGAATCTTGGTTTCCCTTCAAGCAAATGATTCTTTTATTGCCTACACCAGCTAATAATTCTGATAAAAATAATTCTAGTTTCAATTTTATTCCTACTACTGCTACTCCCTTTTCTTCCTATAACAGATTGCAGAACCCACCACAGGATCATGCACCTACATCTCCAACATCTATCATTACAACATCTCAACATTTGGAGCATGTACTCAAATTCATCAACTTCTACCTCTCCTATTGTTGCACCCAATATTGCTAATCAACCACACCTAAAACTACAGAATTGCCATCTCATCCTATGATCACTCGAGGAAAAGCATGCATTTTCAAGGCTCAAACCTTCACCGCATCCCTTGTTCCAAGATCAGCCAAAGAAGCTTTACAATCTCCCCAATGGCGTGCTGCAATGGATGAAGAATATCAGGCTCTATTGAAGAATCACACTTGGGATCTTGTTCCTCTTCCCAATCACAAGAAACCAATTGGCTGCAAGTGGGTGTTTCGTGTCAAATATAACTCTGATGGCTCCATTGCTAGATACAAAGCAAAACTTGTAGCCCTTGGATACCTTCAAGAGGAAAGGATTGATTACAAGGAAACCTTCAGTCCTGTAATCCGTCCTTCCATAATTCGTCTTGTTCTCACTCTTGCTATCACCAATCAATGGCCACTACATCAACTTGACTTCACAAACGCCTTCCTTAATGGAGAGCTCACTGAAGATGTTTACATGACTCTTCCTCCCGGTTACAATCAAGTCCATCCTCAGTATATCTGCAAACTACAAAAAGCTTTATATGGTCTTCGACAAGCACCCCGTGCTTGGTTTGATAAACTCAAGCACACTCTTGGTTTTGTCAATTCCAAGTGTGATACTTCTCTATTCTTTCAGAAAACACCTACTCACTCCCTCTACATGCTTATATATGTGGATGACAACATCCTTACTGGAAGTTCATCCTCTGTCATTGCCAATCTCCTCACAGCTCTTCATTTTCTCTTTGTATTAAAAGATTTTGGTTCATTGCAGTACTTTCTTGGAGTTGAAGTTCATCGGTCATCCTCTGGCGCTTTACATCTATCCCAAACCAAATATATACAAGATCTCCTTCACAGAACTGGAATGATTAATTCAAAACCTCTAACCACTCCTATGGCAGCATCTTCAAAGCTAGTCAGTCATGACACTAGCGCTTTTTCTGATCCTACACTATATAGACAAACAGTGGGAGCTCTCATCTATGTCACGCTTACTAGATCAGAACTTGCCTACTCTGTAAACAAAGTCTGTCAGTTCATGCAGATGCCTCAAGCTGATCATTGGACAGCCGTAAAACGGATACTGCGATATCTTAAAGGTACTTCAACCTATGGTCAATCTATTCGTCTAGCTAGTACTTTGTGCCTTACTGCATTTTGTGATTCGGATTGGGCCTCTGATCATGATGATCGGAGGTCAACCTCTAGCTTTGCTATCTTTCTTGGACCAAACCTTGTATCATGGCTCTCTAGAAAACAACCGGTTGTGTCTCGATCCAGCACTGAAGCTGAGTATCGCGCCATTGCTGGTACTGTCACAGAACTAACCTGACTTTCTAACCTACTGCATGAACTTGGAATACCTCAGCCTGCCACTCCTCATGTTTATTGTGATAATTTATCAGGTGTCCTTCTTACCACTAATCCTATATTACACAATAAAATAAAGCACTTCGAAGTTGATATCCACTATGTTAAAGACAAAATTGGTCAAAAACAAGTTCTGGTCACTCAGATTCCTGCAGAGGAATAGACTGCTGATGTGCTTACAAAACCAATTACAACTACTCGGTTTCCTTACTTACGCAACAAACTAAGGGTAGTTCAATCTCCTACCTCTGTGTTTTAGGGCGAGGGGGGGTGAAAGAGTATAACTCAGTTTGTTATGTTAGTTACTCAAGTTTATCCTCTTTGTGTTTATTTTGTTTCCTCTGCTCTCTGTATATATAAAGTTGCTGCTACTATTGTATCATTCATTCAAGTATTCAATACACATTCAGTATATTTTCAATATTCTTCTTCTTGCTCTTTTCTCTATTTGATCATTCTCTCACATAATATATATATCTAATACAAATATCTCACCTCTTAAAAATAATTAAGTATCATTTATAAGTGAGGAATAACTATTGACATACCCCCTATATCTCTTAGCACACAATGAGTATTCTAAAACTAGTCTTCATTAATAGTTTTAATATTTTATCTATTACCAACCTATTTATTTTTATACTATCATAATGTATCACTTTATTTTATTAGTAAAAATAAAATATTATACGATAAAAATATTATAATTGAATATTTTAAAATGATAAATAATATAAAAATTATTAATATATATACATATATTTATAAAAGATAATATAGTAAAATAATAAAAAAGGTATGAATGTTGAAATAAGTAACAAAAATTAATATCAATTAAATTTTTTTAAAATATATTAATTATATATATACTAAATATAATTTAAAACACATATTCAAATAATTACTTGTTGTTCTACTTCAACATTTTCTATATATTAAATAATTATTTTTATAATAAATATAAAATTATATCAAATAACATATAAATTTACTATTTTTTCTTTTAACTTGTAGATAAATTTTTTAAGTGTTGCTCAACTAAAAGAAATTTTTTTAATACAAAATTAATAAATACAGTGAGAATCAAATTTAAAATAAAAAAAATAAAATTTCAATCATTTTAATATATGGATATAAGCCTCTTTCGCTATTTTTCAATAAAATATTTTATTATCTATTTTGATTTTATTATGTTTATTTTTTAAGCATTATGATACAAAGTTTGTTGTTCATATTTTCACTTTCATTACTTTTAAATTTTTTAACTACTATAATAATTTTTCTTTCATTTTGTCACTTTTCAATATTTTATCATATATTTTAATATTTATAAGTTTTAAGCATAATTTTTCAACTCATAACTTAATATAAATATTAAGTTAAAAGTTTATTATTTAATATTTGAGTTTAACTAATGGAAAAATAATGATTATAGTATGAGATTTAAGGAATGATTTTAATTATTAGTTAAGGATATTACAGAAATATTAATAAAAAATTACTAAAAAATGTGACAATAAACATAAGGATGTGACAATAGCCACTACCTTATAAATGAGAGTTAGAAATAGATTGAAGGAACAAAAGTTTTATGTTTGAGACTTTTATGACATGACAATAAAATTATTTATAATCTATATTTGTCCATATATTTTCTATTTTGATATTTATATGTTTTTTTTATTTTTAAAAATAAAATGCTAAGTGGAAAATAAAAAACCAGTCCATACAGTCAATGGGCCTATTTTGACTATGATTTTGACCCAAATAATCATTGAGATTGTAATGAGCTGAGTAATTATGGTCCAAAATCTCATTTATGAACTGGTTCAGCTGATTTTGTATTGTTCATTTAACATCACTCTTACTATATTAATTAGCCTCACATTGTCCTGTTCTCTTTTTTATTCTCCTCCGTTCTTGTCACCCAAAAAGTAAAAGGAAAAATAAAATAAAATCAGACGTGTAACCTGACATAAAATCGACCCCTGTTCACGTTAACTATTGAAAAAGATTTGACCTTAATCAAATATGTAGACTTTTAACGGGTAAAATTACCGAGCAAATTATCTGTTTAAACAACCCATTATTGTAGAAAAAAAAGTGTTTAGTTTTTCTTTTGTTACTTCAAATCTGATGTGAAATTGCATTGCTGCCAGGTCCAAGGAATGCGTTATTCCTTCTTGGTGGTGTTGTACAAGCCTCCTTCAATACCTTCTGAACACACAGAAGCTGAAAGACGTAGCTTTCAAACATCACCTGACCTGACAAGTTAACGTGTTCATTACTATGTTTTCCACTCACCGTCTTTCTTCCTTCAGGCTTCCAATTTTTCATTTCTGCACATAAAAAAAGAAAGAGAGAATAATATTCATCCATGTATAAGGAACTAAGGAAGAGTAAACTAATTATTGCTCTAAATGATACTAGCGACTCAACTAGTGCCTATCATGTGTATGTCAAGTAGCTTTTCTATTGATTTACGGGCACAAGAGTGTTGCGTAGGGAAGAATGTTATGAAAGAAAGACAATAAAAAAACGACTTGAAATGCACAGTAATGTTGCGTAGGAGAGAATTTTATGAAAGGAAAACAATAAAAAAGTGACTTTACATGTGCCTGTCGAGTCGCTAGTACAAGTAAAAGAAAATGAATAGAGTCCATAAATTGCATACCTTCTTCCTTTGTAATTTTATACTTAAGAGGTGGTGTTTCAGCATCACAATTGATCCTGGTGTAAATTCAGTTTCCTTAGTATACATCTCATGTGTAAAGAATAACGAGAGTGATGTCCCCAGGCAAAAATATAGGAATTGATTAAGGGTGTGTTTGATTAAGAGATAAAAGGAAGAGTAAAAAAACTCATTTATGAAAAGTTTTCTCTCACTTTTACACTCCAAACCAAATACACCCTAAGAATAGACATACTTTCTTTTATCTACTTGGCTTTCATGTTTGTCAGTTTTCTTCAGTGACGATGATATCTCTTCCACATGGCCAACAGAGTCAGCAGTTTCAAGACACTCTTTTGTCTTAGCATTTGTGTCCTCTGTGCCTTCACATTCTTGAGTATAATTATTGGAATTTGAAGCATGTCTTTCCATTTTCTTCTCTGAGGACAGTTCATTATCTCCCATGAAAAAATCTTCTCCTTGCCCAAAAGTTTTGCATCTGTCTTTTTGCAACTTCACTTTTCTATCTCCTTTGCTTGCACTTCCCTGTACTGACATATCAGTGGATGAAGTCTCCCAATGAAAACCAGCAGAATCTTGAGGCTTGCCTTTGAACTTAAAATCTGGAGATAAACTTGGGCTTATTGGCCATGACCCAACATTTTGGAATTCATTTGAACAAGCAAACACAAACTTGTCAGAGGTAAAACTGCACGGAGGTGAATCTGCCAGATTTGCACCTTTTTTAAATCCTCCAGAGGAAGCACTGGTCTTGTTAAGCATTTCAGGGCTATTAAAGACACTAAATGGATCAGTTTTATTCTTAGAGCCGAAAACTGCAAAATTTTCATCTAATTCTTGGCAAAGTGAAGTGGCCACAGAACTTTTATCTACTGAAACATATCTTTCCTCAAACTGCCAACTGTTATGCGTGCCCAACTCTTCCCGGAGAATAGAGTTTGGGTAATGAGATGATTTTCGCTTTGATGGGTTTGGCATACTTCTCCAATTTTCCTCCTTATTACTGCAGTTATTTCTAGCGCTTGCAAAAACATTTCTGTGGTTTTTTCTGCTATCTTCTGTCACTCTCCTTGATGATGAATGATTGATGGCTTCACATCTCACTGACATAAAATCCAGATATTACAACTAAGATTAGTACCAATGCTTCATATTCCACACTCTAATGAGCGTGCGTGTGTAAAATAGAGAGATAAGATGATACATTACCAGCAGTGGATGAGCTTGACTCATCGCTGACAGAATTTATACAATAAATAGTCAAACCAAAGTGACAGTATAAAGAAACAAAATACATGACTTTGAAGCACTGGATAATTATATTTTACCTCAGCAAGCTAGAATTATCCCTTACATCTTCTGGAACCAAATTCTGAGGATTGAAGCTCCCATCTAATTTCGAAAATCTACGACCACACAAGAAGATAAGCAAATGCGTATACGGTAAAACCCACAGCATAGGTTCTAAGAACAGTGCTCATACCTTGCCCCACGGCCACGAGGCATATAGAAATCAAAATCATTTCCTAATTGGTCTTTAGAAAATGAGGCTGGTGGCTCTGAAGATACATAAAAAGAGCATAAACGTAAACAACAGCATGGAATGATAGATAGAGCATTACTTATGTCTTTGTGTTTATGACTCACAAATCTATGAACGAGTGAATCGCATTCACCATCAATCGACTAGTAGTAGATAAAATTTTGACCTTTTATGAGAAGATGAAAATCACTAACATTTATGTACAATACAACCACCGGGAAAAGAATCTAGCAATCCCGTTTTATGAAAAGAGTAAATGTTGCCTATGCAATGTTCTAGTCATAAATGTACATGAAGATAGCTCTGTCTAACTAGCAATTGAGTAAGGAGCATCATTCATAGCTAAGAAAATAAGACATGGTCGCTGACCAGAGGGGGCAGAAATTCATAAAATTATTATGAATCTTTGTCAGGATCATGGTGTTTCAAGAGAGTAATGTTATTTGTACATAGATTATCAATATGAAGAGTAGACATCTAGAAAGAGTGACAAAAACCGTTGGTGATAATAAGAGGGGCCAAAGTTTTTAGTCATTCTCTCTTTGTAAATAGCATCTTTGCTTTCTTAAATGTCCACTCTTAATATTCATAATTTAATATCAAATAGGATTACTTGTTTCTAGAATCTAGACTACTTTTTGAATGTTGAAAAACTGAAACATGCACTACATGATGACGGTCTGAGGAAGCAAGCAGTACCACTCATGTTGATTTCTTTCATTGTTGCTGCTGAAGACCTACGCAGCCAAAAATAACTATCTCTAAGTAAAAAATATCATTATGGAAAATGGGTGGGTATGCTTAAATAAATACAGAAAATACCATTTCTTTAGTGGTACATCTTCAAAATCATCATGACTTTCCATTTTGTAGGTCCCATTTCTCAACAATTCGGGAGATCTAGAACCCATTTGAAAAGTCTTCTTCCACGAGGTATCAAATCCCTCCCCATCGTCAGATTGCACATCAAGGAAGCTAGATCCAGCTGCATTACACCAAAAGCGGAGAGTTCACATATTTCGCGAATATCGATGAAGAAATTGATGGTCTCTTATGTCATTTATTAGCATTAAATATGTAACCATGAGCCGAGGCCAGCTCTGGCCTTTTATCAGATTAAGTAGGGCCTAAACCCAGACCGATGTGAATGATCCAGGCAGGTTTTTCATACATCATTGGGCCATGAAATCAAATTAATCAATATGATATATAAATTTCACAATTCAACAGAATCCAATTAATTAAGCAAGCAACGTAATTATCTTTTCTTCAGATTTATGCTGCTGATTTCTTTTATCTCCTGATGGGGAGCCATTTCCATTATAACAATTCATAAGACATTTGAGAGAACAAAACAGTTAAACATGTAAAACAGCAAACGCATAACTTTTTTTATTTTGAAACGTGTTAAAATTAAGCGGTAAATAAAACGAAGTACAATGTGCATATAAAATATGGAAAGTTATCTATATATTACCATTCCATATGCCTTCTTTACTATTTTCAGTCCTGTAGAAGAATTCTTCACTGATGGAAGTGTCAATTGTGTTACCATGGTCATAATAATGCTTGCAGTCTCTTGCAAATGCTGAACTTTGCTTTATTTTGTCAAATGGGAAGTTCGAAGAATTGACAGGGGAAACCTTGATATCTTGCACAATTGTATCCTACAAGTATCACATTGCACAATCCCAACATAGTTACTCAATACAAGACTAAATAGTTCAAACAACTGCAAGACCTAGAGGCTAAAATGTGATGTATATTATCAACAAATTAAAAGCATAAAGAATAAAAGAATGAGTTTCCACATAAAATGGAGGTCCATCAATGCACGATAAAATCGTTCGTTCTATTACATTACAAGTCCTTACTAGATCTTCTGGGAATGTGAAATCATATAAATTTAATATGCAAGTGCATGCCAATGAAACAAAGAAAGTAAGAAGTTAAAGGGGTGTGTGAGTGCCGTAAAGTTTGAAAAGGCAAGATGGAGGTTGAGGGAATTTGTAATAAAGTCTATGACAGGTTGGTGAAAGTATGCTTGGTTGTTTTTTGCTTTGCTAAAGCAAAGCTCTACCTACTATAAATAGAAAGCAGTGAAGTTGTGAATTTTATTTTATTGCTCAGAGTTAACCTCTGGTCACAAGATTTTCTTCATACACATTGTCAGGAATCGAACCACAACTAAATACTTAAGGAGTCCAACTAGCTACCAACTATGTTATGATTGGCACCATGATTAGATTAATTAGTAAAGAAATGATTGGGTGGAGGCAAGCAAATTGCAGGACCACACTAAATTTTTCAGTGTGCAATATTATTACTAATTTTTTTTCTGTGCGCCCTATTATTAGTACTAAATTTTTCTATGTGCTCTATTTTATTGTATTCTCATTTACTTTATTTTGCACACTAAAGTTACTATATGTACATTTTCAATTGTTCATGCATTTCAAACTATAATATGGACGAACTTTTGAGTTAACCACTATCATTGCTCTAACAACTTTTCAAAAACAATCATATACCTTATTATATGATACCCTGCCTGTCAATAATCATCAATCGCCTAGTTTAATTTTATATAATGGAAGAGGAAATAAATTACTTCATATATAAAAATTAGATTTATGAAAGCATGTTTTAAAAAAGAAAAGTTGCCAAGTTTTCAGGTAAAACACCAAATGGAGAAAAATCTATCAGTTCTAGTATGGCATTAATGACTAACATATAGCTTCAGAAGTAGACAGGAATAGTCCAGAAAAAGAGCGTGTAAAGATTATATTTGATATTTGCCTCACCACTTCAAGCTCAATGTCATCCAGCACATGATCAAGGTTTTTTAATTTTGATTTCCTTCCATCCCTCAGCAATGGAGAGTAGCAGGATGGAATTCTGCATTCCACAAAATCCAGAAAACAGTTAAGAAAAGATTCTATCCATCTATGCTAACTGCCAGTGAATGCCATATGCTACAAACCCCATTCTTCTTAATAACATAAGGTGAGGCTTTGTTGTTAGTAAAAATATTGTCAACCTCGTGATATTTCAATTTTATAATCAAGAACCACAACTTCAAGTGGATATTTTGGGTAGACATTGATTATGCTAGCTTCATGAAACTAGATGGATGATAAATTGTCCAAACCTTGCACATGTAGTGTAAGGTATACTTGTTTAAAAGAACACTAGCTAAAGCTAATATCTCTCTTGCAATGAGATATAAGGTTATTCTTAATTCATTTTAAACATGTAAAAGAAGGCTACTAATAAAATCAAGATGTCTAGCAATAATGAGAGACTTGAATGCACCAAATTGTAACAGGCAAAAATTGCTAGTTGAAAATCACACAGAAAAAGCTCATAGAGAACTCCAGTCTCCATCCTTTTACTCAAAAAACTGAAAAAGCATTGAAACTGGCAGTCATAAATTTTAGTATAAGAATGCAAATGGAAGTACTAGAAATCAATTTCTGTAGCATTTGTTCATGAAAAAACTTCCTAAGCAATTTAAATGGACATCATCACTATTAAATATGCAAAGGTGTAAGCAACAGGAATCTATTTTAGTAGCATTTGTTCAAGAAAAGACTTCCCGGATAATTAAAATGAAACCATTAATGATATACATGCCCTGATGGATATATAATGCTACAGCCTACAACTATACTTGTTATGAGTCGTACGTGATAACGTGAATTAGAAAACTTGATGATACTATGAGTGTGTAAACTGAACCAAATGTCAACTTCTAATAAAATCAGGAATTCAACCTAATAGTCATGTCACTGACATGACAATAGGTACACTAAAATTAGTAATCACATACAAGGAAGGAACAAACGACTGAACTAGGTATCAGTTTAGTTACCTAGCCTGTTGTTCTGGTGAATGAACTGGTGTCTCTGTCCCCACTTTACCCAAACCTTGAGGGGCACAATTTATTTTATATAAAAAAAATGTCAGGCTAATATATATATGAATGTGATAGTACATGATGCAATCATCATAGAAACAATACCTCTATGAAAAGAGATGTGTGGAAAGAGAATGGCATGAATTATGAAAAACCACAAATTAATTTGAGCTACAAAAGACTAACATAGAATGTTGAAGTCTTGAAGATATTCAGCCATTCAGCTGCTAAAAGAGGAACTTATATTAAGAATTTTGGTTTCATTATTACATTTTGATCATCACAAATTTAACCATTACTATCAATTCTTTACTTTCCACAAAATCACTATGAAAAGTTGTCTTAGGCTCTAAGCAACTAAAGAGGTTAAATTCAGCCAGCACCTCTGCTTTCAACAAGTTTTAAAAAGGAAATATCCATAAAAGTTTTGGGTGAGCATGAAACAGCAATCACACTTGTCCTCCTACTGATAGTGCAATATGAAACGGGAGGGGATCCAATATGAGTTAAAAGCGGTACACACCTTCAAGTGAAAAAGAAACATGATCTTCGCTGGTCAAACACCTTTCTACAGTGGCATTAGGCTCATCATCACAAAGCAAATCGATAACAGAAAATTCCGAGTCTATGAACAAAGACAAATCAATAGATGAGAGGAATAAGGGATAGCCAGATAACAATAAAAGATAGACGTCCGTTTGGAATCAATTCCATACATAGAATTGAATTGAATTCTGTAAACAAATACCAATGTTACGGCGTCAACCAAAAATACTAAGAAAAACGTAAATCAATATTATGGCAATAGGCATATGTGTTGAGTTTCTGAAATACATTACTTACATTGATCAGTTACTTTCTTCGATTCACTTGGTGGTCCAGTAAGAGCTGCATTCTTTCGATCCGTAGCACTTACTACAACCCTGTCAAGCGACAAAAATATCAATAATTCGAACGGGCTAAAGGCCTTCTATAACAATCAGAAATAAATGTGTTAAGTGAAACAAATAATTGGTGACTAGTTGATCAAGTGTAGCCTAATAGTAACCAAGCCTATACTTTTAAAGAGAACCCCTTTGTAATTTTCTTCACATTGCCCAAACTCCCAAATGAGAGCGGTAACTTTGAAAGGAAATTATGGGTGCAAAATCCAAAACATACAAAATAAATTAAAGGTTTGCTTTGGTTTAATTTGTTTGTGATTAGTTTAGCCTAGACTCTAGAGTTCTGAAAGTTTATGAACCATGCCAAACTGAACCAACCAATCAACGGAGTCTACAAAATTTGAACCACACCAAACCATTGAAAGATAAAATCAATGTACAATGGAGTCAAAAGCAACCAGTAAATATACGTTAAGTTTGAGTTTTTGCTTCTGGCCTCATTGAGAACGCCTTTTATTTACTGGTTGGAAGAGACAAGTGAAATAACGCGTACTAGATGCCATAAAGCCTATCTCCTAACCTCATCAAGACTCAAGATCCAATTCTATCTATTAAATTGAGTTTCCATATATATCTGACTTAGTGGACTAATAAAGTAGAAGGTTCAATTACATTAGCAAGTAAAAGTAAGTATCCACTCACTTCTTTGGTGATGTTTCAATGTGGCAGGACAAATGTGCTCCTGCTTCAGTGAACATTCATTATATATTACATATCTCAATTCGATGTTGCAATTGAAAAACACTAATCAGACTTTACATTTTATACAGTTGGGTAAAGGTACCAGACCACATACTTGATTCTTCAAGTCTGTAAGAATCTACTGTAGTATTCATGTTGGCAAATGTTGTTGGTTGATTTGTTGAGATACTCCCCAGCATGGTAGAAACATTGTCTTCTTCGTTACCGCCACCTTTAATTATTGTACAAGAAATACCGGAGTAGAATTGCTAATTTTAGTAAGCTGGATATAATAAGCAAGAAAAGGAACAGAAAAGAAACATAACGCCATTGAAACAAAAGAACCAATAGCAGCATTGGATAAATAGTTCTAATAAATCCTATTCCCTACCAAGTACCATTTCACTTCACTGTTCTCCAGGAAGTCTATCAGGATGAGCTTTGAGCCTAACGTGTAAAGATTTAATTCACCAAAAGTAGCGGCAAGGTTTTGATAACTTGGAATAAAAGTAGAGTTCTTAAACCTCACATAGATTACACTTTTCATGAATGTACAGAAACATGAGCTCTAAAACTTCCATTCCAAAAAAAGATCACATGCTTACCCTTCAGACAGGGAGAATTACATTGCTGAGCATTTGTTGACAAGGTAAGCAAAGTAAGAATGTCTAGAGAGCGATGTTCTTTGGGGTTTTGTCCACTTATGCCTGTGCTGTCTGAACAGTTATCTGACCCCATAACCTGCAGATTTTGTTGTTGACGCTTCCTTTGTTCAAAGTATTGCTTTTGCCTGTTGAAAACAAGGAGTTAATTACAATTTCTGCAGGTAATCACCGAATTTCAGCAGAATCATTTTCCTCAGTCTCAACCAAACAAATTCCATTTAGATAACTAACATCTAAATTTTCACCTCTTCTGTGTAGACATCCTTGACTGAAAATTCCCATCTCAGCACAAGTGATGAGTCGCATGCACCAAATAGAACATTCGGATATCAGAAGAAGAGAAAAACAATACCACTTCAATTTTTTGATTCAAATAATTTGCAATTGGGGATGGCATGTTAGGTCTAATTAGTCAGCTAGCAACTCATGAAAATAATAATTGGGAATGGCAAAACAATCGTTTGATGCCTACATAACTGTAAGCATAGTTATGATGTATGCATAGCTGAATCACCAACAGTGAATATTAACAATTTAATTTAATTCTTTGGAAATCATCTGAGTTGCATTATAGCGTCAGAAGAAATTCCCAATTCTCTTGATGATTACGAAAATTAAATCGAATTCCCAAATTATGTTATCTTCTGAATCCATGCAAGCAAGCAAAGAAAGCTAGTTCCTAACTGTACCATTGGAAGGTGTTAGTGACAACTAAATTAGAATTCAAATGTTTTCACGATATCTCATGTGGATTCAAAGTATGTATGTTGCAGTAAGCATAGAAGATTGTTCAATTTTTTCTACGAATCAATGCGAGAACTGAATCCAAAATACAAACAACTCACAGTGGCGACTTTCTTTCTTGATCCTCCCATCCATTGCAACATCGTCCAGGATTCGATCTAAAAACCTAGCACGCAAACAAATCAAAACCGCGTCGTTCGAAAATAGCATTTTAAAACGTCAATCGGGAAGGAAAAAAAACATACGAGCAAGAAAAATGGGAATAATTAGGAAGAGAGATTCAAGAATCGAACACAATGTCAAGAAGAAGAAGAAGAAAACCTGAAATGGCGAATCGGAATTTGAATGCTGATAATAGGAACGAAGTGCATAGAAGATGATGATTGAAAAGTCGAGCTGAACTATACTATATACTCTCTGCTCTTTCAGCTCAAATGGCACCGCGGGAACGGAATAAGAAAAATTTAAATGCTGGGCTTTATATATATTGGGTCAGGCTGAGTTTTATATTTACAATAAATGAATAAATAAATGCTAAACTAAATTTGAATTCAAGCCCACATAACTATTACAGGCTTCCAATCCACTATATTTCTATGGGCCGAGAACTTGGAGTAGAAGTGGCATAACAAAACCCTATTACAAGCTCATTCAAAAATTTAACCGAGAATATAGTTGAACAAAACCCTGACCATATAATCAACTTGGGTTGATCAAGTGATTAGCTCACTTGTTCCCTTAAACAAGAGTTAGAGGTTCGATTCCCGCCTTGTGTATGCAGCAACTCATTGGCCAGCGGCAAACCCTTAAATGGAACTCAGATCCGCAACGGATTAGTGCTTGGCCTTTCAGATTGGGGGATACCGTGAAAAACCAAAAAAAAAAAAAAAACTTGACCATATAAACCATGTACGACAATACAAATGGTAGATGTTTGGACTTATTTAAGCATCATGTCTTAAATTCGGTCCTTGTAGCTATATGTATATATGTATGTAAAAAACTTGTAGTGAGTGATGTACAAATGTTATTACTCAAAAAAATATATGTTAATACATTTCTACCTTACACAAAATATCAGAAAGGAAGATAGAAAGGACACAAGTTGAGAAGTGATCACTTTAAGGAGAGTAATAATAAATTGATTTCTACGAAGAAAAAGAAATGAGTGTGATCAAAATTTGTCCCAAGGGATGAAATGAGAATTATGTGATCTTCTAGTGTTTACTACAGACTTTAGTACAATGTAGTTTTTTTAATCCAATTCTCTACATTTATTAAATTAATTACATAAAAAATTATATTATCTAATGGAGTACGCTTCAGCATAGACTACATATATCTCTATCTATAATTGAGAATACAAATATACAATTAGTACTCTTCTATTACAACAACCCGTGTCAAATTTGATTTCTGTTTAACATAGGTCAAAAGTAACTGAGTTTTGTTCCTTTCACATTTAGAGGGAAAATGCTACTTGTATCTACAATAATATTCCTTTATCTATTTTTCACTCATTTAAAAAGTTGGTAATTTTTATGAAAATATTGATAACTTAGCCAACATTTTCATAAAAGTTACCAATTTTTAAATAGGTGAAAAAATGAATAGATAACACTGTTGTAGTATGTACAAATAACCGTCACCTATTTTGAGGCATCCAAATACACCACCATGTGCACTCTAATTCCACCAAAGCAACATTAAATATTGCAAAATGATCAGATAGAGATCACTCGTCAATAAAATAAAAAAGCAAAAGTTGAACTTGGCCAACAAGTAGAACCACAAAGAAAGATAGGTCTCAAATCCAACATTAGCAATGACACAATCTTTCGTAAACCTTTAAGTTATAAGTTTTTTGCCAAACAAGTAAGCACAAGTATAAATACCCCAAACCCCCGCACAAAGATCTAAACAAACTAAGGGTGTGTTTTTTTATTTCAGAAAATAATTTTGAAATCTCATCTTCAATTTATCTGTTTTTAGGATCTTGGTAATCTAAGCAAAATGGCAGAGGGCAATAATGTAGTTTTGTTGGATTTCTGGCCAAGCTCTTATGGGATGAGGGTAAAGATTGCATTGGAAGAGAAGGGTGTTTCATATGAGTGGAAGCAAGAAGATTTTGAAGCTAAAAGTTCTCTGCTTTTGGAGATGAATCCTGTTTACAAAATGATCCCAGTTTTGATTCATAATGGTAAAGCCATATGTGAATCACTCAACATTGTTGAGTACATTGATGAGGTTTGGAACCACAAGCCTTCTCTTCTGCCCCTTCACCCTTACAAGCGATCACAAGCAAGGTTTTGGGGTGATTACATTGACAAAAATGTAAGTTTCAAAGCTACATATATGGTGTTATTAATTATGTCTTTAAACAATGTTAACTTTAATAACTATGTTAGGTGTAGTGGTATGATTATATAATTATGCAATAATGTTGGTCGTATAACAGAAATACGTCCAACTAATATTCAACGTGTGTTATACGTACAATACACATTCCATATCATGTATAGCACACGTTGGATACTAATTGGACATATTTATGTTGTACGACAAGTATTATTATTGACCAATTAGTGCTATAATTATGTTCACGCTAATGACTAATTAGGTATGTGTTATGCACAGTTAGATCCTTGTTTTATTGTGATGTCTTACTCTTCATTTGTTCTTTAACTCTCGTAAAACCTATCATGTATAGCACACGTTGGATACTAGTTGGACGTATTTCTATTGTACGACAAACATTATTGGTTCTTTAACTCACTTCCTATAAATAGAGTATAATTTATTGGTTCATACTTAGAACAACATCACATTTCATTTTCAGCATTTAATTTTAGAGTAACAATTTTTGTTTTTACTGAGAAAATCATGATACATTTTTTTGATGAAATAAAATTAGTTTCACTTACTTACTCATCAAAAATAGCATCTCAGATAATTTTAGTAACTACATTTTGACTGGTATTAAGGGTATATGTTATGAGGGTATAAGCCGGTAAGTCTTTACTCTTTCAAGCTCGAGGAGGTCTGGTTTCTTCACCAAGACGGGAGTGGGTACCTGCGAGGACACTCCGACGCTCAAGTCAGTGGATGTGTATGTATAGAGTGAGAGGGGGAAGATTTACTTACCTTCGCAGAGTACCCTGCTTCCCTTTTTATAGGGGCGATGAACTCCGCTCCCTGTTCGGGTAACGCATCTATCATTCCCACAACTTTAAGCGACTTTTCCGGGTTTGGTGGTTGCGCTTTGGTCGTGGGGGAAGACGTGGTAACGTGTCTTTCTTCCCTCTGAATCCCATGATCTGACGTTGATTTTTGGATAGTGGTTCAGGGGCCCAATGGTTTGGAGCCCAGTAACACAAGAGGTTCAGAGGCCCAATGTCGTAAAGCCCCATGACAGTATATTTATGAATTTGAATTCTAGATGAGAAAGAAAGAGGGAAAATGGTTATAGAACTAGTTGTCTAGCATTTTTCTTAATGAGACATGACAAAGACATATTGGTTTAATTTGTTGACTTGTAATTGATGAAGGTATATAGCAAAGGAAAGAAGGTATGGAATGGAAAGGGTGAAGAACAAAAAGAGAGCAAGAAACAATTCATAGAATGCTTGAAGACCTTGGAGGAAGAGCTTGGAAACAAGCCATATTTTGGAGGTGATGAATTTGGCTATGTTGATTTGGCACTTGTTCCCTTCACAAGCTGGTTTTACACTTATGAGACATGTGGCAACATAAGCATAGAGAAAGAGTGTCCAAAGCTTGTGACTTGGGCCAAGAGGTGCATGGAGAAAAAACCGAGTGTAGCTAAGTCACTCCCTCACTCTCACAAGATCTATGAATTTGCATTGGAATATCAACACAGACATGGACTTGAGTAGAGATTGCTATTTCATTGCATGAGAAATGAAGGAAGTAAAATAATTTTGTGAAATAACCTGGGGAGTGTGGTTGAGCGGTAGGGTCTCATCCTTCCTTAACCAAGTGTTAAAGATTCGATTCTCGACTTCAGTATGGAAAAACTCTAAAATTTTGGGGCAGTTGTCTCATCACTCTTTGAGGTGCCTACAAGCCAACGAGGGATTAGTTACTTAGTCGACAGCGAATATTCTAGTCATAAAAAAAAATTGTGTGAAATAATATTATATAAGATTGAAGAATATATAATAGGGTGTGTTGTAATATTAAATAGTTGTTCTATGTGTATTGTCTTTTAAATTTTTGTGTGATGTAATATTGTAGAGAAATATGCTTGATAATAAAATGATTTTTTATTATCTTTGTTTTATTAACAAATAGCATCATATAATATATTTGAAACCAAATTTTCCTATCCTCATATAATATTTCAAATTCCTTTACATATATACATACACATATATAGGCCTCATTCTTTTAAATATGTCAGAGTTCTATGTTTTTAATTATTTAACTTATATGCATTATTATTATTATTATTATAAAAATTTACACGCACATTCGTTCATTCGTTCATGTATTATTATTACAGTGATTTTGATTTTTTTTAACTTCTGACTTATCAGAAGTTACTCTGTTCTGTTTGGCTATGTAACTTATGACTTATCTAGAAGTTATTTCAGTGCTTTTGGAGAAGTCAGATTATTTAACTTCTCTAGAAGCACTTTTCAAAATAAATGAAATACAATTTTTTGTTATTTTATATCCACATACAAAATAACTTATTCATAAGTTACTTCTCAGAAGTTACTTTTATAAAAGGGCTTAAATAAGTTATTTACCCAAACTAACCCTTAATTATGTACTGTATTAAAAATACAAATAGAAATATATAATTGAACAACAATGTTAATACATCCAAATCAATCAACACATAGTTCTTATATTTTTTATCTTTTTGTTAGAATGACTTATTGATTGGTAACAAATATTTTGCATGTCTGGGTATTGTAACAAAACATTAGATAAAGTAACTTGGCTCAATACAACAAAGCCTTGAATCTAGAAAATTGACCTATGACAACTACACAGTTTTTTCGAGAAACAAGAAATAGTACAAGTTTCTTCAGAAATGATGAATGAACTGTAAAAATTTTGATATCATCTTTGACAATTTTGTATTCACCATAAGATAAAGTGTGAGTTCTACTTAATTATAATTTTGTATTTTATCCTACGATAAATAAAAAATCGTCTATACAGAAAATAAGATTTTTTCATTTAAATAACATGAAAAAACTTCTATTTTTTTGCGGAAACTACAGTTTATTTATTTATTTTATGGTGTGTTAAACTACAGTTTATTTTTATTAGTCCAGAACGAAGCCTAAGCCCAACTACAATATTTTTTTTAGTTTCTCACGGTATCTCCGGCTCGGAAGGTCAATGACTAATCTGTCGTGGACCTGAGCTCCATTTAAAGGTTTATCGCTGACCAATGAGTTGTTGCATGCACAAGTCGAGGATCAAACCTTTGACCCTTGCAAGGATTTTTTCCATCCACAAGGCTCGAATTCGAAACCTTGCTTAAGGGACAACAAGCCGCTTACCACTTGTGTCAACCCTTGTTGGTTCCAACTACCGTATTTATTTTGAAAAAAAATTATACTTATAATAAACTTTGGGCTACACACTAAAAAATGGAACAATATTCTTTGGGCCAGCCTTCCATAGTATCAAGCAAACGTATGCCCTATAACAAGCCCATATAATTTTTACATAATAAAAGTAAGCCCATAAAATAGGATACAAGTTTACCATTTAACCCCCTCATGAATCAGGAGGAAAACCCTAAACCTCTTTCTCACCTTTTATAAATACTGCCTTCATCTGTATAATGCAGTATCCAGTAGCTGCCGCGAACTCTTCCTCGTTTCATCACTATCGTTCTCTTAGGTTTAGTATCCTCTATAATTTTCTTTGCTTATAGATCTAGCAGTTCTTGTTCCATAGGGTCGAGAATTAGTGCATCTTCGTTCTCTGTTATGTGTTTTCAATGAATCTGTTTGTGATGAATTTGTGGATCTGAATCCCGTGCACAATAAGCCGATGCTTTGGATTCAAATAATGAAGCAAGCATGGTTGTGTGCACGGAAATTGATTTTAGCGCTTGGGTCAACATGTCTGCTCTCAATGATCGTTTGATTTGATTTGAGGGCCTGGTTGCGACCTACATTTTTTCTCTTTGTTCTTTTTGAAAAATCATTTTATTTTGTTTATATTATATGTTTTCAATTATGAGGTTTGATGATGGACATTTTGCAGGGAAGGCTATAAATTGCTAAGATAAATTAAAGGCTCAATTATTTTGATCTTTTTTGGTTCGATGAAATTCGTCCTACCCTTGCTCTGTCCCTAAAATTTGTTCAAGAGGTTATTTGATTTTGTAAGATTATTCTGTTTACTTTTACATTTAGGGGAAGTTCGTGTGTCTACAAATTAAAAGAGGATATTATGACATGAAATGTTGGGTGATTATTGTCATCTTGAATTATTAATTGTGATATGAACAACTTCGATTACAAACATGATTTTGTGTATGTATGTTAAATTTTGTGATTATGATTAATTTTTACAAAGGGTACTCAAATTAGATATTTTGGGTGGTTTAGTGAACATGAACCTTAATTATTGTCATCTCATGGAACACCATTCTGGAGTGGATCCTCTTAATTTTCTTTTAGGTATGATAGGAGTAAATAATGGGTTGTATAGAACAATGCTATTTCTGTTTCTATATTTTTTTGTGTCCAAAAGCTAGAGGTGATATCATGTTTGAATTTAGGATTGATCAATTATTGTGTTGTTTCTGTTCTTTCTCTTTTTAAATTATAAATTTGTGTAAAGGTGCTGTGATGATGAGAAGTAATCTCGTTAATCTGATGAACATTTGTTTGTACATGAGGATGACGTTTCTCATCCATTCATTCTTGTCTGAGCACCTTGCATGTGATGAATCATCCATTCTAGGTGGTGTTTTTTTTTGTGAAGAACTTGTTATGAAAATTTTATGGTGTTTGAGATTTGGGCTTGAAGTTATGTCTGGAATAGTTTTAGGAGGAACTAAGTTGTCTTAACTCTTAAGAATCAATACTCCTAATTTTCTAAGGGTGACACCCCTCTATTTTTAAAAAACTTGTATAAGAAGTCTTTGAGTAACAGTTAAAAAACATGTAATAACTACATGATTATTAATGATAATTTTGTAAATATTAATTTATTTTTATAAAAATATGACAAAAAAATCCTTGTAGTGGTTTTTAAATTACTCTAGCATCAAACTTTCTAGTTCCACCCTAACCTATTACAATCAATTATAAAAAACAAATCAAGATTAAGGTTTGAACACGTAATCAATCTGCAAATCCTGAACAATCGGTAACGTCGAACACGAAAACTGAATGAAAAATGAGATCAAATTCAAATCTCGAAGTAGAATATGATGATGATTAAGGTTCAGAAGCAAGAAAGAAGAAGATGCATACAATGATGACCAAATGCATGTTGAAATATACTCTCACAGTTCTTTTTAAAAAATTATGTTGTTCAATATTATTTGTCATTTTAGAAAAATATTTATTATTTTTTTTTCAATTTTATCTTCATATACATTATCTCTCATATTTTTTATAATAGTTATTATATAAAAAATTAAAAAGACAATTTAGTCATTATATATTATTTTTAAAGTTGTTATTTATTGATGGATGGAGGAGGTATTTATGAAATCAGTACCATTAGCTAGGCAAGAAGTAACGGAAGACAAAGGCGAAGATGAATCGACAATGGGGGAGAGTGAACGCTGCATGAGAGTGAACGCTGCCTTTTTTATTTTTTTAGGGCTATGGTAAATGTGTGTTAAAATAGAAGGAAGTTGAGTCTTTTTTATTTTTTTAGGGTTATGGTAAATGTGTGTTAAAATAGAAGGGAGCTGAGCGTAATTTTATCAAATTTCAGGGGAGACTAATGTAATTTACCCATTTTCTAATAAATGTATGAGTTTTGATTATGAGTTTAATTTCAATCTAGTATAAATAATTTTAACGTAGATATTTAATTATGGATTAACATATCATTATAATCTTAACTCAACTATTCTCTAATGAAATAATGAAAAAATCATACAAATCAATGAATGTGATTAACTATTATTATAAAATTTTTTAATAGATATTATATTATAAAAATCAGTGTATCATATTTAAACTTTTTTATAATTATCTTAAAAATTTGTTATTATATTTTAGTAAATATTATATTTTAAATTTTATTAGTAAGACTTACTATAATATATTTAGAATGGACATTTGATAGCAAAATACGGATTATATTTCTATCATTGACTTATGCTGATATGTGTTGCAATGCCTTTAACTACAAAACCAACTCAACTGTGTGTCTGAACAAAAAACTGAATGTAGATGAGTTGAAGCCACTTTATAAATAGAGGGGAGCCAATTTCACCAAATTTGAGGAAAGCTAAATGTAATTTACTTAATCAAAACGATTTTCTTTCGTTCTCATAGTGAAAACAAAAAGTCGTAGCTCTTTTTAGCGAAAAAATAATATTTATAATATATTATTTCGTACACGGTATGAATATTTAATTTCTTATCTTTAATTTTTTACGTGATTCTTATAGTGTCCGAAACTTCGTCCTGACTAATCCGTCGCCTTGGGTTGTGTACCTAAGAATGATAGGTGAGGCTTCCAACAAGGATTTTTTCCATTCATAAGGCTCGAACCCGAGACTTTATTTAAGGGACAACAAGCTGCTTAAGTGCCAATCCTTATTGGTTTTTTGTTCGTCTTTTTACTGAGTCAAACGTCCTTTCTTTCTTGGTGCTTTCTTGTTCAGAAGGTTTTGGTTAATTTGTTTGGAGAGAGGTTTTTGTTATTCGATGAACCTAACCAAGGTAGCTAGGATCTCGATTTAACTCTTAAAATCGCACGATTTTACGACTCTGCCACCATTGTCCGATCCCGATCTCACCTCCGTGCTTCCTTGTGTTCAACTTGATAGGATCTACGAGTTACTCCCTCCATTCCAAAATATTAGTCGTTTTAGGGAGGAAAAAAAATTCCACAATAATTGTCGTTTTCAACTTCAAATGCTAATTAAATTTTTTCATACCTATTATATCCCCAGTATCATTTCTCTTTCTTTCTTGAATATTACTCCAAGAGACCACTAATCATCTTTCTTTCTCATTAATGCTTTAGGGTAGTTTAGTCATTTTAATATATCATTTTATAAAATTAAGAATATTTATTGAATTTCTTAATCTACGTGTAAAAATCTTAAAAGAGTAATATTTTGGAATGGAGGGAGTACATTGCGATCATACGATTTCAACATACATAACTCAACCTATTTTTTTTAAATTCTAATTTATTTATTGACATGTCTTATAATATAAGATTATTTTCGGTTAAATTTGTTATTTTATATTATTTTTATGTATTTTAAATTGGAGTTCAAGGGTGATAATTGTAGATTTAGAATTTTTTACTTCTGTTATGACCAATTTTATTTATTTATCATGTATATTTTACATATTTTTATTTCGGTAAAATCTTACGATTCATATCACGATTTCACATTATACGATTTTGTATATCTATTTCAATCTTACGTAAAATCTCGATCCTAGCTACGTTGAACCTAACTATAACCTTTAATTGCCCATACAATATTGGGCTCCAATATTAAAAAAAAAAAAGATAGAGAGAGACTTCAGACCAAAAAAGTGAAAAAGAAAGAGACGTGAAAAGCAAGTATAGCGTAGCTAAGCTAGTATATTGAGTAAGGTGAAGGCTATCATCACTATTACTATTCAATTCATTTTCACACATCAATCAATCAAATCTCATCATCATTATCATCGCAACCTCTCACTCCCTCACTAACTCACTAACTACTCCTCACTTCCTTCTCTCTCTCTTCCGAGAAAAGCAAAACGATGTCGTATGTGCCTCCACACCTCAGGAACTCCACCACCACCACCGTCGCCGCCGCCACCACCACCACCACCACCGTCGCTACCAAAACCTCCTCTGTAACCCTAGACAACAACAACAACCACCACACCAAGCTCGCATTCCCTTCTTCCTCGAACTCACTCTCACACTCAAACTCTCACTCCAACAACAACTACAACAGCAATTCACTCTCTTCTTATGCATCTCGTCGGAGCTCCGCTGCTCCTTCGCCGTCGCGGATTCTCGCCGCCCCCGACCCTGTCTTCCCTCACTGGCAACCCTCCGAGCGTGTTTCCCGAATGAACGTCGACCAGGTTCATATTCTATTTTCTGTTTTCTAATTTCTAATTTCATTCCTTCTTATTTTTTTTTTCATTTTAGGTTTTTAATCGTTGAACTGAAATATTCAGGCTTTACCTTTTTTCCTTTTTCTTTTTGGGAATGTTATTTGTTTGTCAGTATTGTGTCTGTTCTAATTCACGTGCTTAGGGTTTTTGGAGCTAATTACTGTTTTCATATATATATATATATATTGTGATTCGGTGGTGTTAATTTGGTGCATTTCTTTTTGTGTGTTTTTGGTTTGGTATGTGTGCTTGTATTAGCTCATTTTGGGTTTAAAATCGCTTATAAACAGAAGCTTCTGTCCAAAGCTTTTCCCCAAACACGCCTTTGATGCGTGGAAGTAATGTTTGAATTGAATTTGAAATGGCGTGTGTCAACTATCAAGGGTTGGGTTATGAATTATGATGCACGTCTACTGCAAAATAGTGACATTTCATATCGGATACTTTCAGATATGTCTATTATGTTCTACATGCTTTGGATGATTGTAGGTTAGATTTATCCTGTATCTCTCCATTGTACTCATGTTGTTTTGGATACTCATACTAGCATCCGTGCAACATAGTGATAGGGAGGCTGGTGGCATTTTCGGGTTGGCATATCAAAGAAGAAACAAGTAGTTAGTTATTTTCTGTTGTGATTAGCTGGCTAGCTTAGTTAGTATAAATAGTCTTTGTGGTGTTAGTTTTGTATTCATTCATTCATTTGTACATTTTAGTGTTTACTAGTTGACATTGATTCTCTCATCTCCAGGACGTAGTTCCTCATGTGTAAGAGATTTGGGGATTAGGGTTTACCTTCCCCGATGATAAATAAAGATTACTCGTTCTGCTACTGCTTGGTTCTATCATTGGAACCAAAAGAACTATTTGACTTAATCCCCGCCTTCGTTGAAAATCCAGAAGAGTGTATGGGAGCCCTCGACCCCACACGTGCAATGCCTCTACTTGCTATGGAGTTCTTATTTTCAATCTTCCATACGAGCTCCATTAAGTCTTCCACCTTCTCAAATTGGAAGAGCTAGCACTCCACACTAATCTCAGGCTTCAACCCATTCAAGAACATACCAACGAGAACCCTGCGATTCGTAACCCTTACTGGACTCGCGTATACCTCGAATTGGTCTCGGTACTCCCAAATTGTCATCGATTGGTGCAGCGAAAGGAGCAATGCTCATGGATTCTGCCTCGCCGCCGGCTGAAACATCTGTAGCACATCGTCCTTGAAATTCTCCCACTGTTGAAACTGCGTTGTCACCTCCCATCAACGATACCAAGTGAGAGCCCTGCCTTCCATGACGAACGCCGCCGTAGAAATCCACTCCGCCTCCGGAACCGCCCTCAGGGTATAGAACTGTTCCATTTGATCCAGCCAACACAACACATCCTCGCCCTTGAAGATCGGCAATTCGAGCTTCCTCCATTGCTCTGATGGTGGAGGACCTCGATTTCTATTCAGAGAACCACCACTATTGCCGATTCGCTATGGTGCTGCTCACGATTAGGACTCCAGTCTCTTCGATGCTCCACCGAGTCTAATCGAGTGCTGATGCGCTGCAGCATCTCTCGCATGGAGATGAACATGTCCTCCATTGTTGCTCGATTCTCATCCAAGCGCGCTTCCATTGCTGCACGGTTTTCCTCAAGTCGCGCTTCCATCAAATTGGGCCTGTCTTGATCTGAGTCAACGTCACTACAAATGAATCCATCTTCCAACTCTTGGATTGCACCATCCATAGTACCAGGATCCAAGAGCCCTGGATACCAATGGTAGAACCAAGCAGTAGCAGGACGAGTAATCTTTATTGATCACCGGGGAAGGTAAACCCTAATCCCCAAATCTCCTACACTGGAGGAACTACCTCCTGGAGACGAGAGAATCACTCTCAACTAGTAAACTGTAAAATGTACAAATGAATGAAAGAATACAAAACTAACGGCACAAAGACTATTTATACTAACTAAGCTAGCCAGCTAATCACGACAGAAAATAACTAACTACTTGTTTCTTCTTTGATAAACCAACCCGAACCTGCCACCAGCCTCCCTATCACATAGATAATGGTGTAAAAGGGTATTGGGGGAATGAGAATTGCCCCAATACCCTTTTACGAAGTTGATTACGAAGGTTGGGCTTAATTGGAATTGGGGATATGGTTATAACCTTACAAATATGACAGGTGGCTTTTTATCTGTGTGGATGTTAGCAGCTCTATTTGTATTTGACTTGTTCTGAAAGTTAGGCTGTTTTAAAATGTAAAGTAAATTTGGAAAGAGTAGTTCTAGTCTTCTAGGGTATGGTTCCATTGATTAAAGTAACCTGCTAAATGATGATTTAACCTGGGTCGAATAGAATAATATAATAAGGATGATTGGACTTGAATTGTGGCAAGTTGATGGTATGACCAATTGGACTGTCTGCCACTCTCCTGTTAGTGTTGTCATTATTTCATTCTTTTCCTAATTCTCCGGAATCCTTTTAAACACTCTAGTTAATAACCACATCAGCAAATATTGGTTGCTTAACACTATTGCTTGTTTTATGCAGATTGAAGAGGTCCGGCTAAGACTTAATCTTGATGTTACTGTTGCATCTGACTCTCCAGCTGCACCCACACCAATAGAATCATTTACTGATATGGTATTTAATTTTATGCCATATTTGTATTTTCTGCTAAGCTAAGTCACTACATGCAACTGTTGCAAATGTGTGTAAAATTGTGAACTCCTTTATTTCAGTGTTTGCATCCCAGTATCATGAAGGATATTGCATATCATGAATACACCAGGCCAACTTCTATTCAGGCACAGGCCATGCCAATTGCTCTCAGTGGAAGGGATCTATTGGGCTGTGCTGAAACTGGTAGTGGGAAAACTGCAGCTTTCACGATTCCTATGATACAGGTCTGAACTTATTACTCTTTGCATGTTTGGCTGAACTTTGTGATGTTTTCCTTAGATATATTGTGGTGAAAAACCAACCAATTTTGATCACCCTTTTCTTTGTGCTTTATTTTGTCCTTCCAATTTATAGCATTGCTTGGCTCAATCTCCAATTCGGCGTGGCGATGGTCCTCTGGCATTAGTTTTGGCTCCTACTAGAGAACTTGCACAACAAATAGAAAAAGAGGTAATATATGTAATTTTATGTGGGGAAAATCTTGTGTATTTCTCTGGTTCTTGTTGATATTTTTCTTACTAGCCATGTATATTTTCAGGATTTTCTCCATGTTTTTCTTACTCCTTGGTTTACAAGGCTCTTGAGACATGAAGTATTTACTTTTTTGTTACCTTTGATATTTTTTTTTTTGGTGAGTGAAAGGAAAGACAATTTCTTCCCCCTTATGTCCATCCCTATTGGAATGGTTTCAACAATTTATTTTGAATTTTTGGATGCAAAGCTTCAATTTATTTTTTTGCTATCTTTTTCTTAATGTTGAGCTTTTCTATTCTTATTTCTTGCTTGTTTGGAACTCGGATCCTTACACTGATAATTTGCTTCATGAGTACAAGATCTTGCCATCTTACTTTGAACTGTCTCCTGTCTCTTGTTAAGTTTTGTGCTTTGGCATCTTTACTTATTATGTTTGAAACTATAATTTACACCAATTAATGTCATTCTGTACAATATATATATATATATATATATATATATATATATATATATTTGCAAGTTTCTATGAATTAACCTTTTTGTTGTCATTTTGTTAAGAATTTTCTGTGGTGTTTCAACTTCTTGCAGGTTAAAGCTTTTAGCAGATCTCTCGAGTCATTGAAAACTGCTATAGTTGTGGGTGGGACTAACATTGAAAAACAGGTAATGAAATGTCTGCATAATCTTTTTACGTAGATGAAGGCTGGGTAAAAAAATAGATGCTCTGTTGGTGATTATTAGTCTTGTCTTCATACGAGGAGTTGTTTCTTAAGTCAGTATTGCATCAAAACTGCATTTTCATATAGCCAGTTCTCCTGATAGGATGATATATGTGTTTTGTGTAAGGCTAGTTTGGAAACAGGTGCTCAGCACTGTCTTATAGTATTTTAACAAACTACAAGTTTTGCACCGAGTGCCCTGGATTTTTTTTTTACATCTTTTTATTACTTCACAAGTATAGTAATTGCAATAAAAGCTTGTGTGATCTTGTGTGTGCTTTTTTCTGGTGTCTGTGACAGAGGTCTGAGCTAAGAGCTGGAGTTGAAATAGTGGTTGCCACTCCTGGAAGATTTATTGATCACTTACAACAAGGCAATACTTCCCTTTCTAGAATTTCTTTTGTTGTTCTAGACGAGGCAGATAGAATGCTTGATATGGGCTTTGAACCACAGATAAGAGAGGTTAGTGGTGTTGGAAGTTTTTCCTCATTGTAGTGTTTGTGCTTTTCGATGCAATTTTCCAAATTGAGTCATTTCAATGTAACTCCTTTCTCCTTCACCCAAGTTATTCCATTTTTAAACTTGGCTCTCTAGCCAATGATGCTCAAAACATGTTTGGGCATTAGTCCAACTTCTTTAACAAGTTAGCAGCAGAGGGTCTCTGTTAAGTATCAAAGGAAAGTGGGGAACCACACCTTAATGTTAGCTACTAAGGTGGGAGAACCACTCTCTTTATATACAACATCAAGTATCCAATACTACTCAATGTGGGACTTGGACATCCCATACTACTCAAGCCCCTAACAATACACCGTCCCAGAAGAGCCGATGTCCCGACAGCTGTACTCTACGGCATTTTACTTAGCGTTTACTTGGCCTCTTTCCGGTCAGAACCCTCCGCTGGTCAGAACCCTCCGTAGGTAGCCCTCTCCGTGACGTCGACAACCAGACTTTGATACCATTGTTAAGTATCAAAGGAAAGTGGGGAACCACACCTTAAAAGCTAGCAACTAAGGTGGGAGAACCACTCTCCTTATATACAACATCAAGTATCTCATACTACTCAATGTGGGACTTGGACATCCCATAAATACCCAAGTCCCTAACAGTCTCCCTATAGTACTGCATTACGTGCTTACCTTTTCCAAACAACAAATTAATTAATAAAACTCTACTTTGGATTTTATGACATAACTTTGGTCATGCTTGTATATCTTGTAGGCATGATCTCCTGTGAATGGGGCTTCAGCAGTTAATAACCTTTTATGTTCTATCAATTAAAAATTCTTATGTTGAGTTATGTCCATCTAGATCACTAAAGAAAAGTTATATTTTCTGTTATCATCTGTAGATAATGAGAAGTCTTCCAGAAAAGCATCAAACACTGCTGTTTAGTGCGACTATGCCTGTTGAGATCGAAGCATTAGCAAAGGTCAGGTTCTCTTCCATCTCAGCACCTGATTTTTTTTTTTCAGATCATGTTTTTTTTCCCTTCTGTTATTTTGTAGTGATTTTCTGTGTGCTAATGAAGACAAATAAAAGGAAATTTATTTCATTCAATATTTGCAATTCTCAAAATAATTTTATAAGCAGTTTGTGAACTTGCACCTTTCTTCCTGCTTTTTGATGATAAAATATAAAAGAAAATTTAATTATCATAAAGTGACATTGCTTTTTTTTTCAATCTTTTATTTTATCTTTTCACCTATTAGATTGAATTTGTTTCAAATAAATGATAGTCCCACAATTTACCCTCACAACATTATGTTTTCTAGTAAAATAAATCAGTGCATTTTGTTGCATTTTCAGTTCTTGATAGAATTTCTTGAAGTTCTCCAATGTTTTTGTTAAATTTCAGGAGTACTTGTCTAGCCCTGTGCAAGTCAAGGTTGGAAAAGTGAGTAGCCCGACAACAAATGTTTCACAAACTCTTGTGAAGGTCTCTGAAAATGAGAAGGTACAAAATGAACTGTACTTATGTTAAGAGCTGGATTAATAAATATGATTTTGGTTTCCAGTTTTCTAAAATATCGGCTATCATTGATTTGCCATTTTTCTTTATTTCTTTCTCTTGATTTTCTGTTTCTGTTGGGATTTAGAAGAAAAATTGATGTAGATTACACTGATGAAAATTGAGGATAAAATATAAAGAAAATGGAATTTAATTTCAAATTATTTAGTTTATTTACTTTTTTCCACTCTGTTTTCTTAAGCATGCATAGTCCCTCAATTTTTTTAAAGTTTCTGTTTCTCTCTGTCTTTCTATTGGTTTCTATTCTGAAATATTATGTGTTGTAGATTGATCGGCTTCTAGGTTTGCTTGTAGAGGAGGCATCACAGGCTGAAAAGTGTGGCCATCCATTTCCACTAACAATTGTGTTTGTTGAAAGAAAGGTATCCTGTCTTCTGTTTGTATGTAATGTATCTCATATCTACATTTGTATTGTCACTTGTTGTATGCAAGAAATCAGACAGTTAAATGCTTGAATAATCATGGTTAGATGTCGAGAAGTGTACTTCACATATGACATCCTTATTTAATCCCATTCTTTATTTAGTCTTCTCAATTTGTACTGCAACCTAGCCCATTTTGGTTTTCTTTTCTTGTTACACTACGTAGTGATTGAAATAGGTTGTTGGCTAAAAATTGAGTTTGGGTAGATAAGTTTGAAACTGGAGTAAGTTATTTCCATATCTACATGGGTATTAGGTAGTCTGATAGGGAGGCAGAATTGAAGTAAGTTATTTCTATTTTAGCATAATTTGAGAGGCATCTTTTAAGATTTGATATTTCCACCTTTCTTGTTGATGATTCTTTTGGTGTGCATGTGCTTGTGTAGACAAGATGTGATGAAGTTGCTGAAGCTCTGGTAGCTCAAGGATTATCTGCAGTTTCTCTTCATGGTGGCCGCAGTCAGAGTGAAAGAGAGGCGGCTTTGCATGAATTTCGGAGTAGCTCCACCAGCATTTTGGTAATACCTCCTATGTTGCTAGAGTTTAGTGGTCAAACTTCATTTGTTCATCAGTTTTCTTGTCTGTTTCTTTCCTCTAAATCTTTACTAGTCGTGATTCAGTGAGAATCGTAGTGAAGCCTGCTGCGGCTTTCTAATTACAGTGAAGCTAGCCTTGGATTCTTGCAATCTCTCTTGTTTTCTATTAAATAGGGAAAAGAAGAAATTGTATGGGTTAAAATGATGACTTTTATTATCTAAATTGTCTCAGCAAGTTATTCTTCACTCTAGTACCATTCTCCGTACCTTGCTCTGAGTTGTCTACAACTGCATACATCATATATAAAGTGCTTAACATTTGGAACTCTAATATTATTATTGTAAATTCCTCTTTCCTTCTGGAAATTGGCTTCAAATTTCAATTTATCTTCAATATTTGCATAGTAAAGTGGGGTTTTTTTCCTGTAACAATATTAATCGTTGATATTAAATCATGCAGGTTGCCACTGATGTCGCATCTCGTGGCTTGGATGTCACAGGAGTGTCACATGTCATTAATCTAGATCTTCCAAAGGTATTTCTGCTCCAAGTGAAGACTAATTGGTGATTGAACTTAATCTGTAATCCACTAGGAAAACGTTATCTTGAATAGTGCGGAGTTTTCCACAATTAGTGGATCACCATTCTGCTGTGCTATTTTGTTACCTCATTTAGCCTGCTACTTTTCAGTCTTTTTTTATTTCCTTGAGAAATGCATACCTGAAGCTTAAGTTCTGGCTCCCTCAATTTATAGACCATGGAAGATTATGTACACCGGATTGGAAGGACAGGGCGTGCTGGATCGACAGGCCTAGCTACATCATTTTACACTGATCGTGACATGGTGCTTGCTATCTTCCTTTTACTTTCCTTTTATTTGATGAACTATGCTTTTTATTCATTACAACTATTTGATTCTGCTCTCAGTTCCTTGTGGCAAATATAAGGAAAGCAATTGCTGATGCTGAATCTGGCAACACTGTGGCATTTGCAACTGGAAAGGTAACAATAAATTTGCTCTGCTAGAAATGTTTTAGCATTTGGCAATCCCTTAAAATTGGGGTTTGAAAAATTATGGGATGAGTTTCCTTTTCTCAACATAATTTTACATAACCCATATTTTTCAAAGTTATAATTAACGGATAATTACTATGACTAGGGATAGAGGGAGACCCAAAAAGACAATAAAATGGGTTATCAAGGAGGATTTGAGGGTTAAACATGATTCACGACAGGACACAATGACGTCATTTGATCCATGCAGCCGAACCCATGTAGTGGGATAGGGCTTATACTTAACGGATAATTAGTGTTGCAGGAGTCTTTGTTTTTTTTTAATTAAGCCTTTAATTCATTATTGACTTTCTGCTATCGGCTTCTAGGTTGCCAGAAGGAAGGAGAAAGAAGCGGCAGCTGCACAAAAAGAGGCAAATATTGCTTCATCCAAACACCTAGGGTTAGGAGCTGCTCCAATTAACATCGAAGACAAATATAAATTCATGATTACTGCCTCAAACATTAAAAAAGTAGGTGCAGCAGATAGTGCTTGGGATGATTAGCCAAGTGTCAGGTGCTTCCTGTATTTGATTCATTTCAAATGCCAAAGCCTTAAAGGTTGGTTATATTGCAAAATCTTCTATGAATCTTTTTATTTCTTTTGGCTTAAATATATTTATGGTCCCGGTAAATACTGGTCATTTTGGTTTCAGTCCTTATAAAAAAGATTTTTGCTTTGGTCCCACCTTTTTGAAATATTATGTTTTTAATCTTCATGCATTTAATCCTTAAAAATGTTGAAAATTTGTTGTTGGTCCTTATCAATATCTTTAAAATCTTCCTCTGTTCCTTATCAATAAGGTCACTTACCATTGAAATCTAGTGGTAAGGAGTGACCGATGAGGGAACAAAAACATAATATTTAAAAAATATGGGAATTAAAATAAAGAAAAAGTAGAAATTAGAGTGGCCAAGACCTAAACGACCAGTATTTATGGGGATTAAAAATATATTTGAGCCTGTTATTGTTGTTTTCTACGTATATTTTTCTTTTTTATTTATTTCGTTAAGAGAAATGTTTTCTGTACATCACAAAATCAGCCACCATGTGTAATAATCCTACATTTTGAAATTAGTAATCCAACTTTTAAAAATGTTGGATTAATATATAATAATAAAAATTGGATTATTAATTTTAAAATGTTGAATTATTACACATAGTGACTGATTTTATAGTGAACACGTAACATTACTCTTTCGTTATCCATCAAAATTTTATTTCATTTTTCATTTTTATTGTAGGTAGTTAGACTCATGATTGCTGAGTGTAAGTGTAGGTTTGCTGCTTCTAAAGATGTTGGAGATGGACACGTTTCTACTTAACTAAGCAAATCTACATGTTGTTTTACAACTTAGTGTTGAAGCTAGCTAGCGCTTTGTAGAGTTGGCATATCGAACATCTCATGTAATCCTAGAAAACACAGGTTCAGTTTGTGTTGTTGCGTCAGAGTCTATTTCCCAAATTTACGTCACCTTCATGAAATGTATATATTCCACTTTCCTTTTTATGCTTTGTAGAACCTCACGAAAATGTAATTAGTACATTTTGTTTGGATTTTCTAGTATTTGATGGAATTCAAGACCTTTCTTAGTTCTCTACTATTTCTTGTTCCTTGTTCAAATGATTATAAAAAAAAAAAGATTTTTATTCGGTACCAAGAATAACAGAATAATATAGGGTATTGATACCCAACACATGTATGTGTTTAAGTAATGATTGGTTTATATATAAAATTGATTTAAATTTTTTAAAATTTATATTACAGGTGACCTAAGTAAGTAATCTTAAAAAAATTAATTTAATTTATATTGATACTCTTTAACTTTATTAATTTATGAAAAAAAATTCAATCCATAGTCTGTTGCTAGAGAGAGCGCATTGTGTGATAGAGAGATGAAGTATGATGAGGAATGAGGCGTATCTAAAAAGGCTACAACCATGATTATTATGTTCAGTTCGTACCAAATTATATGTATTTTAACATGTATCTATAAGTTAAACATACAATTGAGTATTGATATCCAACAAAAATATTGGGTACCAAATAAATGCCTATAAAAAATAGTAAATAACTTGATTTGTGGATCAAATTGCATGTATTTTAAAAATCAAAATGATCTAATTTAGAGACCATTCAATAGGATTTGGCTAGAATTAATTTGATTTTACATAAAGTAATTCTTTTGCTCTAGTTAAAAGTTTGTTATCAAACTACTTTAACTAATTCGGGCATTTACTAGTAAGTCTGCAATACAGAACAAAGGAAAAACAACTTTTTAACTCAACAATATTAAACCTATCCCCCACAAATAATAATAATAATAATAAAGAATGGTAGTATGGTACAAATATCCTTAATATAAAAAATGACAGTAAAAAATATAATCAATTTTATATCTTTTGGTACAACAAATAAATATCTTCAATTTACTGGTCCACATGACCTAGCAAAGTTTTCAGTCTCTTCTATTTATGGACTCTCCTCTAAATAATAGGATGGTCCTAGACAGCTTCTCTCCTACCTGAACCGGATGGCACATAGCATAAATATATGCATAGCAGACATGTCTCCACCTTCTTATGTCCTTGGGTGGACAAGTAAGGCATGCATCTCAGATACAGAAAATAATGAAAAATATTTAACAAATAAAAAAAAAAGATTTACAAAATCACATGCATGCATGCAATCAATCAATTTTATGCAGCTAAAAGTGGGAACCTCTTGTGGCCTATGAAGGCTTTCCTAAGCTTATTGTAACCATTCCTGTAATGTTCAAGTGAGAAGCATAATTGCCTTATAGCCTCACGTTTCTCTTCCTCTAATTCCTTAGCCCTTGATTTGAAGGCATCAAGGCTTGCATTTAGTGCCTCTTCCATCTCCATCTTCTCACACTGAACCTTTCTGATTTCTTCTTCCCATTGACTTTGTGCTTCCAACAACCTTGAAATTTCAGACTTCAACTCTGCTTTTGCAAAGAATATTGATTGTTCTGCATTGGACAAAGCACTTTTCAAGTCCCTTATCTCATTCTCTTTTTCTGCAAGACTAGTCCTCAATCTTGAAGACTTCTCTTGGGGTTTTGTGCTCTCTGGTCTTTTCACACTGTTGAATTTTGTCTTCCATGAAGCAATTTCCTTCATGGACAACTTAAGCTGATCCTGCAATTGCTGAATGGTTTCTGATGATTTACTTGCCTCAAATCTCAATGAACCAATTTGCATCTCTGAGGACTTAAGCTTCAATTTTGTGATCCTTAGCTCCTCCCCAATTGACTCATTATCATTTTGCTCATCACATGATAAATACTCAACACCATCATGCAAATTTCCTGCTAATTCCAATGATCTGTATTTCACAATCTCATCCTTCAGTTTGGTAATTTCCTCTTCAGAAACCCTCAACTTCTCATTCACATTCCTCAATTCTTGTTCATATGCATCAACTTTGGCCCTTAAATCTTCATCACCATTTCCATTACTATTAGCATCCTCATACATGCACAATTTCTCCTTCGCCTCGCGCAACTCCATTTCCAATTCAATGATCCTCCTATTAGTGCCATGATCAGCGCCACGGCCGCCGCCACCACTTCCTCCAAAGAAACCAGAATTGAAACTATTAATAGAAGAGGCATCAGATTCATCATCATCAGAATCTGTCAAAGTTGAAGACCCATCTCCATCTTTATGAGATGCTTCATAATAACCATTACTATTATTACTAACATTCCCACCAAATGAAGAACCAAGGAAGAAATCAAACCCTGCAGCTCTACTGCTGGATATGCGGCGCCCCATCTTCCTAGGAGAAGGTGAAGGCCAAGAAGAATTCGGCTCCGAACCGTTATCCGATTGAAGATCATGATCATAGCGTTCGGCTAATGATTTGTATCCACGGTAAAACTCTTCAACAAGAGAAATCAATTCTGGCCTCTTTTGGTAATACATCTCTGCCTTTTGTGCAAATGAGTCTCCATCCTCTTCGATGAGTTTAAGCATTTGCTTCACATTTCTTTCCATCTCTGAGGTCAGAGAACGCTTTTTTAGCTTCTTGAGAGCTGACATTGTTGGTATTATGATGCCAAGACAATGATCATGACAGGTTAAGAATTGCTTTTATAGCCACAAACAGAACAGAACAAAAAAGAAAGAAAAAAAGAAAAAAGAAAGAAAATTTAACCACCTTTCTTCCCCCAAACTGATTTCGTTTGTTGGGGGAAAGGGGAGTCAAAGTTTGTTAGAGGTCAATGATGATGATGATGATGAGAAGGAGAATGAGGCAAAGGTGGTTAGTTTATGATATGAAACCAATGTTTATTTCCTTGTTTAGAATGTTGAAAACAATAAGAACATTAATACGGGTTCAATGAAATTAATACGGCTTCAATGAAAAAACAGTCAAACCAGTTAATATCTCATGCACAACGTATATCACATATTATGCACAACATGTATCACAGTTGTAAAGGGGAAATGTTTATGGTACAACTAAAATTGATCCAACTAGCATTCAACTCAATAAACACAATTGTAGGATTTGTTTGTTAATGGATCTAATCACCATATAATTACAAGTTGGATGGAAGTTGGATAATTTTATGTTGTACCTATACTATTACCGGTTGTAAAGAAAGGTGGTGTTGCAAAACAATAACGCTGGTCGTACAACATAAATACGTCCAATTAGTATCTAACGTGTGCTATTCATGATATGAAATGTATGTTATATGTACATTACACGTACGTATAGCACACATTCTATATCATGAATAGCACACGTTAAATACTAGTTGGACGTATTTTCATTGTACGTCAAGCATTATTGGTTGCAAAATGTGATATATGTTGTGCATAACATGTTATATATGATGGGCATAATATGTATTGTTTTTTGTGCATATTACATATTATATGTTGTGTATAGTATATTGATTATTTTAGCTGATTTTTTTATTATGCACCCGGAATTTCCCATACAGTAATTAAACAAATTAAAACACGTTAACCTTGATGGTGTAGATGCAATTAACCTTGTTTTGAGGAGATCGTAGAAAATAGGATTCTGTTAGCAAGGAGGTTCTTGTTTGTTACAAGAGAGATTGTAGAGATCTTTTTCTGATGAATATAAATATTCGGACGCGTTTAGAATAAAATTAGGCTTTTTAAGTTTTGTTTAAGACTTATTATTAACTTCCACCCTTATGGAAATGGAAGCAGTTTGAGTTAGAAAAATGATATTTCTTAGTCCAATATATATATTAAAAATATGAGTGAAATGATGAAGAGAGAATAAAAATAAGTAATAAAAGCTATAAAATTCACATATTTTAAAATGATGTTACATGTATATTATAAAATCAGTTATCATCCCTCATAGAATTATTACATATGGTAATTAATTCTATAATATACAAAAAAATATTTTTTTCATATTTTATTAGTAGAATGTTTAAATATTAAAAAAAAAGATAGTGTATAAATACCATCATTCTTTAAGTTATAAACAAGCTTTATCATTCGAGGTTTCAAAGAATTAAATTTCCTAGCTAGCACTTTCTTATCGTAAAACCATATTAACGAGGAGAAAACATTTTCTAGGTGTCAGCTTCAAAATTTATTGGCATTACTATTGAACCATACATGTCACTCTTTCATTCAGTTTGGTTAACAGTTCAACCAAAGAAATTTTTGAAAAGTGTGTCTAGCATAGAAACATTCAACGAACACTATAGGAGCAAAATTTATTTGCTACCTGTCACTTTTTTTTCATATACTGTCCAACTATTTCATTTTAGTGAGAAATGAATTACTCTTCAAGCAAAATTTTCATTATCTGTTACTTCCCTTATCTCCATTTCTTCATTCATCATTTTCTCCCTATTTCCTGCTGCTTCAATCTTCATTTTCATTTTTTCTTTGGAGTATAGAAACAAAAAGAAGAAGACGAATGCTAGCAAAAAGGAGATGTAAATCGGATACCACAGAATAAGAACAGAAGAGAAAGATTACAAGGAAAGCACAAAATTGTGCAGCAATAGATTGATACCTACATGGCCAGAGTCAATTTCCACAACAAATCCAAACCTATTCAAAGCCTTTATAAGGTAGGGACAACTCGCAAATAGTGGGAGATAGAAGAGGGACAGAGGAGGAGGAAGAAGATGTAAGAATATTTAAATAAATATTCATAATTGTGGTCCATGTAACTAATAAGACTAACTCTAATAAAAGAGAGTTAATGTGATAATTATTGTTTGTATGATTGATAACATGCTAGTATGTACAATATATGTTATGAATATTGCATTGTAAGCATGATATCCCATCACTGAGCTGGTGACTTACTCCCCACCACCTATGTTTTTCAGAGTACGATCCTGTTGTTGACTATGAACCTCTCATCACCTAGAGGTCTTGTCCCAGCTATCCTTGAGAGTTCTTTCCTAGAAAGAATCTTTTGGACAATTTCTAAAAGACTTATCGAAGGGGAATAGGCTGGTTGGACTTGTGGAAAGGGGATTGAGAAGTATTGCTCCATATCTTCTAGAGTTCTAGGTGAGGCTTCTATATTGATTGGGAAGGTCCCTGGCCAAAAAAGCGGAAGGATTGTATTCCTCTAACAAGAGGATCTGGCTAGTGCCAGCCTGGAGGGATTGATTATGACCCATTCTGGTCCACTCTCTCGGATGGAGTATGGAAAGAAGAAATAAGAGTCTCTAGCTGAAATGGATAAAAAGTGTGTTTACATAATTAAAGAGTGTTTTGGAGAAGACAGGGGGAACTTGGGATATACGACCATAAACACTAAATTGGTCATGCTTGTAGATATCATGAGGAAGGAGCTCGGGAAGGTACAGAGCAACCCATAAATTCAAAAACCAGAGAGGCCAGACATAGTGGTGAATGGGGTGTGGTTTTTCGAGCAGTGGAAAATTTCTTTCATACTCTTATACATGGTAAAAAGAAAAATAGGAGACAACATCATAGCGCTGACCAGAAAGAAGTGCTTCGACTAAGAAAGAGTAGTCGATTACGATGGCAGTAGAGTTGGAACAAACAAAATACTTACATACCCAATAAAGAAGGAAGACACGGTGTTCTTTCGATGATGGTTACTTCTTACTGTGAAGATAAGCATTGACAGTGATGAAGTTGGAATATGAAGAAATATGCTTGTCGAAGATGATTCCCTGGTCTATCGAAGAAGGATATGTTGGACGAATCTCAACACCATGGCATGGGAGCCCTAAAATGACAGCCACGTTCATAATGGTGGGGATAAGCATGTCGAATGGGAAAATGAACCCATTGAACTTAGGGTTCCAAAATTGGGCAAGAGAGTAAATAATATAAGTGAAACAGGGAATGGTAACCAAGCTGATCTTCAGAGCATCATAAATCTTTGTGTTGATCCAATCATCAGCAAATAAAAGCTTCAAACGATGAAACCATTGCTCGTAGTCAGTGCTAACCTTTGGCCATGCTCTGAGATTGGTCGGACAGAGTGATAGGGTGGAAGAAGAAGAAACTACGGGAATATCAACTTGTTGTGGGGAAAGAAACGACTTTAGATCATTTTGAGTTTTGGCTATCCTCTGTAGGGGAGAACAGAGGGCCGAGCTGATAGAGTTTCTCGCTTTGATTGTGAGCAATGAAATTGGATGCCATTGTTGGTGACTTGATGGATATCAAATAAATTAGGAAGAAGATGAGAAGGTAAAAGGAATTTCAAGAAATCAAGATGAGGAAGGAATTAGCAAGAAGGTTTCTTGATAAGAGGAGAGTGATTTAATAAATCTGCAAATGGTTTAATGAAGGATTTAGAACGATCAGTGTAACTGATGTAACAGTCACTATAGCTGGAATTCCGTTTTTTTATTATTTAATTCCGAAAAAGGAAAGAAATTCGAATGTTAGTTATATTAATCAGTTGAGAAATCTCAACCAATTAATATAAGAGAGCATTATGATAACACTCAGATTTTGCACAATCGAGAAAATATTAGTCGAAGCCGAGGGGGAAGAGTCAAAAGAATTAGTTGAAGAGGCAAAGTTGTACAATCAATCGAGGGATCTTAGTCGAAGTCTTTGCTAGTTGTAGTCGAGTTTGAGCTGTGCAGGAATATATTTATCTTGGTACGTAGTTGCAAAAAGTTCGGGTCGAGCCCGAGATGTTCGACTGAGGTGGTTTTATCTAGGGAATAAGGATAGAACATGGGTATAGCGATCGTGGACATTGATAATGGGGATTTTAGGTCAATTTGATCGAAATTAGCTCGAAAGGAGATCGTGAGAAGTGATTTCAGAGAGATCAAGACAACTTAGAGGATCTATAAATACCAATATTTAACTAAAGAAGAGACGCACAGAGAATCTTCTAATTTCTTTGGCGTGAATGGGCTCTCCCTCGAGCACAAATGGTCGTATGGTTTGCTGTTTTGGGGAAGTTGAAAACCAAAATGGCTATGGCCAAAAGAAATATCTTACAACTAGATCAATGTGTATGTTCATTTTGTAATTCTGATTTGGAGACATCTAATCATGTTCTGGTAAGATGTCAGTCAACCTGGAAGATTTGGAGCACATGCTATAGCTGGAGAAATGTAAGTTGGGTTTGTCCTGGGAACATCAACGGTGTATGGCTTGGGTGGACGGCTGATGGCTTGGATGAAAGATCAAATATGCATGCCAACCTCTGCCACACCTAAAAAATGAGCGAGAGAGCGCGGGTGGGCGACCGGAGGGTGAGGTTCTTAAACACTTTTGAGGGTAATCGGAGGGTGAGGTTTTCAAACACTTTTGAGGGTGATCGAAGGGTGAGGTTTTCAAATACTTTTGAGGGTGCGAGCGGGGCTGTGGGCGGTCTAAATGGGACCGAAGACGGGGAATGGACCGTCGTTACCAAGAAAAAGAAAACCAGTAATATGGGGTTTGACGCTCATAGAACTGAAGCGTCTATGGTCTGCGACCGCTGGACAAATCTGGAAAAGAGATCCTTTACGGTTTTTGTCGACGGTCTCATTGGCGACTCTTCAAAAGGTGGTCTTCTACATGCGTTTGGTTGGGCTGGACAGATTGTAGATATCTACATATCCAGGAAGAAGAGGCAAACGAGCAAGTTCCATTTTGCCTTCATTCGATTTGATTCGAAAGGGGGTGCACTCAGAGCGATCGAAAAAATGAATGGGGCAATTGTTAACGGGAAACCTATTATGGCTAAGGAAGCTAGTTATAGACGACGAGAAAGGATGGTGAATGCAAGGAAACCTGTCGATACAACCGCGGACCGGGGTGTTGGGACAGACACCGGGGTGCAGACAAGTAATCGTCCTCCTCATCAACAGACTAATGGAACAGTAAAACGAACTAGCACCACACCGATATCGAACGGCAAGGATAATGCATGTCGTGCTGGGATGTGTGTGGATCTGAAAGAAGTCAAGTTAAATAGCTGCGAAAAAATGGTGGAGATGCTGCAGAGAAGCATTATTGGAGAATCTTTCAAACCTTTGTGCTATGAAGCAGTACAGTGTAAAATCAATGAGGAGTGGGAAGGGCCGGGAACAGTCAAGGTGGCTGAAATGGGCGCACATAAATATATATTGACTCTGGATGATAACTCGCTAGTAGAAAGCGCTCTAGAGTCCGATTTACTGGCAGAGATCTTTGATGATGTTCGAGCTTGGATATCCCCTCAATGGTGTATGTCAAGGCGAGTGTGGATTGAAATCCTGGGAATTCCCATTCATGTGTGGTCTCCTGAGTCTATCATGAAGATTGGGAAGCTATGGGGTGATCCTATTATGGTGGACGATGTAACTTGTAGTGGCAAATCGTTTAGTGCTGCCAGAATCCTTGTTCAGACTGATATAAAGGACACCATCCAGGAATGGTTTAATTTGGATTGTGGGGGAATTAAATTCAAGGGATTTGCAAAAGAATTTGGTAGAGAAATTTACAGCCTTCAATGCTTCCCTGACATTGATTCTGGCGATGATCTGAAAAGAGGCGACTCCCCAATCTGTGGTGTTAGTGGTTCAGGTCGGGAGCTTCACCGTGATAATCAATCGGAAGGGGGAAAGTCACCACCTAGGTCGGTGGGTGGAGGGGGACGCGGGGACCCACTGCGTGGGAATGTCATAATTACCCCCTCTGGAATCCCAACCAGTAATGATTTGGTGCGGAATCCTTTGGCGGATGATTTAAGTGTCCGTGTCCCAAGGGCCGATGGTGCTCCAACCAAGATGGACACTACTTGTAGAGTTTCTGTGAATAATGGGCCTCAACCCTTTGGACTAATGTTCTACTCAAATGGGCCTTGTCCTATGCAGTTCAATACAAGTCTGGCCCTGGACCATGAACCCGGCGCAGCGGAATTGGGTCTGAACCACGAACCCGATGCAGCGGAACTATCCAGAAGCGTGTCTTCTCCCCCTGGCTTTGGCCCTGTTGTGCGTCCAGAACTTAACACTCAGGTTGCAAACGATTTTCTGTGCAGTGTGGCGGAAACTCCTCCGTTTCAACCCTTCTCCGCCTGTATCGCTGCGGCTACGCCCAAAGCCGTTGCTGTCAGCTCCCTTTCTGAGTCCGCAAGTGAAGTTGGGGTTGTCAACAGCAAGAACCCCAAATCTGTTTGTTCGAGGGCTGGTATGAAATTCTCTGCAAATGATGAGCCTACATTGATGCAACTGTTCTCTGCGAGGAACGGTGGTCGTGGTATCCCCAAGAAATTAAAGAAGCTTGGATCAAAGTGCAGTGGTGCGTCCAGATCTTCCAGAAGTCAGTTTCTTGCAAGAGTTCAAGGAAGGGTCAAGAGTTCCCTGATAAAGAAAGCGAACCTGAAAAAGACAACAGGTGGTGTTTTAGTTACTAGATGAAGATTGCTTTCTGGAATGTTAGGGGATTGGGGGGAGTGGGTAAGGTTGATATGGTCCAGAAATTTGTCAAAGAAAAGCAGATCTGTTTCCTTGGGTTGGTTGAATCAAAAAAGGAGGTTACAAACCAGATTCTTGTTGATAAAATATGGGGTGGCTCTGGTGCTAAATGGGAGTCTATCCCTTTAGTTAACACAGCGGGAGGGTTATTATGCATATGGGAGGAGTCTTTCTTGGTGGATTATAATTGTTACAAGGGTGAAAGATGGATCGCAATACAGGGCAGATTGCCGGAAAAAGATTTTGTATGTGCTATATGTTTGGTGTATGGTCCACACACTAGACAAGAGAAAGTAAAACTGTGGGAAGAACTGTCAGACTTGAAAAAGAAGTGCGAGGTGCCTCTACTTTTCATGGGGGATTTCAATGAGATTCTATCAGTGTCTGATAGGAATGGATGCGATACCATCTCCTCTAGCAGCAAGGAATTCGGTGACTGGGTTTGGTCCTTGGAGCTGGTAGAGTTGCCACTGATGGGTAGGAAATTCACTTGGAGTAATGGAAGGTCGTGGAGTAGGATTGATAGGGTCTTCATTGAATTGGAATGGCAGGAAATGTTTGCAAATATTCGATTGTTAGGGTGCTCTTTTGCTTTATCAGACCACTGTTCGTTGTTAATTGAAGATGGGATCCCCAATTGGGGTCCCAAGCCGTTTCGATCCATTGACGCATGGTTCTCGCATGAGGGCTTCATCAAGATGGCTGAGTCTGAATGGGACAAATTGGGGATGGCAGGTCTACTAGAGAAACTTAAAAAGTTGAAGGATCCCATTAAAGTGTGGAATAAAGAAGTTTTTGGCAGTATTGATGGCCAGATTAATAGGCTGGAAGCCGAGCTGAAGGAGATTGATAACAATATGGCGTGTGTGAGCAGCGGTGGTGAAGAAGAGGTTTTGAGAGGTAAACGATGTGCTGTCAAATGTGAACTCGAGTCCTGGTATGCTAGACAGAACGCATATTGGAAACAGCTTGCAAGGTCAAATTTTGAAAATCAAATTGACCGAAATACTAGGCTGTTCCACGCTATAACGAAGGTGAGGAGAAGGAAAAAATTCATACAAGTCCTACAAATTGGAGATAAAATCCTCAAAGGACCTGGTGAGGTAATGGATGGTATTAGGAACCACTTTATGAAACTATACACTGAGGAGTTTTTCTTCAACATAAGCTTTGATAAGGAATTGGTCAATTCCATTTCGGATGAAGAGGCAATGCTTATTGAAGTAATTCCAAGTAAAGAGGAGATCAGGGAGATTGTATGGAGTTGCTGCCCAAATAAAGCTCCTGGTCCTGATGGCTATAATATGAACTTCATAAAGAAACTTTGGCATAAAATAAGTAATGAATTCTGCAGTGAAGTGCTGTTATTCTTCACCTCGGGGCAACTCTCTAAGGGAGCAAACTTAACATGGGTAACTCTAATTCCTAAGGCGGGTTCCACAAGTGAAAATATATCTGATCTTAGGCCAATAAGCATGGTTGGCTGTGTTTACAAGGTGATTTCAAAGATTTTGACAAATAGATTAAAGCCTTTGATGCCAAAGTTAGTTGGAGAGACCCAAAGTGCTTTTGTTGAAGGGAGGAAGATTATTGATGGGGCACTAATTGCATGTGAAGCGGTTCACTGGCTGAAAAAAAGGAAGAAATCGGCGTTCATTATCAAATTAGATTTTCAGAAAGCCTATGATCGCGTTTGTTGGAGCTTCATTGATATTGTTCTTTGCAATATGGGATTTGGTGTTAGATGGAGAGAGTGGATTAAATGCTGTGTCACCTCAGTATCTATGTCCATTCTTGTAAATGGAGTGCCAACAGTTCATTTCCCCATGATGAGGGGATTGCGACAGGGCGATCCCCTGTCTCCTTTTATTTTCATCCTTGTGACGGAAGTGTTAAACAAGATGATGTGCAGGTTGCGTACAACTGGGGACATTCAATCTCTTGAGGTTGGACGTGATAAGGTGCCTATTTCTCACCTACAGTTTGCTGATGATACCATTCTTTTCTGCCCTGGGGATCTACAAACTGTTGAGAGCTACAGATGTCTGCTGGACGGTTTTGAGTTTATGACGGGGTTGAAGATTAATTACAACAAATCTTTCTTGTTCCCATTAAACTGTGATGAAGATCTAGCGTCAAGGGCTTGCGAGGTCATGGGATGCAATATCGGTGCCCTCCCCATTAAATATTTAGGCATTCCTCTAGGGGCTAATCCAAACCGGGCGGAAACTTGGCACCCGGTTATTGAAAAGGTTGAAAACAGACTGAAAGGGTGGAAAGGAAGGTTCCTATTCAAAGCAGGTAAGCTTGTTTTAATCAAAGCTGTTCTTAATAGCTTGCCTATGTATTATCTAAGCCTGTTCAGGATGCCCAAGAAGGTTGCTAAGCGTATAACCTCACTCCAGAGGAACTTTTTCTGGGGGAAAGATGATGGTAGCAGAGGAATCCCATCGATTGGGTGGGATGTTATTCAAAGACCGAAGGAGTTGGGTGGCCTTGGGGTGGGTGATCTAGAGCTCAAGAATTTGGCATGTCTTTTTAAATGGTGGTGGAGATTTTCTAAGGAAGAGTGTCCCCTATGGAAGCAAGTGGTATCGTCTTGCCACAAGCTCTCTATGGTACGACCACTAAGTGGACAAATGGAGAATCTCAAATTTAAAGGAGGTGTGTGGTCAAACATACTCCAGTTAAGATGGAAGGACGAAGGTATGCGCGAGAAGATGGTGAATGGTATCCAAATGATGGTGGGTAATGGTGTTCATACATTGTTCTGGGAGGACCTGTGGCTAAAGGAGGGACGATTAAAGGTGTTATTTAACAAACTGTATTCCTTGTCTTGCCAAAAAGGAAACTCAATTGCTGATTGCGGTTTTTGGGATGGCCTTGAATGGATCTGGAGCCTACAATGGAGGCGTGAATTAAGGGAGTGGGAGAAAGAATCTTTGAAGATGCTCCTTAATTTAGTGGGAAAAGTCAACATGCAATTGGACAGTGGTGATCAAGCTAGATGGATCCATGATAGAAACGATGTTTTTTCTGTAAAATCTGTTTTGCAGGTCATGCAACATGAGGAAAGCGATGGGTCTGACGCGGAGATGGCTAAACTATGGAAATGTGTTTGGCGGAATCTGGCACCTCCTATAGTTGAATTACTATTATGGTTTGTCATCCACGAGAAACTAAATACCATATCTAAGCTTTGCAAGACTGGCGTTTTGATGCAAAATCAAAATACATGCTTGTTGTGTGGTACTGAACCGGAATCGGTGGCTCACTTATTTTTCGGGTGTGTATTTTCCTCGGCCATCTGGAACAGGTTACTGGAATGTTGGAATGTATCTTGGGTTTGGCATACCGAACCGCGAATCAATCTTGCATCTTGGCATGGGTGCCCGCTGAAGAAAAGGACAAGGCGCATTTGGCTGACTGTGTTTCCCGCTGTTACCTGGGTAGTATGGCAAGCTCGTAACAGGCGAATCTTCCATGATAAATCTACTACGGGCAAGGATGCGTGTGAACAGGTGTTATTTTGGATTGATCGTTGGGTCAAAGATATAAACAAAGGACGTGCATGAGTAGACTGCTGTGTCATATGGTGTTCTTGTGCTTTTCTCTATTGGTTCATGTTCATTAATCTTGTTTGGTTCCTATTGTTTTATTGCTCCTTGGTACTCTTTTTCCTCATTAGGTTAGTTGTTTTCATTAGGCTAGGAGGTTTTTTAATGAGGCTCTGGGAGTTCTAAAACTTGGGTTCTCAAATAGCTTAGTGAACTTGAATAAATGGAGTTGAGCACTGGTGTGTTGTTAGAGGGTGCTAAAGTTGAGCACCTAGGTGTTGTTGATATGCCGTATAAGATGTGTTGATAGATGATGATATAGTGTTGCTATTTAAGCCATTGATGTCAACGATGCTGTTAAGGAATGCATCCTTGATGGGGTGCTGTAATAGCGCTGCAATAGTGCTGCTATTAGTGTTGTAATGACATGCTGCTAAATGAAATAATTATTGAAAAAAAAATGGCTTGGATGAAACAGAAGCAACTTTATGGATGTCGTTGTTTTTCATTGTGGTGTGGACAATTTGGGAGCAACGAAATAAGTGTGATTTTGAAAATAAGGAGTGTAATGCTGAGGGATTTATCATGCTGATAAAAGAAAGATGGAGATCATGTGCAAAGGATAAATGGAACATGATTATTTCTGACCCGGAGGTGGTGTTTATGCATAACATTGGGAGATGCAAGCAGGTGGCAAGTAAAATGATTGGGAGGAACGAAAAAATCAAGAGTGGGAAGGGTGTGATATCAATAATCAATAAATATCAGTAATCAGTATAAGTAAAAGACAGTTTTCAAATCATTGACTTAACCCATCGTTGAACTTAATCTCACTGAGTAGATTATGGAGGTATTGAGGAGGCGGGGAATAGGGCCAAATATGGTGGGTGTCTCTGTGTGAAGTATATGGAGGAAAGAAATGTATTTACTATTGGTGGTGTATTTGTGACGAAGTTAGCAAAAGTAAAAGGGGGATTCATCGGTTTCATTTCCGGAGAATCAAAAGCTTGGGCTGAACTAATTACTCTTAAGGAAGTGTTGTAGATAAATAAGAGATTTAATATCTGCTCCCCTCAAAAGCTGATCATTATATTTGAATCTAATGGATTGAAGAATTTTTTCATTGGAAATGGTCAGTATGAATGGGATAATAGGTTCATGTGGAATTTTTTTCTATCGACCATAAAGAAGTCTAAAGGGGTCAGTTTCAAATCATCCAAATTCAATAAAACTTGGATCCAATGGTGGAAAGCAGCTAAATTAAACTTTGTACAGAGGACCTTCATTGGGTTGGATTTGGTGCAGCAAAATGGCATGGAAGCATATGTAAATCAGGTAGGTTAATACATGGGGGTGGGGGGCGATTGTAATCCAAACCTTTGTTGTGAACGTTTAGAATATTCTGAAAATTGGCTTATGTCATTCCCCTTTAAGGGCTCTTATAATTATAAAAAAAAAATCTTCGAAGTCATTGTATCTTCTATTTAATCTTGTTTCCATGTTTTTAGGAGTAATGCATTAGTAGTTAATTTAAACATTTATTCAAATTCAAATTGTACTACAGTTGTTAAATATATTACTAATTTTTCTCAGTTTATCGTTTTACTTATTTTTTTTTTCTAAGTCCATAGTTTCTTTTTTTGAAGTGACTGGAGAATCCATAATTGAATGATAGAATCACTATTTGGTGTTAATCGTCTTGTTCAATGGATCATTGTGTTAGTCAGTTTCTCAATTGCATAATTCAGTCGTAGCCAAGTCAATTATTTTCATGCTAACGATATCTAAACTATTCTTAAGATCATCAAATTTCAGAGGAATTGATAAAAAAAAGTCGTATCATTGGCATGAGAAGTAAAAATAGAGATGATTTTTCTTGATTGATCAGTTTACATTTAATTTTATATATAGAACTCAAACAACAAATTGTACAAAAAAATATAGATGTATAAAAAAATGAAAATTTACCTCTATTTATTCCATTCAACCAAACATACCATAAATATAAACCATTAAGATTAGTTTCATAATAATTAATGACAACAAAAATACAGCAATCAAACAAACACAAACAAAATAGCAAATTTTAGAAACACCTTGTGGCCATCAAAATTGTTAAGTTCCACACTAAATCATTTAATTTTATCCAATTATTGTCAAGGACGATACAATCATTATTATATTCCACCTCTTAATTTCCGACAGAAATTATCTTCACTCATTGTTTCATCTTGTCCTTGACCAATGCCTCCACTTTGTTTGTGTCCAAATATTGAAAAACACTAAATACAAAAATATTCTTGCTTTTATCAAATGCTTGATTCCATATTCTAAGTATATGCTCCAAGAAAACCAAGCTTTTCACTTAGTTTTGATCACACCTAAATCTACATTCTATTGTTCTATATATAAATACACCTGCCCAAGAATACAGGTTCAGCAATTTCAACACTCTAACACAAATAATTAGTCATCAATAAATTAGTGTTCACATAATTTGATTTAAGCAATGGAAAATGGAAATAGCATCTTCCCTTTTTGGATTTCTATAGGGATATGCTTCATGCTACTACTTAGCACAACAAATGCTGAGAGTTAGTTCTTTTTATTACAATTTTGTTGCTTATATATATATGTTGATTAATGCTACATATACACCATAAAATTAGTCACCATCAGTCATCAAGTATAATAATTCAACATTTTGAAACTAGTAATTCAACTTTTATTATTATACATTAATCCAACATTTTTAAAAGTTGAATTACTAGTTTTAAAATGTTGGATTATTACACATGGTGGTTGATGATGACTGATTTTATAGTGTATACAAATCATTTCTCATATTTGTTAGAGAGAAATCCCTCGTATATACTCTATTTTATGGAAAATTCCAAAATATAGAGATAATGAAGATAAAAGATAAAAATATATAAATTTTTTGTATTATATTTAGACTGGTATAAATGTAATGATTTATGTTTCATTATCATTAAGTTAGTGTCTCATCTATTTCAATTTCTCAAGAGTATAAAAAATATTTTAAAGAAAAATTGTTATCCTAAGACATAAATTTTCTTTCATATTTCTTTGTTGTCAAACATTTCTTTAAATATTTATATTAGGTACACTTTAATAAACGCATCATAGAATTACTAGTTGATTAGCATTAATTTGAAGCAAACAAGAATCACTTACTTTAATTTGTGTATTTATTTATTTCAGACAAAACTGAACCCAGGAAAAATGCAAATCTGAGCCCCTTTGAGAGTTGGAGGAGTGCTTACTACTGCCTGAAGAATGTAAGAAGCTACATATTTACCTCCTCTTTATGAATTAAAATATTTTCTTCTCTTTTATAGTTTCTTTGATAATCTTATCAATCAAATATGGCAAATACTTGGTAAACAATAAAAAATCAATCAAAATAGTTAATATACGGTGCAATATATATATAATATAAAATGTACAACGTATATTACATGTTGTGCACAAATAATATCATATGTTGTACACAATATATATCATATATTGCAGCATCATCTTTCTTCATAATATGTGATATATATTATATCATGTGATATGTGATGTGCACAGTAATATTATATACGTTATGATTAGTTGTCTTGGGTGGTTTTTATTCGTTATATATAGTAATGTTCATCAAAGATTGACAACTAATGATTGGGAAAATAATGGAAAATCGATTAAAATTTTTGTTGTCTAGGCCACTGGTATTTGAAATTCACTTACCTCTATCCACTTTGTTTGAATCAGATTCGCCTTTTACTAAATAAAGCTATTTTAAAACTTATTTTTATTAATACTTTTTTTATTAAAACTTATTTTTATTCATTAAAAAAAATGAACCCCCTTATTTTAAAAGAATAAATGTCAAACCATTTGAATCAACTAATTCTTTTATCAATTGGGATCAGTTTAGTTTTGAAAATTGTTTTTTTTTACTCCCTAAATTATCAGTATTAATCACAAAAATATCTATAAGTTTATATTGTTCTTAAGAATTCCTTTTTTTTTTCATTCTTTACCTAAATTTCAAAACCAAAAAAAATCAGAATGAGATGAAGAAAATTTCTGAGAAAAAAAATAGTTATCCTAATTCATTCATTATTTGACACATAAATAAATAGCGAGTCTTTTTTATTTCTTAAAATTTTAATATTCACCTATATGTCAATGAATAATGAATTAGAGCATTTTTCCCCCAATAACAGCTAAAAATAAGAAATAGAGAACTTTTCCTTTAACCAGGTAATCATAATTCAGTTGCCAATATATTAGAAGAGTTTAATTTACTTGCACTATCATAAAAGAATTTTATATAGTTAGCGAATTATAATACTTTATTTCGATAACTTTTTAAGTAGTAAGAAAGAATAAACAGTCATGGTTAATATGATATTTGGACTGACAATATATCAAAATTAAATTCATATTTCAGTCTCTTATATTCACACTACTATACATTGAAATTGTGCTTCTTTGTTTTTCTTTTTTTTGGTTGATAATTCTGTGTTTTTCCTTACTCCTAATAAATGCCTATTTTGTTGAATTCATTATGAGTAATCAGACCCATATAATATACAATAATGCTTATTCTAATTAAGTTTCTAACAAAGTCTGAATGAACAATGTGTAAATGTGTGTAGTACTCGGACCAATGCTCTGGCGATAACACACTGACATTCAATGGTACGCTAGTTGTGAAACAATGGCAAATCTTCTCCTACTGCACAGGTGGATGCTACCAACACACCAAAGAAATTCTGAGTTGCATCAAAGATGTTAAGAGAAATGGCTTCAAATTTGAGACAGGTGCATCCCTCTCCTTTCTCCAGGATGCCATTGACACCGGCTGCACTCTCTTTAAAGGTGACAACCTTAACATTAATTCCCCCATTATTAACTTTTTTCTTTGACTTTAATTTTAATCCACGGTCAGTGAAAAACTAAGAAGCATGGACACGAACACGGGACACGACACGGACACGGAGACACACCAAACTGAAAAATCACAGGACACGGACACGACATATATATGAATATATTATAATGAATATTTTTTAGTAAAACTTCTCTTACTTTGGGTTAAAAATAAATATTTAATTTAAGTTTTTGTGAGTTAAGTAAATTTAGGTTGGATTTAATCTTAAGTTTCTTCACAAAGTATGAAAAAGATCAAAAAAGAAAAAAGTGTCATGTCTACGGTGTGCCCGACTTGTCTCTATAGTGTGTCATGATGTGTCCGATGCGTGTCAGACAACGTCCACCGCGTGTCCGATCTTAAAAAAAAAAAATTTTCCTCGGACACGTACGGATGCGTGTCGGAGACGTGTCCACCGAGTGTCGGTGTCCACCGGGTGTCGGACACGGGACACGCCTTAGTATCCGTGTGTCTGTGCTTCTTAGGTGTAAAATAATTTTATATAGACATCCAATCATAGATTGACACATCAGCAAAAATCTTTAACTCAATCACCTACTAACTAAAAAATTACACAAATCAATGGATGTCAGTGCATCATAATTAAATTATTTCTTTAATTAGATGTTTAGATATAAAATTATTCATAGTATCAACTTCAACTTCCTGGAGGGATAGTATTATTGTATGCAATAATATCTGTCGTATAACATAAATACATCCAACTAGTATTCAAACGTTTACTATAGATAAGTCGTAATGTGTGCTATACGTACGTGTGTTATACATATAGTACACATTATGTCTTATGTATAGCACACGTTAGATACTAGTTGGACATATTTCTGTTGTACGACAAATATTATTCGTATTGTATTATTGCCTAGGTTTAATGCTTAGAGTTTAATTATAATATATTAACGGTGTAAAAGTTTTATGATATCATCAAATCATCATAGTGTAAAATTTTTTACACTACAAATATATTGTAATTAAAATCTTAATATTTATTATCCTAAAAAAAGTAAAGTTAGCATGTACTTTTAAAAAAAGAACAATATAATTTTATATACTAATAAATATTCAAATTTAAAATTTCTTAAATTACTAATTTATATTTACTATAGTTATTATAAATTTTATGAATTTATTAGATACTATTATTATAACTTGTAATTATTGAAAATAACTTTTATTTTATTTTATTAAACATAACTATTACAATTTCAAAAAAGTACAATTTAAAAAACCAGAAATGTTTGACGTACAACAAAAATACATCAAATTTGTATCCAACGTGTGCTATCCGTGTTACGGGATGTGTGCTATACGTATATCACATATACGTATAGCACACATCCTGTAACATGGATAGCACACGTTGGATACAAGTTGAACGTATTTTTGTTGTACGTCAAGCATTATTGTTAAAAAACTAAGAACAATAAGTAACTTTTAAAAACTAACAACAATTAATACCAAACTCACCCTTATTTATATTACTGGCTAATTAGCTTTGGAGTAAGTTTTAATATAATGATAATATTGTTGTCTTCTCACAAGTTGAACTCATGAAAATAGTCTTTTTGCTTGGGAAAGGAAAAGATCAAGTATTTGGTGAAAACTTCAGCTATCTCATTATAGAATAGTGAATTTGGTGAAAGAATTTTGCTTTTGATCATTATTAGTTATTTCATCACATCCAACACATTTCCAAATATTCAATTAATAGTTTTAATATAATGACAGTGCATTGTTATATTGTTACATGTACGATAAAAAATCAGCCAAAACATCTGATATGTAGTGTACAACACATATGATATAAAATGCACAACAAACATCACATGTTATGCACAACATATATCACAAGTTGCAAAGAAAGATGATGTTGTAAAATGTAATATATTGTACACAATAGGTAATACATGTTATGCACGACATGTAATATATATTGTGCATTTTATATTATCTGTGTTGTGCACTACATATTAACTATTTTGGCTGGTTTTATATTTTATACCAACTATTTACCTAATGATAATATTTTAATATAAACACCCTTAATGATTCCAATTGTGCAGCGATTAATACAACTTACAGCAATCCCAACAGTGCCACAAGTTTGTATGGAAGATTGTACATGCCCATTGTTTCAACACTAACAACATTGGCCATCATTGCCACCTTCAATCTGTAGTCACATTTATTCTTTTTTTTCCACATATGAATGGATCACAGTGGCAGAGGCTGAGATGGCAAAAGCTTGATCCACAAGAAAAAATAAGAATCACAGGGATACTGAAATATATCAAGAGTCTTGATAAATGTAATTCAATACATATATTCATACAAATAAATAAGCAGTTTATTAGCATGTAAAGTTGTAAACTGATTTTCATGTACTGATATCAATGGATCTCTATTCAAATTTCAACTACCTATTTCATAATGCTGGTGTTGTTTAATTTAGAACTTGCAAGTGAGTATTCTTAATCACCATTCCTTCCCCAATTGAACTTGCAAGTGAGTATTCTTAATTTATGACCGGTTTTATTATTGTGCATCTTGCAATGCTCTTATTGAAATGGTAAGTGGGTTTAAGGTCCTGATTAAAATATTTTTAAAGGTAAAGGGGCCAAAATGAACACTTATAAACTATAAGCAATTGAAATTTTAATGAAATTATAGAAACTACAGATTAATCAAGCATTTAGTACACATGTGCTAGTGACTTAAATGCCAAGATCAAAATATATTTTTCCCTTTCTATGTGCCAGAAATGAAGGGTCGAAGCTCAAAACAAGAAACAAAAACTAGTAATATATCATTCCCTAAGGATCATGATATAACTCCTCATGATGTTTCTGCAAAACTTGGCAAAACAGAAAATTGAAATGTTTCATATCCCCAGCCAGTCCACATATGACCAAATCAGGTACCAGCGTTCCTACGGCCAACGCGTGCAACGAAACCGGCCTTGATCGGAGCAACGGATCTTCCTGATCCACACTGCATGATACATACCAGAATTATAAAATATTCAACACTACAATATCCACATTGTCATACAGACAACGAACAAATTTACCTTTTCACACCGGAGAAAGAACAGACGGTTCTCCTTAGAAAGTATTGTGTCAGGACTTTTGCATCCGAGGCAAATGACATATTCATCTAAGAAAACACAAAATAAGTTACCCTTTATTGTAAAAACAGAAATAGAATTAAATGCAATAACCACAAAAGACATCTGAGCACAAGAATCAGACAAAATGGAATCACTTAAGTTTATTACAAAAATCAATACACGAGAGTAGGATCAACATAATTCAACACCATGTATTACGACAAGTACTTACTGATATATCGCCGCAGAATTCCTTCAAAGTTCTTTGGTGCAAATCTTCCCTTCACAACCAACCTCTGCTGTCCATCCAAAGAGCCACTTGTACCCAGTTCAGCAAGCAAGAAAGCCATAACATGGTCTGGCTGTCGATGCATCCTAAAAGATTGGGTAGCAACAATGCATTAACAAAAGGAGAGGATGGATGATAGGAGAAAAAACTTGGAAGTGACAAATATATAAAACAGGTAAATATATATATATATATATATATATGGACTTACGTTTTGCATAAATCCATAAAATTCACAAAAACAGTTTTCTTTGTGCCCTCACGAAGAACTTGAGGAGGCCTCATGACAGTCCTACGCCGGTCACCAGCAAGTTCTGGATTATTCTCACGTAGAATGTTAAACACCCTGCCCAGAAGCTGCATAAAGAACATCAGAATACCGGAAAATACTAAATATGACAAATGAGGTTAGAAGACAGTGCAAAACCTGTCAACCAAACCAAGCAAAAACAGCCAAAGTAAAAGTGTTCTACTAATTGGATTGATAGAGCTGTAGTTGGAGACCAGATCAACAATACAAGTAAAATGACAATTTGATACAAACAACATTTAATATAAGGCTGCACCTCCAACAAGGATTAAATACCTTTAGATGAAGAATCTATGAAGTCAGAAGTAACGCCGAAGCACATCTAAATCATCAATTAACATGCTTACAAGTTGATTATTCTAAACCACATAAAGGATTCTTATGAAAAACAATGCATTTGAAGACCCTCAGGCCTAAGCATTGCCTATAAAACTAAAGTGGCCAGTAGCAACATTTGGGTGATCCACAAAGAACCACAATCCTAGTATTCAGAATCCAATATGTAAACTAAAATCAGTTCAGAAAGTTTTTTTGGAACTAGTTGATAAAGATAATAACATAAAACAATAATTTCTAATATATTAAGGGAGAGGTAAACTGGAAAGCAAGTAAAGTATCATATACCTCCTCATATTCATAATCACGGTCGCTCCCTTCCCAAGGATAACGAGGCTGCAGGGAAACAGCATCTCCTTCATCTTCTTCAGCATGATCTAAGCAAAGGATACAGCATATCTTCAGCATTCAATTAAATTTTCATAAGACTTGTATGTAGAACTAACATTTATGGACATAACAAAGAGACCAACTACTTACCATCCAAATCTTCAATTGCATCTCCACCCTCATCATTTAAGTTACTGATTTCAACCTACATTCAAATCAACAGCAAAAAGAACATGTGAAACTGCTTCTAAAGAAAACTAGCTACATCAAAAGCTTAAGATCTTAAAAAGGAAAAACAAAATGTTCATTAAACAACCTCGTAAAAATTAGAAAGCCTATATAACTTACAGCCTTCTTCTTCTTCTTCTTTAAACCAGCAAATGTACTCTCAACCCCCTCTGAAACTGCAAGTGAAAAGCTAATCAGAATCAGCCACACATAACCGCGATGACAGACATCTCCAACAATAGCATTTAACATACCTGACAGATTTTCAGTCTTCTCAGCCAACTTGTCCACTGAGTCATCATCAGCAGGATCTACAATTGTAATTTTCTTTTTCTTCTTCTTCTTAGTTGGATCAAATGGCGCAATCTGCCATGAAGAATTTTAGGCATTAGAAGGTAGTACAACTCCGACAAACCAAAGTGACATGAAGATGCTCGGCAACAAGGAAACACCAGGCATTAAATGCCAGAATCAGACATTACATTTAACGGAACATAGCACAAAACCTTTCTTTGCATAGGTTTCATAACCAATCAAGCGCTACATACATAGGAAATCATTGCATTCATAAAACTTAAAAAAGAGAGAAGAAAAAAGAACAATGAGGGGAACACAAACTTACTTCTGCAACCTCCTCCTTCAGATCATTATGTGCTTCATCTGCCATGATTGCTGAAACCCATTACCCAAGTAAAAAAAGAATTAGTAATCAGGTGATTAAGGCAAATATCAACGAACTACATTTATAGCCAAATTAACAACAATGCAGGAAAAAGAATCCCCTAAACAGACTTGTTCTTCAAAGTAGAATTCTCCAGTTTTCTAGAATAATAATAGTAAGGATAAATTATAATGGGGTTTTTTGAAATTCACTCCACCTCTACTCTATTCCTAAAATTTGCTCACTATTCTCCCCTTAACTGTATATTTAGGTAGGTCAATATCACCTGGAAAAATAGAGGTACGGCGAGCTTAATTTCATAGAACTTGAGGGTCAGTGTAGTTTATCCTTAATAATAATAATAATAATAATAATAATAATAATAATAATAAATTGGTTGATTAACAAGAAAAAAAATCAAGATGTAAACATTTCATGCTTAAAAGAATCATATCAAGCTGATTCCAAACAACGAACGAACACACCAAACGTAGAATTGCACAAATCAAGTTCCATCAACATCAAATCGTGTAACTCAGAAATGGGGAAATTAAAGAATGAAGAGATACGCAGAAGAAAAAAATACGATTTTTGGGCACCTTATAAAAAAGAGACAAGAATTGAATACAAAGTTCAACAATCGAGAAACAAAAAAAGGATGGGTGACTAAAAAAATGAGAAATGAACCTTTTAAGAGTGAGATTCTGTTGAGAGCTGAAGAGTGAGTATGACCTGGTTTACGCTATCTCTGTGTATGTGCGCTCTTTTGGAATCAAAAACCCTCCTTTTTCACTATCCCTATAAAACGGTGCGTTAGATTCCACATTCTTATTACAAATTCTTTTTCTTCCTAAATTATGCTCAATTACCTTTACCTTTATAGTGCGTTTGGTACGAGGTAATATGCATAAATTATGGGTAATCTTGTAATTAAATTATCCGGTAACGTAGATTATCCAGTAATTCATATTACCTCCAAAGTGGTAATGTGGATTACCTCCGTATCAGGTGGCAATCTGGATTACCACCCCTGGGTAATCTTCTAATTTATTTTATTACACCATTATCCCTCTAACAAAATACACTATTATTCCTAATTTTATAATTTTCATTGCAAGAATAATTTTTGCTTGTTTTTTTTTAGTTATTGCATTTGATTTTCTATTTTTAACTATTTGCAAGAATATTTCTTGTTGGTGTTTTTTTTTAATTTATTGCATCATATTTGTTTTTTCTATGTTGCACTCTTTGCAAGAATATTATAATTATTTTAATGAATTTTTATTTTTAGTAAATAATTATATTAATGTCAAACTGAAAAATATTGATATTAAATTCAAAATATAATTATATTTGATTAATTCATTTTATGTGTATTTTACGTATTTTAATAATATATATAATATAATTATATTTGATTAATTCATTTTATAATTATTTAGAGGGTATTATAGTAATATATATAGATTACCTTGTAATGTGGATAATATACCAAACAAGGTAACGTGGATTACCGGTAATTTAATTGGAGGTAATCTATCTGCAAGGTAATCTATCGATAATCTTCCACGGTAATGTGCCAAACGCTACCTTAGTAAAATTATACTCTATTTTCTTCTAATTTTAAAACCTTATACACAAACTCCTTCAATTTATAAAAAACACATTTACCTGAACTAAACTAAAAATGATTAATTGTTAATCAAACTAATGATTTTTATAATATATGAGAAATACATGATTTTTAACGATATATTTTTAAAATGGGGATTTATAAACGTATATCCTATCAAAATACTCTATTTGTATGACGTTTCAAGTAGTGGGAGAGATAAAACAAAATTATGGCTGACGTAACAGTACATGATTAGATGACTGTATAAAAAAATTATATATGTCAGTGAATAAAAATTAAATTCATATTTATAATAATTGACTTCTTTTGAAGTTAAAATTATCAAATATTCTATTAGATATATTAAAATTTATTTCTCTTTTTTTCTCATACTTAGTTTTATTATTCACTACATGGTCATTAGTTCACTTTAACATTAAGAGGGTGTATATTATTTACAAATATATCATTAAAGGTCATGTATCTTTCATATATCATACGAACCATTAACTTGAATAATAATTAATCATTTTTAGAAGAGGTTGGTGTAATTTTTATAAGTTAAAGGGATCTGTGTGTAAGATTTTAAAAATTAAAATGTGACAGATATAATTTCATCAAACTTCAAAGATCAGCTTACATTTTTTTCTTTTTTTGTATTATTATTATGTTTTTCATTTGGTAGTTGTACTTTATGGGCTTAATTGGGCTTATCCAATATAGTTGCTTTGTCCATACAACAAGGTAGGATAGATTGGTAAATGTACACCAGAAAAGAAAAAGATTAGATAGCCGAGTTAAACTGAAAAAACTAAAATTGGACTCTGACCTTAAAAATAATATTGGAGATACAGGTTGTTCTTTTTTGTATAGTTTTTTGAATATTTTTTTAATAGAGACAGATACATGTAACATGTTTGAGCTCTTAAGTCCACTTTTGACCAAATATTTAGATAAAAATAAAAACTTTTCCTTTTCCATCTATATAAGAAACTTAGGTTGTGGTTGGAAGAGGTATTTTCTAGAATTCTAATGAATTTGAAATACAATGGATTGTAAATATGTTATTTGAATTTAATTTTAAAATAATTTATTTAGATGAAAAAATTGCATTATCTTCATTTATGAAATATTCTGTTTGAATAAGATAATTATAATGACAACTATCATTAAAAAGAAAGAGAATTAGAAAATAAATAAATGTGAGAGAGGAGGAATTTTAAAATTTTCTTCATTTTAGGTGAAAATTAAAATTCTTTCATTTAGACAAATAAAATTCATTCTCAAAATTTCTTGAATTTTATAATTTTTTTAATTAAATATCCAAACAAACTATTTTATGATAAAAAAAATTAAAATCTCTCAAAAATCTTTTAGCTCATAAAACATATATATATATAACACTTCCAATATTAGTCAATGATTTATTCACCAATAATCACAACTTTTTTCTCTTTTACAAAATGGTAGTTGTTGTAACTCCCAAGTAATAAACCCTTAAAGTTTAAGTCAACTTAGATCAACTATTAAGGGTCACATCATGATTTTATGGCTTGTTTCTTTCACTTAAAATAATATACGCGAAAAATATGTGAGAATTTATTTTTTGAAAATATAGTATCGTGAAAATATAGGCAATCGTCAATATATATATATATATAAACGTTAGATACACCCATACATAATATATCTGTATATTATACATGCAAAATAATTCTAACCTTAGACATACACAACAAGTAATTCCCAAATACATGTAATCATAAACAATATTAGCTATCTAGCATAATATATTACTAATCCACAAATATAAATATCGTCGACTATTAATGGTCCAACCTTAATAGAAGGTGATGCAAATATATATAAAGGGGAAAACAAGTAAAACAATGGAAGCTCTATGTGCGTCCATCTTCATGTCCACCACGCGCGAGTCTCCGTATCCAAGCTCGCACGCTCCGCTAAGGAGAGGAGAAAAAAGAAGGGGTGAGCAATTGGAAAGTTAACTCAATAGAGGCATCACTCCGAGTTTATTTATGAAATAAGTGAAACATACAAGGTTCAGTTATAAGGATTTTCGCAAACATTAGTTTCTAGAGCAACTTAACCTAAGTGTGTCTTTGTTCATTTTATACATGTGAATATACATAATCATAAAGTGACATGCATGACTTAAATTCTATAATGGACATACATAAACAACATATCCGGTCATCTCATAATCTCATAGCTTTAACTTTCTTTAACTTTATCTTTCATTAACAATATCTTTTAGCATAACCATCCTCCTTGTCATATCCTCCACATTACCAACCCCTAGACATGAATTCATCCTAATCTTTTGGGAAGAAAGAGTAACTCACCTTCCCTTAATAATGAAGTTATGTGCCGAGAGGAAAACCAAGATTAGGGTTTCTAAAATATGTGATGATTAGGTTTTTGAGGGAAAGAGAAAGAAAATGAAAGGAGAGAAAGATCAGGTTAATGACTATGTCTTAAGAGCTCTGAGTAAAAGAATGAATAATGGAGGCAACAATGCTGATGAAGAAAAGTCTAAAAGATATTATTTATAATGGCTGGATTTTGAGAGAGAGGGATATCATAGCAATATTTAAAAGATGGGCTTGAGTCTATGGCATTTGGGTTTGTATGACCCATCTTTTTAATATTTCAATATTAATCGCTTACAAGCCACTCAGTTTAAAATCGTTCAAATTCGAAATCTACACCTCGTAATTGATTGCAAATTTTATGTAGTCGATTACTTTGTCCCAAAATAATTTTTAGACACTTTAAAAACACAAAAACTCATACAATAATCATAAAAGTAACATCTCAAACCTCAATCATGATTAAAACAATTTTGAAATATATATTGGGATATAATTCACGTAACATATATACATCAATAATTCATTCCATCACATAAAACACATATATAACGTAAAACATACATATCAAGTAATTCACCAATTACACATGAACGTTATAAATACATATAAATCAATTAAGTCTTAATCAATATTAATTATCATCAATTACTCTTAACCAAGACCTAATTAAAAAATGGAGTAGTTACATATGTACCAAATACCCAATTATTTCAATTTGTTCAATAAAAAAAATAAACATAAACTATGATGGAAAAGAGGAAAAATTAAAGTTATCATCATATCAACATGGAAGAAGATTCGGCTTCACAATATCTACGTTACTAGCTTATAAAATATATCTAGATTCTAGAATCTATTGCAGACCCATATTCAATAATTTAATTTGGACAATGCCCATGCGCAAACTAATTTAATTGTGTGCTTATTAATTTAATTATTTTTTTATCTTAAGGGAGGGTTCAAATCATGAATAATTTTGTCAAGAAATTTCTAATATCATGTATAAAATTATCCTTTTCAAAAACTTAATTATTAAGTTAATCATTAAGTTAAAGCTCATTAATAATTTTATATTCCAGTAGTTTTAACAATTTTTGTTAAGGAAATAGTAAAAATTATAAAATTTAGTTTTTAATTAATTTTATGTTTGATTTCACTCTTTCCTTTACAGCATCCAAAAAGTAATAAAAAAATTTAAAAGCTATTTATTTGAACCAAAACAAATTAACCCAATACTTTTAGTTTTTGGTCTGTGTGTTTTCTATGAATAATCGAGTCAATCAGACATCTTTTTTCTTCTTGTAAATTGACTCTGTTAATGAAATACACAATAATATATGGGAACAAAAACATTGGTAAGTTTCTTGGAAGCTGAGTAAACCATGCACTGACAATTTACCAATAGACTCGTCTTTTTCAGAATATAATACGTGGTGTTGTTTAAGTAAATGGGGGCTACATACTAACATATACTCCTATATTATGAGGAAGCTTCCTAACTACACATGAGCCATAGTGCCCACTTTATTTTAAACATTTTCTTTGCTGCATGCATGTAATACGATCTGCTGGCATTTGCACAGATTCAGGGTTTATGTTAAATATATATATATATATATATATATATATATATATAGCTTTGCTAGGGATACAAAATTATATCGGACAAAACAGTTAAAAATATGATTTTGAGCTTAAATCACTAAGCCCATTAAAAAAAAACACACATAATTAAGAATGTTATTTGGACCCAAAATGTTGAAATGAGCTTTGTTGGCTATTTTAGCTGAAAAATTGTTGTTACCCAAGAATTTATGATATATATATAGGGATGTATCTAGTGAGAATGGTAAAGTTATGTGAGAGGGAAAGGAGTAAATTTTGGCTATAAAATCATCCATAAATGATCAAGATTAACAGATTTTAAAATATCACATATATGACTTTATGTTTTAATCTTGATCATTCAATTAAAATTAACGGTTCATATTTATTTCTCTCAGTTTCATCTCTCTCACTTAATATGTCCATTATATATATATATATATATATATATATATATATATATATATATATATATATCATTTAATCGAATAATTAATAAATATAAAGTAGGTTTTCTCATTGTACCAAGATATTTAATATAATGATGTGGCTAGCTAGCTAATTTTTTTAGAAGTGTGAAGAATGAATTTAATTATATATTTTTTTCAATTTAACTAAATTTATAGGCATTTAACAACATTCTTTAAACATTTTAATTAGAATTTGTCTGGATAATATAACTTAGTTCGTTAAATAATCCTATGTAAAAGGTACTAAATTGACTTTTTGCGAAGCAATATATAAACACCATATCCAAATAGAAAAAAATATGAATTTCTCTTTCAAAAAGTTTGAAAAAAATTCATAAACATTATTATAATCCAAATGAGCCACTACTAGAAAAATGATAATTTTCAATATTAAATATGTCAATAAAAATATTATTGATAATTAGTGACCGTCGAAAATACTTAAAAATAGTTTATGAGTATTTTCAACGGTCATTAATTGTCAAAGAATAGTTTATGACTATTTTCAATGGACAACAAATATCAATATATTTTTTTGACAATATTTTTATCAACACTTTTGACAATTACATATTGAAAATAATCATTATATTGTTATAGTGAGCCCTAATCACATTTTTACATCATGCTCTTGGTTAAGTATAATCACCGTATTTTTACAATTGATTCTCTATCAAATTACAAGGGCAAGCAAATTCCTTTGTTGAGCAATGATATTTTTAAGTACTAAATAGTATGTATGATGTACATAGTTTGTAATTCAATGATAAAAAATAAGGTTTGAATTTTAAAATGACATCATGTCAAAATTTAAAGGTGGTAAAATAGATATACAAAATATATAAAAGAATACATATCTACCCAAATATTTTTCATTTTTTTGTGATCATGATTTTAAAGTTACTCTATCACTTATGAGTATTTTGAACTTTGCATTTATACTAAAAAAACTCCATATACAATCAAATATATATATATATATATATATATATATATATATATATATAAAATTATTCACCGTATATTTATACATAGCGGTCACAATAAACGATACTCTAAACGTATCAATTTAACGTACATACAACGATATTCATGAAAACATAGATCACATTCTTCTAAAACACATTTCTTAGCTTGTTTAATAAAGAGCACACACAAACTTATAAAATTAACACATAATATTATTCATGGAAATTAAGCACACATTAACTTATGAAATATATTTAAATCATATAAATATATGATAAATGACTTGATGTATATATTTTGGTTGAGTATATAGTTGTGTTATTTATACTCATCATATATATGAGTATACCCTTTATCTTTTCAGGTTCATGGAATTTCAAATGCCATCAGCTGGGGTTTCATAATGGTGTTCATTTTATTTTATATCTTCATTGTTAAAAAAGTTGAAGAATAAAAGCATATTAATATATTTTGGCATAATCATATGTTTTGGCTGCAATTTGGTTATTTAATTTGATGATAGAAGTAATTAATCATTAATTATAATGTATGTATTATTACATAGTTTTTCTTGTAACTGAATTAAAAACTTTATCTTGCTGTAACATATAGCTTGATTTTAATTTATAAAGTGAATCTATCTTTTCTTATATTGCTCCATGTATTTAAATTACTTAAAGTTTAATTATCTTCCATTGTTATTATTGTTTATATTTACTTTTAACAGAAATTTTCTTTATTTGATACAATTTCTTTTTATTACATTTGATATATTCAGTATAGTTTTAGAAGAATGGATAGTATAATCAGCTTTTTATTTGTTTGACTACAAAAACTTACTATTCAATAATCAGACATTTAGGACCCTGTGTAGTTTGGAATTTCCCCTACAAGAACGGACATTATATTAGTCCAAGAAAAGTACCGATAAACTTTTTATAAAAGTGTCATGTATAAGAAATTGTTTTTTTTTTCATTATTAATATTGGAAAATAAACGCAATATGTTACATCATCCTTAAGCACAAAATGATATTATTTGATAGGTCATGTTGTAAAAGAGGGGTTCACCTTATCTCTTGTGTCTCCATATTACTCCTTCACATGATCATCAGTAATCAAATATTAGCCCCTTTCACTATAACATATAGAATTAACAAGTTTATTTAAAACTAAGCTTATAATATAATAAACATACCAACCATAAATTTGCTACCACATTAAGAAGGGACTATATATGCAAGCATAGGTGACCTAGCTCACAAAATGGAAATATGACATATATATCTATCCTAGTTGCCAATGCTGAAAATGAAAGAAATTATCTATCCCTAAATGTGTCTTATTTTTATTCTAGCAACTATTTGTTATCATATTGTAAAGTTAAAATTAGTTACGTTATAACAAATATATTTTTTATGGAAAATATTTATCAAATAAAAGCAATTGTCAAAATTATCCCTGTATTCACCAAATCACTCAAATTATCCCACATATATTTCAATTGTTTCTAGTATAAATATTATGACAACAATTGTGTACTCTCTCACACTATAATAATAATGATCATTTTTAACATGTAATGTAATTGTTGATAATATTGATAAAAGTATTGCAAAAAAAAGATATATTGACATTTAATTTGTTGACCGTTAAAAATAGTTATAAACTTTTCTTTGACAATTAATGACTGTTGAAAACATTCATAAACTAGTTTTAAATATTTTCGGCTGACACTAATTGTCAATATTACTTTTATTATCAGTATTTTTATTGAAAAATTTAATATTGAAAATACTTATTTTTCTAGTAGTGTCAGTACTTATTACTTATTATTTTTCACAGTATTCTATCTCTATTTCATAATTTTTATCATTTTAATTTTTTAATAATTTAAAAAATAAATTAACGTATCAAAATATAATATGAAATATGTTGTGTGTTGTAATCAAAATCAAATGGTTGATTATTAAAGGAGAGTTGGATTGCGGCTACTAATTGTGGAAAGGAAAAACAGGCAGTGGGGTTTGGTAGTCTCCCATTATGATCACATAGTGAAGTGAATCACAATTATAACCATGTGAATGTTACTGAGTATGTACAACACTAAGCTCTAAGTTCATCAATATGTACCTCACTTTTTTATGCATATTAACAACATTTGTTTCCTCTTTTTGATGCCCCCCTCATTGCCTTCTATGATTCTGCAATTCACCTTTTTTCAGCTTTCCCTTGGGGTTAGATCCCTAGCTAAAATCCAAAGGTGGCCTATATGATCCATTAAAGCTATTCATAAATAAAAGAAATTTAATATAAAATAAATTGTACAATAATGTTACTCGTATAATAGAAATATGTCCAACGAGTATCCAACATGTACATTTCATGTTATATATAGCACACATTGAATACTCGTTAGACGTATTTTTGTTGTACGCATAGTATTATTGTAAATTGTAGTAGTTGTCTCTTTAATTAGATGGGTCACTCCCATCAATGGAAGTGTAAGAAAGTATAGAAACATATAACAAAGTAGCAATTATGTTGTATGCGCTGATATGATTTGCGCTTATCTATTTGATTCCTTCTTATGCCTAATAATAATGCATTAACTAGTAATAATAATTTGAAGAATACAACTTTCTTTCCTCACTTCCTTCTCAATGAGTTCATGAGAATGACTATTTAAGGGCCGAAGACTTTTTTTAATTATTTTGATTTCACTCAAATCAAGTGGAAAAGAAGGGGAGAATAAGAAAGTATATATATACTTAATTATTTTTAATTTTGTTTTCTTTTATGAACTGCCTTAATTTATTTATTCATTCATTTCATAAACAATCGAGGAACTTTCATATTAATTATTAACAATGACCAAACACAATTCATGTATAATTGTACACATAAAACTTAATCAAGAAGAATTGACCTCAAATTTTATCCTCCAATCAAAAATACTCTTAGAGTGAATTATGATAAATTTTGCAAAAAAAATGCTAGGTGACAAATATAGTTTAATTAAGTCAGTAAATTAAGATTTAATTTGGTAATGCTATGATTTTTAAAAATTGTTCCTAAAAACTAATTTAAAACTCTCTAAAAAAATAAATAACTTCTCAACGTTTTTATTTATTAAATACAAAATCTTGACGTGTGCTTTGAAAGAACCAAAATAAATGTATATATAAAAAAAATAATGTTTATCGTACAACAAAAATATGTTCAACGTATATTTTAATTTATATAAGAAGTAATGTGTGCTATATATATAATGCACGTACATATAGCACACACATTACGTCTTCTACATAACATGGATATTTGTTGGACATATTTCTATTGTACCACTTGTTGATAAAAAAAGTGTATAAGCTGGAAAAACCAACAAAAAGAAGTAGGTTGAGAAATTGATTGGTGATTATTAACAAAAACAGCCACTAAGAGTATGTAGTGAATATTATATTTTCTTTCTTGTATTTGTTTATTTATTTTGCTCATTTTGTTTGTCTTTTTGTCTGAAATGCATCCAGTACTGAGTGAACACTGAACAAGGAAACAAACAAAAGTGCCGAATGAGGCATTGCCACTATTTCCCTTTCAAGTATATCTTATCTTATCTGCAACTGCAAACGCCAGAGAATCGATATGAATATTCATATACATGGACTAATTAGAATTTAGAGACATGTAATAATAGGATCAACTTTGAACATGGTGAATTATGTGGTGCAAATTGTAATATATATATATGGTGCAAATATATAATAAGATTTAATTTTCATCTACTGACACTATTTTACACAGTCATTCAATTATGTGTTGTCATATTAATTATAATAGTATTTTTTTTTCACTATCTTAAAAGTCATACGAATGAAAAGTTTTAATTAGATGACCGTGTAAAACATCTTTACATTGTCAGTGCATCAAAATTAAAACTTATATAATAATTGTTTTCAGAGTTTCGTCTCAACCAATCTGCTCATCACCGATTATATACCTAGTATGTATTGGAGGGTGAGAATTTAAGAATTTTTTTTTTCATTCACAAAATTTAAATTTGAGTCCTTGCTTAAAAAATAACAATTCACTGATCACTTATATCAATCTCGTTATTTTTCTTATTTATAACGTTTTGAATTAAGATCATAAAACACTATGATTATTTTAATTATTAATTGAATAATTAAAATTAAAGAAAAAAGTTGAATGGAAATAGTGGGAGGCGGCTGTCATTTTGTATAAGGTGGTGGGTCGTCACATTTTTTGGGATCTTTCTAAGGTTCGTATCTGTTTGGTCACCCACCAAATCAACCATTTCAACATCTTTAACCCCAACAATTTCGGGAACTTTTCTTTTTGGAAAATATTTAAAAAATAATTAAAAACTTTACCCTTGATTGGTTGATTCTAAAGATTTTTCTTCAATACTCGGAAACTATTTGCCTATATATATAATCTAGAATTGGTGCTCTTGTATGGTTCGGTTTAATGGTTAAAAATATGTCTCTCAAATTTTATCTTTATCTCAGAAAATATTTTCTATTTTTAATTTAAATTTAAAAAATTCGTTTTATTTTTATTATATTTTTCTTTATTTTCACTTTTTAAATAAATTTTTAAAACAGGCAAAAAATAAAAAAAATATTATAACATTTTGTAATTAATTTTAGAACTAAGAAACAAAAGCAGGAAAACATTTTCTAATTAAAATCAATATATTACTAGCCTTCTGATTTTTATAATCAAACATGTAAGAATAAATTCCACCAAAAATGAAGGTTAGATTAGTATATAAGATTAGAATAAGATATCTTCAGATAAAAAACAAATAAAAAGAAAGAAAAAAATTCTCAATCTCGGCTTTAGTGGCATGAAAACTAGAGTTGGAGTAATACAAGATCATTGAGGTTCCGAAGAAAAGAAGGGATAAGTTAGTTACAATTAGAGATGGCAAACAGGATGGAACAAAATAAAATGTGACATCCTATTGCATAATGTAATAAAAATAGGACAGGACAAGAACATTTTGTGAAAGGGACAAAAATCTCATCACGTCCCGTTTTAAGACGGAATGGCGGGAAAATCGGTTAAAATTCATTTTTTTTATAAAAAATATAAAAATACATACAATGCCAGGAAAAAAAATCATCGAAAATCAAATATACATGAAGTTGAGTCCAAAGAAATATCACCAGAAAATCAGTAACCAATAACCAAAAATCAGGAACCAATAACCAAAGATACCATAAACCAAAAAATCAAATTGAAGAAATAAAAAATCACCAGAAACTAATAATTACTAGAAACCAAATTGAAGAAAAGGTCGAGGCCCACAAAGATGAAACCCAGGGAGACGAAGATGAAGCCCAGGCTGACAGAGACGATGTCGTAGCCGAGAGAGATGAGCTCGAGGATGGAGAAGCCGAGGGCGAAGGGAGATGAGCCCGAGGGTGGAGAAACCGATAACGGAGGGAGATAAGCTCGAGGGTGGAGGGGCCGAGGGCGACAAGGGCCAAGGGAAGTGAGAGCGATGTCGGTGTGACGAGGCCCGATGAGGTTTGGTGTGGTGGTGTGGGACTGTGTGGGTGACTGGAGGAAGAAGGTGAATAAGAGATCAGATTCAAGAGAACAATGTCGTTTGCGTCTGTGCGTGAAATTGGAAGGGAGAGTGTTTGTGATTTTAGGGTTAGGATTTATTTTTGGGCTGGACTAGGTCTTAATGTAGTTAAATAGTGGGTTGGGTTTTATATGTTTTAAGTATTTTTAATATTCTAAAATTCTCTCGTCTCATCGGGACAGCCCGTCCCGTCCCCTCAGGAGATGGCGAGATGTCCCGTCTCGTCCTACATTTAATATTTGGATTGTGTTTTGCATCCCATTCTGTCAAGGGATGGTGGGACGACAAGATGTCCCAATGGGATTATCCCGTTTTCCCACCCTTACTTACAATGGGAGTAGAGGTAGCGAGGTCGTGGAATGCCACTGAATTTTCAAAAATTCTATGTTTGAGTTTGATTATTGAGGCGGAACTCAAAGAAAAAAAGGTGAAATACTTGGTTACATTAGCAAAAAAAAAAAAAAAAGAACAGAGAAAAAAATTGAGTTGGGAGAAGCATCCAAGGAAGCATAAGGAGTAGCCTCAAAGTTCGAAGAGGCATTATCAAGGGCATCAATAGGGGAGTCGACATGAGAAATGATTTGGTCGTCCAACACCTTATTTACGATGGAGACACGACTAAGATCGAACTCTGAGTAGAAGACCAGTACCTGAGCCATGATGCATTCAGCGATGCCATCAACGCTCCTTAGCATAAGGTCCTTCACCTCTTGCATCATCCCCTTTATCTTAAAGATCCTCTAGTTTGAAGAAAACTCAAGATTCTACAGTTTTTTGTTAGATATATTTCTTCATGGGTTTCTCCAACTCCTTCAACTTCTCCCCCAGCTTACCCAGTTCCTTAGTCAATTCCCCTACCTTAGCATCTGACTTCTTCTTTTTGGAAGTTAGAGGCTCATTCTCGAAAGTCAGGGTTTCCTTCTCTTCCTTGAGCACCTTGTGACTCCCTTTAAGGTTATTCATATCAGAAATGTTGTCCTTATCGAGAGCCATAAATGGCTCACATTAGCAAAGGAGGGAAACCCCCTTCAAAAGAGAGGGGTTTAATCATTGGAGAAAACCAAGCAGATTGCACTGGTCCAACTCCTCCTAGTAGGGATGGTTGTAAAGCTCATCGTCGATAAATGACCAGATGTTGAATTCTTTCTCGAAGACGTGAGAAGACTTTCCTGGACCTTCAACTTGATCTTATCTTTGTTTCTTATGCAACTTTGAGTGAATGAGGGAGAAAAATCCAGAGCAACCACCCTCTTCAGCTATCTCTTTTTAGAGAGTTATGAGTTGGGGCAAGGGAGGTGGATTTCTCATCATAAGCCCCTGAGACTTTTGGAGTTTGCTTCTTATTGGCAACTTATTTTTTCTCAGCTGCCCATTTCTTGATCAATCGAGTTAAGATGAGGTAATCTTTGCATCTACATCAGTTTTCAGTTCTCTAAGTCCCATATTCATGCACCTCCCTAGTTGATAATATCACATCTTAACATAGTCTTTATACCCTAGTCCCTTTAACTTAAAAGTAATCTCTTGCAATGACCATTCTTCTATGTCAAATTTTAAAAAATTTTCAACCATTCCATCTAGGTACTCCTAACTAAATCTCTGTGCCTTCATCAATTGACCACCTAGGTGAAGATGTATTGTGAACTTTGAACCAACCATCCTATTTGATGTAAACATGATAAAATAGATTATAACTATTTCAGCAAACCCCAAACCATTTACTTTCATAATATAAAACACAAATAAAGCTAATACTAATTACAGTACCTCAATTGTAGCTGATCGATTAGGTCTCCTTGAAGCTTCCTCGTTGAGCAAGTCAAGACGCCACTTTGTTGAGGCACGAAGCTTCTCTTGTTTGGATGGATTGTGAATAGAGTTGTAGGAGGTTGGGATTACAGTGGTGGAGATGCAAATGGGGGTTACGATGGTGGAGATTGAAAGGTCTCGTTGAGAAAACCAAGATACAAAGGGGGTTACGGTGGATGCAGGAAGCTGCCCTTGATGGTTTCTAATTGGAGGTGAAGAGGTGAGTTTATGGTGTGGAGATATAAAAGGGTACCAATGGTGAAAATAAAGAGGCTGAAATGAATGAGGTTGGAAGGGTGGAATTGCAAATGTGTTAGGGTAAAAATATTTAATGTTTATGATAAAATATTATTTTTATTTTAATTTATAAATAGTGTTGTCATGTAATTTTCACATGTATGGAATAAAGAAATATTCCATCCAATCTAACTTTTTTTTTAACAAAAATTCAAGGGATCTAATTAAAAAAAATTAAAAAATGTAAGGACCCAATTTGAAAGTTTTAAATTGTAGGGACTAAATTCAAAATTTGATGAAACTGTAGGGAATTCCGGTATAATAAAACCTAAAATAAATGACTAAGAGTCACTGAAATATAACTACAAAAATGGTAATTAAGTGTTGAAATTGTATCAATATAGATCAATTAACCTGGATTCAACTCATGGCAATCCAGATAAAAAGTAAGAAGGTGAAAGGTCACTTCTAACTTGTCACGACTCAACTCGGATCGTGACCGGCACATGGGACACCGAGTCCCATGTCAGCCTTGACCTGTAATCTATACAATAATCCAGCTAAACAACAATAGCCACAACTACTTTAACATGCATATGTTCATAAGATTCATACATATAATAGGGTTCTCAAAGTATTACCCCTAAATCCATAATACATAATATATGACATAACACCCTGCTTAGTCCATAAACTAACATAATTCAACAGAAATCCAATCAAGTCTTAATTAGACTTACAACACATACATAACTTAGACAATCCTGTTTGTAAGCCTATGGAGCATGCTAATGACATAATAGAAAATAACATAACGCCTCTAAACATTAAGGCTCACCAAAGCTAAGCGCTTGGAGGAACGGAAGGACTTGCCTCCTGATCTGCACCTGAATCTGAAAATGGTTGGTATGAATGGTGAGTCATACGCTCAGTGAATAATAGATTAAAAACAATTTATGTAGCAATATCATAATCATATATACAGTCATAGCAATCCATCACATAATTATCCTACAACACATTCCGCAATTCGTCTTATGTATTATTATTTCAAGTGTATTTATCATTAGAGATCCCGGGAGCCCAGCCCCTCCTCAGATTTTTAGTCCCGGGAGCCCAGTCCCTCCTCAGACTTTATCAAACTCGACCCCGGGAGCTATGCCCCTCCTCAGGCTGAGCAAACCAACATTTAATCATTCTTTAATAAATATCGTTTCGTATACATACATCGCATCATGTTCGCATCATCGTCATAATAGCGTCATAAACAGCCCAGTATCAAGTTTGGGGTAGTGGTGAACATATGGATTTGAAAACATAACTTAAATGTATAAGGATTTTGAGTTAAAGTCTTAAAAATGTTGTATTAGTGCAGTTGTAATCGATTACAGACATCTGTAATCGATTACCTGCTTCAAATTTCGTTCTGAAGAAAATTTTTGTAAAAATTGGCTAGCTGTAATCGATTACAATCCCGCAGTAATCGATTACAGGGTCTTGGTAATCGATTACCAATTCGCTGTAATCGATTACAGCCTGGGTCAGAAACGAAATTCTGCAGAAAATCACGCGAAATTCATCTCCAAATCCACATTTTCACCACAACCCATCCAAATCAAACACAACCAACATACAATATCAATTATATATCAACCAATCTCAGTCCTTATCAACTATCATAGCAAGAAATTCACAATATCATTCAAAATCAAACATAAACCATAAATAACTCATTACTCACAAATTACTTCAATGAGCTCCAAGACTCTACCTGGAGCTAGGATGAGGTACCCTGAGCTTCTCTAGTTGGTTGAGACCCTAGAGAACACATCACAAACCTCAATCTCACAACAAAATCAAAAACCCCCAATAGTAACCCTAACCCCCAAATCCGAAAATCAAAGAGAAAATACACCAAGATAGAAAAAGAAATACACTACACTTACCCCCAATATACTAGATGATGATTGATAAATTGATCTTGATGAGTTATGGGGTTTGGGTGAGGGATTTGTGAAGAAAGAAAAGAGAGGGGGAAGAAGATGAAGAATGGGAATGAGAGGGAGAGGGAGAGTGGGGAAAGAAAAGAGAAAAGGGAAGGGAAAAAGAAGAAAATGAGTGGGGAGGTGGGACCCACTTGGTTCTATCTCTTGGTTCTATCTCCCCAGTTGTACCGTGATCTCTTACTCAAACTAATTCAGAATACCCGAGGTATTACAATCTTCCCCCCTTAAAGAATTCGGACCCCGAATTCAAACATGGAAAAGAGATTACCTTAATCATGAAAGAGGTGCGGATACTTATCCCGCATGGCTTCCTCGGGCTCCCACGTAGCCTCCTGACCAGAGTGGTTCCTCCAAACCACCTTCACTGTAACCACCTCCTTGGAACAGAGTTTCCTCACCTGTCGATCCACAATAGCCACCGGTTCCTCCTCGTATGCCAAATTCTCATCCAAGGGTAACGATTGGTGCTCGATCACATGAGATGGATCCGATAAGTACTTCCTCAGCATAGACACATGAAAAACGGGATGGATTGAGGACATCTCGGGTGGAAGTGCCAAATGATAGGCCACTGCCCCAATCCGATCCAAGATCTCAAAAGGTCCAACATACCGAGGACTCAGCTTTCCTTTCTTATCGAACCTCATAACTCCCTTCATCGGAGATATGCGGAGAAACACATGATCTCCGACCGAAAACTCCAACTCTCGCCTCCGGTTGTTAGCATAGGCCTTCTGCCTACTCTGAGCCGCTTGGAGCCTCTCTCTAATCAACTTCACCTTATCCATAGCATCCTGTACTAGATCGGGTCCCAACAGTGCAGCTTCACCACTCTCAAACCAACCTATGGGAGACCGACACCTCCTACCATAAAGAGCCTCAAACGGTGCCATACCAATACTGGCCTGATAACTGTTATTATAAGAAAACTCCACCAACGGAAGGTACGGCTCCCAACCATCTCCAAAATCCATCACACAAGCTCGGAGCATATCCTCCAAAATCTGAAGGGTCCTCTCTGACTGACCGTCGGTCTGAGGGTGAAAAGCTGTGCTGAAGTTAAGGCGAGTTCCCAAGGCTTCTTGAAAGGATCGCCAAAACCGGGAGGTGAACTGAGTCCCTCTGTCGGAGATAATGGAGGTCGGAACACCATGAAGTCGCACAATGACCTCGATGAACAACTGAGCATATCGCGGTGCTCCGTATGAAGTCTTGATCGGAATGAAGTGGGCCGACTTGGTCAGTCGATCCACAATTACCCATATGGAGTCAAAGCCTCGAAAACTGCGAGGTAGCCCTGTCACAAAGTCCATGGTGATCCTCTCCCATTTCCATGTTGGTATCTCAATCGGTTGCAACAACCCTGCAGGTCTCTGATGTTCAGCCTTCACTTGCTGACACACCAAGCACCGAGAAACGAAGTCTGCCACATCCCGTTTCATACCTTCCCACCAAAACAACTATTTCAGATCCTGATACATCTTCGTGCTACCTGGATGGATGGAATACTTGGAGTTTTGAGCTTCCTCTAGTATGAGCCTCCTCAGATTACCCACATCGGGTACACACAACCGCTGTCCACATCGTAAAACACCCTCTGAGTCCAGAGATAGCTCCACGTTCTTCCCTTCACTGACCTCTGACACTAGCGTAGCAAGCCTTGGATCATTCCGTTGAACAGATTTAATCTGGTCCACCAAAGAGGACTGAGCCCGGACATGAGCCAAGAGTATTCCAGATCTCCATAACTCGAAGTGCATGCCCTCCGACTCCAACCTATGGATCTCCTCAACCAACGGTCTCTTCACAACAGCAATGTGGGCCAGACTACCCATAGACTTCCTGCTTAAAGCATCAGCGACTACATTCTCCTTTCCTGGGTGGTACAGGATGGTGCAATCATAATCCTTGAGCAACTCCATCCATCTCCTCTGCCTCAGATTAAGATCCCGCTGCTGGAAAATATACTTCAAGCTCTTGTGGTCGGTGTAAATCTCACATGTTTCCCCATAGAGGTAGTCTCTCCAGATCTTAAGAGCAAAAACAACCGCGGCCATTTCCAAATCATGAGTCGGGTAGTTCTGCTCGTGAGTCTTCAACTTCCTTGATGCATAAACAATAACTCTCCCATGCTGCATCAAGACACAACCAAGCCTAATCCGAGAAGCATCACAGTATACTGAATACCCTCTGGAACCCGAAGGCAAAACCAAGACAGGAGCGGTGGTCAAGGACTCCTTCAACCTCTGGAAACTTTCCTCACAAGCCTCCGACCACTGGAAAGGTACACTCTTCTGGGTTAACTGGGTGAGAGGGGCTGCTATCCTCGAGAAATCCTTAACAAACCTCCGATAGTAACCGGCAAGACCCAAGAAGCTACGGATCTCGGTCACCGTCGTAGGCCTTGGCCACTTCTGAACTGCCTCAACTTTCTTTGGGTCCACCATGATCCCGTCCCTAGATACCACATGCCCGAGAAAGGCCTTGGCCACTTGTGTAGCACTAGGCAAAGAAAATATATATAGGAATGATTTAGCGAGTACAAAGGATGTAAGCTATGCGTTCACGAGCTTTTACAAGTTTACTAATTGAGATTTTAATTGCTTGTATAATTAAAATTTAAAACTTAAAAAATGTTTGTTGGTAGCTTCTATTTTTACTATTTATTGGTAGTATCTATTTTTACTATTTATTACTTTATCACATAATTGAGTTTCGATAGTAGCCAATATTCACATACCATACTTATTTTATGAGTGATAATAAATATTATTTTAAAACTTCACTAGTTCACTTAAAATTTTAAGTATATCAAACAAATATAATTTTATTATTACCAAAAAAAAAAAAACAAATATAATTTTATTCTATAAAAAGTGACATTGGTAATAATATTCTTCACTTGTATCTAATTTTTATGTTTGATGAATGTTAAGGTCACAACTCACAATCATTCCTTCTCCCTTAACCATTTGCTGTCACGATGTAAATGATATATTCAGACAGATAGTTTGGTGTACTTTGATTTATATTCTATCAAAATGTCGTTTCATTCAGCTTGATGATCATATCCATTCTTCAATCATCAATTTTTGTTTTAAAACAAATAATTAAGGCAAAATACTTGGGTACAACAACAATAAAAAATAGTCAAAATAGTTGATAAATTGTGCATAATATTTATAATATAAAATGTACAATGTATATCATATATTGTGTATAATATATAACACATGTTGCATCATCATCTTTTTTTGCAACATGTGATATATGTTGTGCACATCATGTGATATTTATTGTGCACAACATGTAATACTCATTGTGTATTTTATATTATATATGTTGTGCATAACTTATTAACTGTTTTATTAATTTTTTATTGTACATGTAAAATTGCTCATAATTAAGTATATGTCACTGAGCTCTGAAGAGATTTTTTTAAAACTATTATGCCACACTTAAAGTATTGAGGATAAATCTCACAAAACGAACACTCACGCACGAACCAGTCATTGAATAAATTGACGCTTGGTAGTTGGAATGTTAATTTTACCTTTTCCTTAAAAAAAAATAAAAAAAAAAATTGAATGCTTATCTTGTTATTCATTGTATTTGTACTATGGCTTAAAAGATGATTCCTGCTACACAAAACATAACACCACTTGTAATGTTATTTTTGTGTTACATTGAATGCGTAACGCGTAGGTAGGAAACGTAAAAAATGTGAGACAATAAATGATCAAACCTTATAAATAAATTGGTGTCAATGGAAACTAGCTATTTTATAGACCATACTCAAATTTATAGCTTTTTTCACTCTTCATAATAACAACAAAAAATTATTTTTTAATACAAAAAAATTAAAGTCAAATTACACAAGTATGCAGAAACTTGTTTATAATCTCTTTGACATGCACCGTGATCAAGAACAGATGAAGCCAAGATATATATATATATATATATATATATATATATATATATATATGTCACAAGTGGTTTAATAAGTTAATATATATTAAATTGTATTGCAGTTGTTGTTGACTTTAGACAGTGTATTAATTATTATATCGTATCTTGGTCTAAAATAGTGAACACACTAGCTGAAACACATACATAAGCAATTCTTTGTTGGATTAATAATGTATTAGCCAAATAAAAATATAAGTATGGTACCCTCCAAGTACCTATTAGTATCCAACAAGAAGAATCTCAATATTAGCATCTTCTAAACAAAAGGGCAAATATAATTTCCGAATGGTTACATAACCTTTGCCCTTTACCAAACAAGAAATTCTCTTGAACAACTTGCATCATAATATCATGCATGCATAAGTAGCATAAATTAAAAAGATTTAATTTTTATCCTCCAGTGTACCATTTTTTTAAATTATGTGCTGTCATATTTGTATTTTTTCTCTCTCATTACCTAAAATATTATACAAAACAAACTGAGCCTTTTAATATTTTTATATTATCATTGCATTAAAATTAAACTTAAATTAATAATGCACCATGTAAAATAATAAGCCAAACCCTAAGAAAAAAAAAGGGAAAACACACAATAGTTTAATTTAAGACAACCAAGATTCTTAATCAAACTATATTTTACCGAAAATTATATTATATATAAAATTACAAATAGATTCCGTTTAATATTTTCCAACAATACTCACTCACTCACTAGGACTTCAACTTTTTTTTTTTTCCTCTTATGTCTTCTAGTCACTTGCTCACTTTCCTTTACACAATAATAATCAAATTAATTACAAATTAACTTAGGACAAAATTATCTTCTTCTAGTGCTCTCTACGCTCTTTCGAGCTGCACGATATACTTTAAACCACGAGGGTAGTTCTGTAATTCCAAGAAGCACAAGCATAACGCGACAAAACCTTATATACTAATGATTCACTGAATTTAATCTCGAAAAGACGAAAAGGCCCCTTAAGCGGGCCACGTCAAGAACTCGTCCGGGTCAAACTCACCAAACTCTTCTTTCCCAAACCGCTGCTGACTCAGTAGCACCGAGTTAACGTCCGTCAAGCTAAACGGCTCGTCGATACCAAACCCAAAGGCATCAACGTCACCGTAACGGAGATCCTCAAACGGCGTCGACTCTCCACCACCGTCACCGTAAGCCAAAACAGACGTCGGGGACGCAAAACCGTCACCGGGAATCCCGGCGAAACTATCACAGGAAACCGCCACAAAACTGTCGCCGGAAACCGAAGCAAAACTGTCGCCGGAAAACGCCGCAGTACTGTCGCTGGAAACCACAGCAACGGCATGGGGGAAGTTGGTGACGGCGGCGGGACCCTTAAACTTCACCGCTGCGGCGTCGTACACGGCGGCGGCCTCCTCCGCCGTGTCGAAAGTCCCCAACCAGAGTCGTTTCCGTCGAGTCGGGTCTCGGATCTCCGCCGTCCACCTTCCCCACGGCCTCTGTCTAACCCCACGAAACCTCCCGCCACGGCGGCGAGCGGCGGAGCTCGAAACCGATCGCTTCACAGGTCTCTTGAACCGGTTAAAATTTTTCAGGTCACGACCCGACCCAGTTGAAGTAGAAGATGGCGAAGAAATTGATGACGGAGAGTGCGAGAAAGGAAGGTACTTGGTGCTGTTCATGTGGTGGGTGATGATTTCCCTTTTTACCCTTGGTGGGTTTTTTTCTTCATCTTCTTCTGAAGTGTCTGAATCGGTAGCGTCGTGATCTGTGAGTATGATTCTCAGGAGCTTCTTCGTGGGTTGAAGCTTTTTTATGGTTTTGCATGGTGGGTCACCTTCAAAATCGGACCTTGCTGTTGAAATCGTGAGATTCCGAAGCTTAAGGGTTGATTGTACGGACATGAGAGTAAGAAAAGCAAAAAGATATGTTTTGTGTGTCAAGGTAGTTTTCTCAGTAATGAAAGGAGAGAAAAAATGGAAAAGTTTAAAGCTTGGTTTTCAGTTTTGTTGTTTAAGTGCATGAAGAAGTAAGTCTGTATAGCTTATGAGGAAAAAGATAGAATTTTGGTGTGATTTTTGGTGGATGAGTTGAGAAGTTGAGTATTTGGGTTATGATGCAGAAAAAATAAGGAAAAATTAAAAAAAAAAAAAAAAGCTTTTGTATAATCTCAAGAGGTTAGGGATTTGGGTTGTGGAGGAGAGACAAATGAAAAAAGAGAGAGAAAAAAAAGAAACAACAATAACAAAAAGAAAGTCTTCAAGTTCTCAACACACACCACCCCTTGTGAGGGTGAGTGAGTGAGTGAGTGAGAAGAATTAGAGAAAGGAGCAACCTTTGTGATCAGAGAGCATCCAGAGGTAGAAGAGAGAACAGATTTGGCGGGAAAGAAGATGGTGGATAGTGAAGAGAGTTGAGAGTGAAGGAAAGTGTGAAGAATTGAGACACACAAAAATGAGAAAAGGAAGAAATGAAACAAGGTGAGAGAGGAGGGGGTATTTATGGTGCAGCACGGGGTGTGTCCCCATTAGGAGTATCAAGCAAATATTTATCTCGTGATATAGAGTGGGGCTTGTCTTGGGGGATGCAACAATGAAGAGAGAGAAGAAAGGGAGGGAAAATATTGTTAGTTATGGAGGGAAAGAAAGGCTAGTGCTAGTGTGTGTGATGACTCATAACTCACCCTTATGCCTATGTCTCTATGTGCAATGGAGTAATGCTATATTATTTTAGATTTATAGAGTAGATGTTTGTAAATATCTATTTAAGTTTATCAGTGGAAAATAAAATAAATAATATATAAGTAAGAGTTTTATAAAAATTAAATGTTTGTAAATATTTATTTAAGTTTAATAGTAAAAAAATAAAATAAATAATATATAAGTGAGAGTATCATAAAAAAATAAAATAATAGATTGAATGTATACATGATAGATGAGATAATAAATATTAAAATAATTTTATTAATGTGCAATTTGTACCAATTAGTAGTATCATTTACATCCTCCATGGAGTAAGATGTTTTTGTACTCCAATTGATTTTATAAGGTAAAATATTACATTCACCTTTCTTAAAATTTAGCAAAACTATAGTTGTTTCTCTTCTATTTTTGAAACTTACAGGTAAAATTCTTATGACTTATAAAGTTTTTAAATGCATCTTGTTTAAAAATATTTGACTAATAATCAAATATTTAGAGAAACATAAATTTTAATGGTACATAAGTAAATATTAGACACCATTATAGAGATAAAATCATAAAATTATCAAAATGGTTCTTTATGTGTAGTTGAAGTTAATATTACCTATAGACAATCGTTTTGGTCATTTTATCTTTAAAATGTTTCAAATATTTATAATATTTCATTAAAAAATATGTTTCTCATTTATATATTTGACAGTTAGTTTTACTGTTAAATAAACTTTATGTATATATTGAAAATAGAAGAGAATAAAGTGTAATTTTGTCCCATCTAAAAAAAGTATGAGTGTAATTTATTACTCCTGTTTATATGCTAACCATTGATTAATGTGGGTAAGAAAAATATCAAAGGTGGAGATTAGTTGAGGAGGAAAAAAAACAATTTACTCCGTAGAGTATGATAGAATTTGTCATAACTATGTGAATAAATGTGTGTGTCACTGTCGGCAGTAGAAAAATCCGCTGCTTCGAGTGCTTCCAGCTGCCTCTATTGACGTGTTCATCCTCTGATCATTTCCATGTCCCTTTCTTATATATTTCTCAAACTCTAAAATCTCCAACTTTCTCATCAAACCAAAACATCATAATTTTCAATTAATGAGGATTGTTTAATTCAAATAGTTTAGTAATAATAAACATTTAGGTCTCTTAACTTGAAGTCTTTAATTTAGGTTTTGTGAGAAGGATTTCATTAATGAATGCCTTAAACATTTACGGCACTTGCAAATTATTTGGGTTGCGTTTGTTCTTTCTGACTTAGGATCAGCATTAGGGAATGAGTAAAAAACTGACTCCGTCATGTGTTTAGTGCGAGGGTCACAGTGACTCGGTGAACAGAGTCACAGTGACCCAATGAATAAATTTGTCAATTTTTTGTTCACTTTAATTTTGAAGTCACTGTGTATTGCATGTAGTCACTATGTGCTGATAGAGAGACACAAATTTGTGAGAATGTGTTTCGAAGTCATTTTTGGAGTCACTGTGACTCTGACTCCTGTGACACTGACTTCATGACTCCTTTGACTCTAACTCCAGAGTCACTGAAAACAAACCCTACCTAAAGACAAAAATATTTTGAGGTTTTTAATGAATTTATAGTATTAAATCATAACAAGCAGTAGTATAAAAAGATAAATAAATTACTTTGGTATCTCTTGAAATACAATGATATTTATTTTATCTTTTATTTATTTATAAAATTTAGGCTTAAATATCATTTTAGTCCACCAACTTCACATAAATTCTGGTTTTGGTCTACTATCTTCAGATTTATCACATTTAGTCCACTAACTTTCAAAATGTGAGCACTTTTGGCGGTCCACTATTAGTCAATTAGTAAGTCGATGAACAAGTCAGCAAAAGTCAACAGTCATGTCAGCAAAGTCAACTGACACGTCAGCAAAGTCGATGGTCATGCCAGCTAAGTCAACGCCCACGTCAATAAAGTCAACGTCCACATCAACAAAGTCAACGACCATGTCAGCAAAGTCAACTGTCATGTCAGCATCATTAAGTCTTAGTCAGCACAGTGGACTAAAATTGAAATTTTTGTAAAGTTAGTAGACTAAATGTGACAAATCTAAAGATAGTGGACTAAAATCAGAATGTGTATAAAGCTAGTGGACCATACAGCACATATAAATAATATATTTACGAGCGATTAATATTATTTGATCAAATAGAAGGAAAAGTGGAACAAAATTTACCAAAATTTAACCATTATATTGTAATTTTCTTAGAAAATATTATACTTTAAATTTCTTATGAGGATTGTATTTTAAAATTGGACTGACTTCCATTAAAACAAAAGTGATTATAAAGTCAATATGAGCAATATTTCAATATTTTTCAAAAATGGCTTCCTAATACCATTCATTCAATCCCTGTGGTTGTTAATGTTTCTTAAAGTTCAAAACATGCCCTACCCGATTTTCTGTAACAATAATGATATTTGTACATACACTTTCTCTTACATACATTCTCCACCTACTTCATCACCTTTAGATTTTGATGTGACATCACTCCACCACTTACATTTCTTTTCTCCACCCTTGGATCAAAACATATATATGCTATACATATCATTTAGTATGTACCGATAACATTAGTCTTTGTGTAATAGACTACTAGTATTATCTATCAGCAAATGAAATTAGTGTATATAATAAGAGGGAACACAGTATAGTATAAAGAGAGCAGGAAAGTTAGTAGAGGCAGGTCGAAAGACCGGTGCCAACTTAACTCAAACTTTCCACGTTGATGAATCTAAGACTAAGACCACGCACAATTGACTACAAAACTATAAAATAGGAACAATCGCAGGCAGCTATTCCTAGAATAGAATCAATTGCGTTGAAATTGGGCAATTGACGCCTCCTTATTCTTATATCAGTAGTTCAGTACTGGGCGTTAGTGTGTGCAAAACGGTGGAGATCAACTACTAGGAACCGTGAAAGAAGGGAAAAAAAAAAAATCAAAACAATATATAATGCATAACACATATAATATAAAATGCATAATAAATATCATATGTTGTGCATAATATATATCACATGATGTGCACAATATATATCACAAGTTGCAAAGAAAAATAATACTACAAAATCTATAAAAAGATTAAAATAGATGAATGTACATGATATTTAAAAAAAAAAAATGTTCCAAATGTGTAAAATTTGCATTATATTCTTCTGAATAAAATAATTAAATTTTAACATAAAAATAATTAAATAATTGACTCTTAGGGTTTCATTATATTCTTCTGATTAAAAAATTGACTCTTAGGGTTTCATTATATTCTTCTGAATAAAATATTAAATTTTAACATAACATTAGGTGAATATATGTATTATCTACACTTTAAATTTACAAAAAAATATTCACATGAGAGTATATTAAATATGAAATTATTTATATTGTTCGATTCAATAGTTTTAATTTAGAGTGATATTATATTAATATTAATATTTAAACATTCAAATAAATCTAAGGATGGATAATATCATGTAGAAATTATGGATGATACATTGGATATTTATCTAAATCACATTGACCTTTTTAAATATACTATTTATGAGAGACAAATGTAATTTTCAAAAGAGGTCAATATAATTTTAAAAAAGTTAATATAAATAATTTCATAAATTTAAATACTTCTTGATCAATTTTACAAATAAAAAGAAAACTCGATGAATTTTACTAAATTATTTCAACAAAAGTCCAGCGTAATTTATCCTAAATTATAAAATTGTGGATTTAAAAAAAAAACTTTTAATTCACAAGAGAAATGACTGATTAAGGTACAAAAGGGTGGAATAAAAAACCAAGAACAGTGGAAAAAAGAATAAAAAAGAAAAAAGAAAAAGGAACAAGTGTCTAGTGTTGAGGACACTATTGGGCTTTGTACGACCCATGATGACCCCGCATATGGTTGTAACCTCTTTTCAGTACAATTTTGTGCAGAGTTTGTCTATTGGGACCTTAATTAACAGCATTGGACTATCAATCACAATGGGATATAATGATTTCAACAAAAGCTAAGAGAGAAGGTGAAATTCTAGAAGTGGCTTCAATTTTCACTATCAATTTGATGATTTTGTTATTAGAGCAGTTTTTTTGTTAATAAATATTTTGTGAGTTAAGATTCTAATTTGACCTATCTAGTGGTACTCTGTTTTTATCTTGTGGCAAATTCATCTTATTACCATTCTTTTAAAAGGAAATAACAACCATGCTCTTCGTATAACAGAAATACTTTCAACGAGCATTCAATGTGTGCTATACATAAGATGTAATATGTGTTATATGTATAACACATGTATGTAGGTATAACACAAATTACGTCTTATATATAGCACATATTGGATGCTCTTTTGATGTATTTCTATTGTACGACAAATATTATTGAGAAAATAGTAAACCAATCACAAGGAATAACGCGGTTCGTAGTTAGTCGGACTTCATAAGTATTTATTCATGAATTCAATTCTTGACGATGTATATGGAGAGAGTCTCATGGTTAGAAGTTTACTCCCTTACGAGAGAGTCCTCATACTTAACACTTTTATTGTAAAGTATGATGAAATTAAACTCAATTCTCTTCTATTTTCAAAATCTTCTCAATCTTTTATCAGTTTAATAAAAATATGACATATCTTCCAAGCATTTGATTATTAGTAGTCAAATTAATATTGGAATTGACTTGTATAAGTCATATGATATTTAATTATATTTTAGTAAATAAAAACTTTGGTAACATGAAATGGCCAAATGATTATTTTATTAAGTTATTAAATTATTATGTAATAAATTGAAGGAGAGAAGATTTCCCATAACTTAATAAAATGGCTATACATTTGGTCATTTCAGGTTTATAATATTGTTTTTTATTTATTAAATCATCTACAATAATGCTAAGTGGATAATAAAAAACCAGCCCATACAACCAATGAGTATATTTTGGCTTTGATTTTGGCCCAAATAATTATTGAAATTGTAATGGGCTGAGTAATTATGGCCCAAAATCTCATTTATTGGCTGGTTGAGCTGATTTTATATTGTTCATTTAGCATCACCCAAATATCTTTAAATATCATATGTCTCACACATGTGAACTCGGAGTAATACTTTTAGATGAGAGGTTAGTGTATATTTTTATTAAATTGAATAACTGGATGGATAAGTGTAATTAACCCGTATTTTATTTATATAGGTACCGCTTAAAAACATTCAATAAATCCTATCATTTTATTTCATTTCATTTTGACCATTTTATAAATTATATAAAAAATTCCGACAAATATAGTGACTAATTAACTAATTGTGACCAACTTTTGGCAACAATGGTGACTAGTAATATAATTAATGTGACAAAAAAATTTAGTCTTTTGGCCAACTTTTTCCCTCAGCCAATATTGTTCTTAATAACTATTGGCTTCTATTTTAGCAACTTATTGTGACCTGACCTCAAATGTGTCTTTTTCCAACTACACTGCTAGTGCTTTCCAGCCAGCAAGTTCCAGGCTTGAAACATATTTAAATTCTAAAGTCAACCCAATTCCCCCAACAATAGTTTTTATACAATAATATTTGTCGTACAATATAAATACGTCCAACAAGTATCCAACGTGTGCTATACATGATATATGATATGTGCTATTTATATAACATACGTACGTATAACACACATTTCATATTATGTATAGCATACGTTTGAATATATGTTGGATTTATTTATGTTATACAGTTGACATTATTGGTTTTTATATATAGGATCTTTTCTTTTCTTTCATTTCCTTTTCTTTTCATTGCATCAGTTGACAATGTGGCAAAACATGTGAAAATCATTCTCTTGCAGTTTCTCTATCATGAGTTCATGATTTTTCATTTTTGAATCAAACCCTACCATATATGTACTTCCCCTTTACACACAGATTATTATAAGAAAGTGTGAATCACAACTTACCATTGCCAATCAAGGCATAATTTCTGGCATTACTAGTGTTTGATGACATGTTGTCTGATTTCAAGAATGAACAATGTAATTTGTTTCTAAAGTATTAAACATAAAAACATCACTAAACCCAAAGAAAAAGGGTGCAAATTAAATAGTAGTTAGTAGGCAAGTATAGCTTGTAAAATAACAATTCTATTCTTGTACACCAAAATACTGTCACCATTAGCCACCCATCATAAATGCATATGATTTGTAACTAATAATTTTGTGCCCCATCTTAAAAAGTTGTTGGTAGCTGAAAGATAGTGTACATGTAGCATTGTTGCTTGTAAAATACAATTTCTATGTGGATGAATTAAATTTTAATACGTTGAAGAGTGTAAAATATTTCTACATTGTAAGGCAATCAAAATGATTAATGTTACATGTACATTATAAAATCAGTAATAATTAGTCACCATGCATAATAATCCAACATTTTAATATTAGTAATCTAACTTTTATTATTATACATTAATCCAATATTTTTAAAAGTTTGATTACTAATTTCAAAATGTTGAATTATTACACATAGTGACTGATTTTGTGGTGTATACAAAGTATTTATCGGTCAAAATATGTAATTTGCATGTTTTAATTTATTATTATGGGAGTTAACTATAACTGTATCATATCATATATTTGTGTTAAAATTTTTACATTTTAAGTTTAGTTTTATTTTTTTTTAACATGTGCTCGTAGAACAATGATTAAGGTATAAAAGATGTGATATTTGCATTAGAAACGTGAGATTTTATGCATGTCATTGAACCCACAACAAAAAGTACTAATTTGAAACATATCTTTATTAGTAGTATTCTTAATCAGAAGATATGGTTAAGGAGAACCTTAGAAGTATATACAATTTAAAATCATCTAATTATATTTTCACCGGTATTCCTGGAAGATATTGAGAAAGTTGTGACATATGAAGACAAGTAAACCCCTAGCTAACATCACTGACTTGTCATTTAGCTTTAACTTTGATTTAGCTAACATGAGGCTCTAGTGTAGGGGTTCCCTTTCATCTTGAGAAACACGCATAAAACACGACCAATGAAATGACTCTTGGATAGCGAGTTCTCATAACATTATCTAACACAAGATTGTGAGTTTTCGCTTTCCCCAAAGGACAATCCAATTACAGAATTGCCTCACCATTATGATCAACTCGAGGTTGGGCTAAGTCTAAACAATAGTCAATGACATGATTCGGTTGAAGGACAAAAAGGTAAAGATAATAGTATAGAGTTAGATTTGTCAGAGAGAGTTAGAAATTCTTGAAAGGCCCAAAACCAATAATGAACTTTTTTTCTTGGGGTACTATGCAAAATCAATGACACAAATGAAGAAATGATCAATTTAAATAAATAGCTTATTTAAATTTTTACTCCCTAAATTTTAATTTTAAAATTTAAGTCACTCTAATTTTTTTTAAGTCACTCTAATTTTTCACAAATATCAAGGTGATAATTGATTTGTATTAATATTTTTAAATAAAAGTGAATGGTAAAAATCTTTCTATTTTGAAATAAAATAAGAATGCATTAAAAATTATAAAGTAACTTATATTTTAAAATGAAAAAAAATTAGAAAAACTTACATTTTTAAAATGATGAGAATATTTAGAAATAGTTTCTAAATCTTAACTTATTTATAAGTTATTTTATGTTTAAATATATAATAATAAAATATTTATTTTAAATATTTCTAAAGTATTTATTAAAAAGTTAGAATATCTGATTCCTCCAAATCACTAAAAATTTTGTTATATTGTCGATTTCTTACCCCTAGAAAGGAAGAAAGAAAAAAGAATGTTATTATTTGCACAATAAAAAAATAGTTAAAACCACCTCATATAGAGATTTTGGACCATAATCACCCGGTCCACGAATAATTAACTTCTTAGAGAAAGGTTTTCTGGGTCAAAAAATAATTAAATGGACCTATTGACTGATTTTACTGATTTTTTATTACTAAATATTTCCCAAAAAAAAAATAATGAACACAACCATCCAAAACTAGTAATCTAAGAACTAGAAAAATGAACAAATACCAGTATACCACATGAGCTACCATGTATTCATGGAGTGCACTATTGTTGTCTTCATTGATTCAAGTGTGAATATGTGAATAGATTTTAGGATTAGGCCAGAATACACCGACACAACCCTTTTTAGGCACCACTTGTAACATTTCAAGATCCTCAACAATGTTAAATTCACTCGCTGAAACTCATCCTTCATTCCACAATGTTTTAAATATCTTGAAATCATTTTCATCTGTAGATGATAGAATAAATCCAAAGGCAATAGCATAAAAAAACAATAAAAAGCAATAGGCTACTATACCCTAAACTGATTATTTGTAATCCCAGTTGGGACTTTTCTATTTCCATTTTAAATTTGTCCTTAAACCAATAAAATCTCAGTTCAGCAGGCATCTATTACTTTGCTGATTCTTAATTAGAAGTTAGGAATAACAGCTCAACAAAAAGGAATATCACAACTATCATAAGATAACTCATAACAGAAAATATTCACAAATGATACCAATTCCCTTATCATGGCTAAGTTCCACTGACAAGATAAAGATAAAACCATTCATTCAAAATAACCTTTTGGTTTCACATAGTCATGATTAAGTCAGCTACATTAAACAAAATAAGCAAAGGTATTATCATTATCCCATGGCATACTTCTGTGTCCAGCTGCGAGCTGTGGCTTCATACTTAACCTTGTCGGTCTTGTACATGTGCGCGATTTCGGGCACAAGAGGATCGTCAGGGTTGGGATCTGTCAACAACGAGCAAATTGACAGAAGAACCTGAAATTGTTGCAATACTAGAAGTTAATTTTCCAGAACTAAAAAAAGGGAATAGCCATATATGAGGCATCTTCGTTCCACTGAAGAAAATGAAAGGTGAACAGTTCCAGTTCTCAACAATTGAAATTTCTTCAAACCATATATGACAACTTATCAAGACGATGACTGATGACAGTAAGACTCTAGCTCATGTCAAGATGAATACATAAACATTTTACTATTACAGGTTACTTTTGCACTGATTCTGAATTTCTCAAATTTCCCAGAAAGCTTTATATAGCTTTTCATTTCTCAATGCTTTTAAATCCTAAAGATCAAGCAAATCTTTAACAAAATTTTGGTCCTAGACTCTCAAACCTATCAATATAAATATCTCACTTAGTGAGCTAAAATCATGATGCAAGTTATAAAATAATGGTAGTTAAACATTAATTATCGAAAAAAAAATGGTAGTTAAATATTAAGAACATCAATTCAGAAGAAGAATCAAACCTTGGAAATGGTGAGTGCAGGGCTCCATTGCTCCTTAAGAATGTCAAGACATATACTCCCATTGCTGTTGATGTTTGGGTGGAATACCTTGGTCCTAAATGCAACCTGCAATGGTTAAAGATGCTAATTAATCAGTTCTAGACTATAACTTGACAGAAGTTCAAGATATTACAAATTTCACTGCCAGCCCAAAAACAGCATTCATATCTTGAGAGCAAATTAAACTGGGTAATTCTACTGTAACTGAAAGCATAAATTAATAGCATCATCTCATCAAGAAGAACAATATGATTGGACAAGAAAAAGAGGGGACTATGAAATAGATAAGAATGACCAGGAAAATTCATATACCACATTCTCCCTAAACATAAGACTTGGTCAAGTATACGCTGCTTTGTATGCACACAGGAGAACCGGGGGTAAATATAAAACAGGGTTTTCAATTACAGAGTTTTGGGCTTTTGGCACCCATGGGAACCATGTTGGACGCTCTTCTCTACACACTAATGTAACAGAAGTTACCAAATACTCACAGCCAGAGAAGCCAGCCAAGCCTCAAGGCAAACTCAGTTCCTTCACTTTAAAATTTACAAAGTCGATCCCTATATTTTCACTCTCAATATTGTTGACCAGCACTACCGTGGAAGATTTGAAGAAGAATACCACAAAGCCATCATTTGGTTGCTACATTGTACAATCTCCTTACACAAATTCATTTTCTATTACGGACATTGGCAAATAGAGACGCAAAAACAAGTAACAACATGCTCAACAAGGGCAGTTGCAAACATGTTATCAAGCAATTCAATATTCAATATTCAATATTCAATATTCATTGACCAAGTCTCAATACTACTGCAACAGCGTAAGAGCAGATAAAAAGCAACCAATGCAAGCAAACATCATCTGATAGATTACCTTTGGTGGCTTGAATGGATAGTCAGGAGGAAAATGAATCGAAACCAGGAAAACACCACCAGTGTATGGGCTATCAGCCGGCCCCATGATTGTTGCTTGCCAGTGAAACATGTCTTCAGCCACGGGACCTAATACAATACACAAAACAATACTTTCAAAGTTTGCAAAACAAGAACATCTTCGTAGCAACCTTCATTAGCTCGTGAATTAAAATCAGTGGATAAGGACAGACTTCCATTGACAACATATTTGGAAAACCTCAACATGTAACTGATTAAGAAGGCCTTAATAATGAAAACACTGATTACGCTTATGGGTAAGCGAAAAAAATTGCAGATTACGCTATGGGTTCTGTTTTGCAAAGTTCGTTTCATACGAAAGACACAACTTGAATCTAACAGCGAGAGGAGTAGCATACCAGAGCTTGTATAAATAAATAATAGAATCAAGATGCCAATAATAACAAAAAGAGTATATATTTTCACCAATGAAAAACATAAAAAAGGGGGTTGAAATCAAATGACCTACAATTAATTATTTAGGGTTCTATTGCTATGCATTAAAATTGAAATGCAAACAAACACAAGATCAAAACTTTAAGCGTTCAATTTCTTCAATATGCGAAAATATGAAAAGGGTATCCAAGGAGGGGGTGTTGAGGATGGTAGGTCTCACCGGCGCTGCATGACGTAGGAGGGTCCTTCTGCAAATCCTTGAGCTCCTTCACGATGCGTTTCGATGCCATGGCTCCAAAAAAAGAATCTACAAAAGAAACCCCAAAATAAATAAAAAATAAGAAAACAAAAAATAAATAAAATTGAATTCCAAATTGAGAACTGCAGAAACGGCACGAATCTGAAGGAGAAGAAAAAAAAGAAAGAAACCTCAAGGGGAGGATTGCAGGGGACGATAAGAGAACGAGAGAAACGAAAAATTGTGAGAAGGGTTTGCGTTGAATTTTACGATTGTATGAGAAGAAGGAGAATGGTAAGAGAAAGAGAGGGGAAAAATATAGAGAAGAAAAAGAGGGGTTAGATTTTCTAGAAGGTTCTTTTATTCGGATTCGTGTTCCATGGTAGCGTAGGATCAACGTCAATACCAACCAAACACGGAAACGCAAGTTTCTCATATGGTGGTAGTAAAAATGTGAATAGGTATGTCCACACAATGATGTGATGAAAGAAATTTATATATTACTAGAGTCTTATCGGACACTTCGTGTCCGTCAAGCCGCATTCTTATTTTTTTGTCGAGTTATATTATTTATTTTTAAATTTTTGTATAAAATGGGGAAAAAATAAAAAATAATAATAATGAAAGAAATAACATGAAAATAGAGGTAGTTATTTTTTATATTTATTTTATTTTGAAATTTTTTAATTTAAATTTTAGAATTCAAAAAATAATTACTCAAATGAGTGTGGACACAAAAAAGGTAGTTATATTTTGTATCATCTTTATATATAGTACTAGCGACTCGACAGGCACTCCCGTGCCTGTCAAGTCACTTTTCTATTGTTTTCCCTACGTAACACTCTCCCTCTGCGCAACACTCATGTCTATGTAAAGTCCATTTTTCAATTGCTTTTACGTAGAAAGAGTGTTACGTAGGAAAAAAGTTGTCTGTAGAGAAATAGTGTTACGTAATAAATATATTATTTTCTGAAATAAAAAAGGTAAATATATTGTTACGGAAAATTATTTCCCTATGTAACACTATTTTCGTAAAAAGCAATTGAAAAAGGGACTTTACATAGACATGAGTGTTGCGCAAAGGGAGAGTGTTACGTAGGGAAAACAATAGAAAAGCGACTTGACAGGCACATGAGTGCCTGTCGAGTCGCTAGTATCAATCAGATCCATAGTTGGATGAGATTTATCAATTGGTGACAAAAGAATGACGTAGCGTATACACTCAATAGTAGCGTATACAAAAAACATTGAATAAATAGAAAACTTGAATTTGAAAACGACAATAATTTGAGTAATTCTTAATAACACATCGAGTGACTAAAAGATGTAATAAAAATATACTTCTATGTCATTCTATCCCTGTTAAAGTTAGCCTAATAACAATGCGACTATCTGCTCTATTTATCACTCCAGTTATTCTGTATTTTGGGAGACCAAATAGCTTTGGAATATCTGAAAATACTTTCACTTTCCTGCAGTAGTTGTCAAATTTATTGTGTCAGTGAATATGATGTAAAAGTGAGCTACATAAAATAAATGTAGTTTACAGCTGAAACACCGTATACCTTGAAAAAATATTTATCAACTCCCTATACATCTGATCCTCAATGAACTTTTGGGATTGAAAAAACTGTAAATAGAACCATGTATTAGTTGCAATGCATATGTCTCAACCTCATATGTTTTATTTGTGTATTTATAAATATATTTGAAATAAAAATTTACCTGTAGAATGCATAAATCATGTTTTGCTGACACACATTATTCATACACAAAACAAACAAAACAAAGTTGAGTTGTTATTAATTAAGGCATTTATAAACAATATTGAGTGCTACCGGATATATCAAACATAAACATAAACCATAAATCAACACCCTTAGAATATATATGTAAAAAAATAATTACCTTAAATCACCATCCTTGGTAGTATGAGATAAGGTTGCATCTTCATGGTTCCTAAATGAGGATTCACAACTTTAGAATTGATTTGATGATAAAATATAAAAATAGAACATTATGTAGAGGTCATAATGATTCCTATATATTAATATGTAAACTTGCATAGAGTAACGTCTTACTGTTCAGCTATTTGTGATAACAATTCTCTTTTAATCATTTTCCACAATTGTCTTTTGTCTGCTACCACAGTAAATCTCCAACCCAAAGAGTAAATTTTTAGAGGATGTACCTATAATTGCAAATTATGAGAATCATAAAACAATAAGGTATAAAGAAGAAATAAATTTTTCTCCTATTGAATGTTAAGAACCATAACCTATCAATGCCTACAAAATAATAGTTGGGTTTACCTTGTTATCAACACGATTAAGTGATGCAAGTGATTGTTCATCCTTCCAAATATTCCATAGCCGTTGAAAATCTCCCTCCTTAAAGAAATCAATTAGCTGATAAATACTTTAGATAGATAATAATAATACTATTCTACTATAAGCAACGAAGTTGAACTCACATTTTTTGAGAAGCACATGTCTAATTTAGATCTCTTTAGATAGATAAAAAAGGTAGTTATATTTTGTATACTCTTTATATATAGTATAGAAGTATAGATACTAAAGTACGATATATATACCACAAAATCAGTTACTATATATAATACTTTTAAAATTTTAAAATTACTAATTCAATTTTTATAATGTTGAATTAATATATAATATTATTTAATTGGATTAATAGTTTTGAGAAGTTGAATTATTACATATGATTAATGGTGGCTGATTTTATTAGGGATGACATAAAAAAAAAGGATGGAACAAGATAAAATAAAAGCAGGACGGAACGAGATGGCCCGTTTTTATGGAAGGGGTGAAAATTTCATTCTATCCTGTTTTACAACGATATGACGGGATAATCAGCTTAAAATTCAATTCTTTTATAAAATAATTTAAAAAAGATATTTAGCAAAATAAAATATAATCACAGATTTGTTAAAGAACAACTCTGAAGAAAAAATTAAAGAATAAATCTGAAAAATAAAATCTTTCTTTATAAAAATAACTTCTTGCAAAGTTAGTCCAACACTCTCTCTAGATTATTTTCATTGTAAACGTTTCATATAGATACTAAGAAAAAAATTTGAGACAATAAAAAACTTAGAGTAAAAAATATTGTGTTGAGTTTACTTTTAAATTTTTGTTTATATTGTCAATAAGAAAAGGAGAGCCTAAATAATTGAAAATTTTATACAGGATGATCCTGTCATGAGGAAAGTTAAGGTTATTTCCAATTTGAGAAAAGATTGAAATTCATGCTCAGGTAATAATGTGGGTATAATTCATATTATGATCATGTTCAAATGATGGAAAATGATTGAAGTTATTGCATTGTCTGAATATAACTAGGAGGTCCGTACGACAAAAAAATATCATAATTTTAAAAACTTTATGATAAATATTATTAATGTAGCTCTCATAGGTGATACAATCACAAGATATGTATGAGTTTTCATGTAGTTAACTTCCCAATATTTTGATGGAAGATTATATTGCTCATCTTGCGACATACACAAGAAGAAAGTGTCTATACTTCTATTTCTTTATTTTGTGATACTAAATACTAAATGGATACTCTTATACATACATGTATCCAATTCTACAATGTGACTTCACTTTAATCAGCAACATATGCAGGTGCCATATGCTGGGTCGATGCAACAAATCTTAGTACACAATCGGTTCTCATGTCCTTGTCCACTTGTACCATCTAATTCATCATGACTATTTTGTGATTCCTCTGGAGTTTTGCCTGCACATAGAGAATGGATTTTTTCATATATTTGAATTAAATTCATCATCCTTACCAACAATCTAATATTTTTTTATTGCTCAAAATATTTATCGTCAACATCACAGATAACAAATCATTTTGAGATGGGATCTCCATTTGAAAGACGAATATATATGTGACCACAAGATCATCTATATACAATATCAATAATAGAAAATCATCAAATTTTAAAAAAATCAACTATAAACCATTTAATACTTTAATTAAATAACAATGTAAAACTATTGTTCATGAACTGCATATTGGAACGTTTTTTAAGATAATAAATATTTTTTTAAACAAAAATAGTTACATGAGTACTGAACTACTAATTAACATATTGATAACAACTATTTATGAAATTATAGAAACTTTAAAATCACAATTTTATTACCTTCGCTGTGCATATCCACACCATTGCCATCACTTGACAGTCCACTATGAATTTCATTACTTTGGTCATTTTTCTTCTTAATATCCTCAACTACAAATATTGAAATTATGAAAAATAAATGTGAAATACATGTATGATAAAATATGTAATGAAAATAAACAATATATGCAAATGAATTCAATTTTCATCCATTCACACAAATGCTAATGAAAGTGAAAGATTTATACTCTAATTGTTAACCAAAACCTTAATTCAAAAAGGGTTAAATCCATCACATATATGATTGTATTAGACAATCATTTCTAATAAACTCGATGTTGTTCATCATCATCATCATATATATATATATACACACACAAAAATCTAAACTCAAATTTACCTATTTTGGAGTTGATTGGAGTCTCAGAAAGGTCCCTAGAAGCTACTTCTGAAGTTATAAAAGCAACCATGACTAGGAGATTTAGAACAAAAAGAACATTCTTCAAAGTCATTTTCTAAATATGAAACAGAAGTTTGATGATAAAAGATATATAAAAGATAGTAAGATGATGATACTTTATATAAAGAGAAAGAAAAAGAGAGAAAATGATGATATATATGTAACTGATGAGATTTATTGTCAATTAATTTGTAATTAATTTGTATTGACGGTATAAAGACAATCAAAATATGACTTGACCACCATAATTGCTCATATATATTAAAATTATTTATTTAACATATATGACAACTTAAAAGAATCAAATTATATATTATTTGTCAAGTTAAATAACTTAATACAATATTTCATTTATTTTTATTGAATTAATACTATATTAATATCAAGTACTATAATCAATTTTTATAAAAAAAAAATCAACTTTAAAATATAAATCACATTTCACCTGAACTATGCTCTGTTGAGTTTCTTTGGAATTGAACTGAAAACAATATAAACAAATTATTTTATCGTATTTTTAAAACAAACATAGCTATAAAATTTTAAAGTTCAATGAAAGACAATTGTATATAAAAATTAAAAATTATTAAGTTAATTTAAATCTTTTATGTACTTTATACCTTTATACAAATAAGTTAAATGAGAAAACAGTGCAATCATAACAATATAGAAAAATCCAAAATTTTCGGACATTCTTCCTTTTTAAAATACAAAGAATAGATTGATGAGAGAGTAAAATGCATTTTAATCCTTTTAAAATTACATATCCTTCATAAAGTTTATATAAAATTTTTAGGTTTCTGTATATTTGATTTTTGGTTACGCATTTATTCATTGTAACGTATTAGGCCTAATTAGCATTTACCATATAAGAGTAGTTTTATTTTTATTATTTGTTAATATAAGTTAATTTTCAAATAAAAAATAATAAACATGTAAAAAAAGTTATTATATAAATTAAAAATGCCAAAAATAGAATAGTATGTTTGAAAATATAGAAAAGAATATAATTTTTATGTATTTATTAAAATAATATGTAATTATAGAATATTGAAATAAGTAAAAACTAATAAAAATAATATTTTAATTTATAAATATATATATACTTAATATAGTATTTGAATATTATATTTAATATTAATAAACATAAGATAGTATAATAAATTGTATCATATATACACTAATACATTAGTATTAAAAGTTTATCAATTCTAATACAATCAACCCTTATCATATTTGGCATGCCAATTACCACGATAACAATTGTTTCATATTTGACATTTTGATAACAAATAAAGTAATTTTTTTAATTCCAATTTGGGATATATTGAATATATAAAAGTTATAAATAAATTATAATACTTTTAATTTTGATATAGTAATAATAAAAAAAAGTCATACGTCATCCAATTATGTATTACACATTGTCAAATTTAAAAAACTCTCGTCATATTATTGAAAAGTCATACACACACTTTGTCGGTCTACCACATGCCCACATCTAATGAGCATAATGTAAGTGTTTCAGTTATACAACCATTTTTTGTTCTAAAACAACAATAGCCCTTAAAAGAATTAAAATCATCAAAATATTTTGTTCAAAATATTTTTTTTTAATTTTGAGAGAGGTTAAGATGCAATACTTTATTTGAAAATCACTTGAATTTTATATGATTTTTATTATCAAGGTTGAAAACATTCTTTCCCTGTTTTACTGATGGTGGTTTGATAAAAGTTTGAAGAAAAATAAAAAATAGTTATTTTGTATAATAGATTTGTGACGTTTAAGGGAAAAATCAGTATCGGTGATATTGTTGAGGAGTACTGACAATATTTTAGAAGAATAATCATTTAGGTTTTTATATTTACCCAAGGTACACCGACAAAAGTTTAAATTTTAAACTGCTCCTGCATCTTAATCGTACCATCTTTGAACCATCAATGCAGGGATTTAATGAAACAAATCTTATCACATTTTCTGTCTCTGGCTCGTAAATGGTATGATTAAATGAATAGATTCGTTTCATTTTTTTTTTCATTTTTAGCCCATTGGTAATAGTTAATAAAATAATCCTACATGTCTTCTTCTTCCTCACAATGTCACGTCTCTCTCGCTATTATATATCTCCTCTCTACACCCACCACCCTTCAAGGCAGTTTCCCGTGTCCTTGCATTGGTCGAACTCAACATCTACCACCATCATCGTGATCCTCGTATGTTTCTCTACATTTTAATTAGTTTAATTTTCACATTTTGTCACTTTTTTGCTAATGCTTCTCCCTGCCTTTTAGATCTGCCACCGTCGTTGCTGCCTCCTCCTCCTCTTGGTGATTCAATCTTTTCCCGTTTTTATATATATTTTATTTTTATTTTAAAAATTCCATTTATGGTTGTGTAGATTTGCCGCCTCTCGTTGCCATGTATACCGCTTCCTACGGCCGCTCCTGCCCTCTAACTCTACTCCACCTTCCTCCCTCAATTGGTGAGTAGTTCTGCCCATGGAAATTATTATATTTTGTTTTGTATTGACTGTGTTTATTTTTATGGCTGTTTCGAATTCCCCTGCATGTAAGGCAGCGCTCGTTCAGGTAACCCTAATGGCATCTTTATCCACATATGGATGAGAACCTTGCCCTTGACTTTCGGTCGGGTCGGGTCCTTTTAGAAGGCTGGTTCGAGCCTCAAATCCTTCACTAGACCCGGATTGTAATCGCAGTATGACCCTTTATCATCATTGGGTCGTACGCTGGCGAGATGTTTGCCCATATCGGGTTCCCTTGTGCCTTCCCTGTCCGAGATCCGGCTTCGGGCCGCTTGGCTAGTCCTTCTCCTGAAGTTGACTCATGGGCCTCCTTATTGGGCCATTTTGTTAGGCTTAATTGCACGGGATACAAACAACTATAAAGGAAGACAAACTTGAAGAATCAAGGCAAAGATCCACATCATTACTCAAAGCAGTTGTCTGCAGCATAATATATGTTTTTCTTTCTTTATAAAAATAACTTCTTGCGAAGTTAGTCCAACACTCTCTTCTAGATCATTTTCATTGTAAACATTTCATATAGATACTAAGAGGAAAATTTGAGGCAATAAAAAACTTAGAGTAAAATATATTTTGTGTTGAGTTTACTTTTATACTTTTGTTTATATTGTCAATAAGAAAAAGGGAGCATAAATAATTGGAAATTTTATACAGGATGATCTTGTTCTGAGGAAAGTTAAGGTTATTCCCAATTTGAGAAAAGACTGAAATTCATGCTCAGGTAACAACGTGGATATAATTCATGTTACGAACATGTTCAAACGATGAAAAATGATTGAAGTTATTGCTTTGTCTAAATATAACTAGGAGGTCAGTACGACAAAAAAAATATCATAATTTTAAAACTTTATGGTAAATATTATTAATGTAGCTCTCATAGGTGATACAATCACAAGATATGTATGAGTCTTTGTAACGCCCCAATTTTTATTTTTCATAATTGACTATGTTTATTGTATAATTATGTGTGACTAAATATGTGATTGTTGAGTTATATGATTATATATTTGTGGATGAGCTATAAGTGATTGAAATGAATCATGATGATGATAATGAAGATTTTATGAGAATAATAATAATAAGATGAGTTATTAATGCAAGTGCACTATGACTTTAGTCTTTCTAATCTGCCCGCTTGATTGCACCGAAATTTTCAGGCCTTATATGTTAGAATTATGTTTTTGTGTCTTCATAAACGTTGTAGATATTTCTCTTAGATTTCCAACGCATATTGAATCATCTAAATCCAATATCTGTAGCTCAAGATATACCTAATTTACTAAACTATGTTCTGTGTATATAACATGGCCAAAAATTTACACATGAAGTCTCATCTTCAACATTATTTTGTTCATTATCCTTTCATGGAGACACCACCACCATTACCTTTACTCCCACCAGCATCCTTTCATCATTTAGGTGCCATTTATCCTTGTCTCCCACTCAAGAAAAGAAAATGAATTGATCAAAAAACTCCAAGAACATACCTAACATGATCACCTTCACCATGACTCATCATATCATCTTCACATGGCTTTTTATCTTTTTGTGCTCAATAAATGAAGATAAATGAATATTTTGATCAGCCTCTAGGTACCTAAATTCATCTATAAATAGCCACAAGTCCTAACCATTCAAGACACATCAAGAACTCTCACTCACAATACTCATTTCACCTCCTTCATCACAAACACTTCACTAACACTACTTTCTTTCTTTAGTTAATTAAACTTATGAGTTATGTTCATTATAGAATTATTTTCTTAAGCCTACTATAGTCATAAACTAGCCACCTCTATCACCAAACACAAGATCAAACACCTACAAACACATTAATTCACCTAAGGTACATAAAGCTTCACATATAGTCTTCATTTTCAAGAATTCTCAAATCAAGCACACAAGTTTCACTCATCACAAGTAGGAGCACAATACAAGCACTTAGTAAGGAAGGATCAAAGGACTCTCTATCATTATCAAGCACTCAAAGTCCATTTTAAGTCTACACTAGAGGTAGGACACTTCCTTATATTTGTATGATCAAATGTTTATGTTTATGTTCATATTACATAATCTGATCTACTTTACTAAATAATTCGTTTCTTTTTCCACAATTAATATTTTACATTGGTTTTAATTTTATTTGAAAGTTAATTCGAGGACAAACATTTTCCCACAAACCTCATCTTTTTGTGACTTATACTTTGAGAGAAATGCATTTTTAAAGTTGATGCATGAATTTCAGTTTCTGTTCTGCACATGCAGTGTTCTAAAATTAATTAAAAATACAATACTTAATGAAACCTTACAAAATTAATTTTATAGAATCCTAAGACATGAAGGTTGACTGTCAAAAAATTTCATGGACATATCATTTCTATATTAATACAGAAAAATCTATGAAGTTAGTGTATCAGTTCTGTCCACAGCACAATTGTTCTTTTAGTAAGCTGAATTTCAGAATTTATTTCTCTTTAACTATAAATTATTTTTATATTCTATTTCTTGGGAGTGTTATAAAAATTAGTCTACTTTATCCTAAAAATTTTTTAAGATCTATTTAGTTATTTTCTAATTACCTCAGATTTATTATCAAAGTATGTCAGTTCTGAATGTAGTCCAGACATTTCTTATCAACAACAAAATTGTAAAAATTATTTCTCCCTGTATAAAAATTATTTTAGAGTTTTGTTTCTTGGAAGTGTTTTGTTGATCAATCTAGTTTATTCTCGTGAAATTTTAAGGTTTAATTCATTGTCCTCTAATTTTGGTGATTTTCTAACTAAACTATGTCAAATCTGTCTAAATATAATTAATGGAATAGTGATGATGATGTTTATAATGTCAATGTGCTTAATGATATGGATGGATGTAACCTTCAATTTGTTGATGCTTATGTGCTTGATAACCTGAATGAATGTTATATTCAATGTGTTGTTGTGCATGATGATGTGAACAATAGTGATATTTTAATTGAAACATAAGAAAGTTAAACCTTCGGTCACCAATTCGGATCGGTAAGGGAAGGTGAGCTAAGCCTTCGGTCACCAATCCAAAATTGGTAAGGGAAGGTATATTACCCCTCTACTCCCTTATAGTAAGGTATGAGCTCATAACCTAGAGGATTATGTCTATAATTGAGAAATAAGTTATGTAAGGGTGCACAATGCCATAAAAGATAGATTAAAGATTAAAGTTACTAAAGTTACTTATTGTATGCAAAGTCTTATGTGTCATTTGAATATGATGGTATGTTTTATCTAAATTATTTGAATTGATGCATTCATGTATTATGTATGTAAGAAGCATGTAAAATTGATGTCGCCTCGGGACCCCACGATTTTGGAATTAATTAAAATGAACTTGTATGCTTCCGCTTATTTAAAAAATAAACCCGAGGGGCCTGGAACGAAAAACGATGACACCTTGCATTTTTACCCCTACTGAGTATTATTTTGAATACTCACCCCTTTCCGTTTTCGTCTCCAGACGAACCAGAAAACATGGATGCAGAAGAAGTACCACTTCAAGATATGTTAAGATGTTGATTTGTTTCCTCATTTCAATTTAAGTATATTAATATGTTATTATTGGATTGTACTAAAGTCCGAATCATAATGATCGGCATAACTATATTTATGTTGTATGACATTGTGTGATGGGATATTATCTTGGATACTTTATGTATGCGCTATTATTACGATATCGTATTGCGTTGCCCCTATTTTCACGTTATTCTACAAAAAAAAAATATCTCATGTATATATTTTTCGCGTAACATATTTTAAAGAAAATATGTAAGCTTTGAGATTAAGACGTGACCCTTGGTTAAATGAAATCTTATGACTTAAGCATAAGAGGTTATTTAATTAGGGTGTTACAGTCTTCATGTAATTAACTTCCCAATATTTTGATGGAATATTATATTTCTCATCTTGCGACATACACAAGAAGAGAGTGTCCATACTTCTATTTCTTTATTCTGAGATACTAAATACTAAATGGATACCCTTATACATACATGTATCCAATTCTATATTGTGACTTCACTTTAATTAGCAACATATGCAGGTGGCATATGCTGGGTCGATACAACAAAGCTTAGTACAATTTCGGTTCTCATATCCTTGTCCACTTGTACCATCTAATCCATGACTATTTTGTGATTCCTCTGGAGTGTTGCCTGTACATAGAGAATACTTTTTTTATATATTTGATTTAAATACAACATCCTTACCGACAATCAATCTTATATTTTTTTATTGCTCAGAATATTTATCGTCAACATCACAGATAACAAATCATTTTGAGGTGTGATCTCTATTTGAAAGACGAATATATATGTGACCACAAGATCATCTATACACAATATCAATAATAGAAAATCATAAAATTTTAAGAAATCCAACTATAAACAATTTAATACTTTAATTGAAATACAATGTAAAACTATTGTTCATGAACTGCATATTGAACGTTTTTTAAGATAATAAATATTTTTAAAAAAAATAGTTACATGAGTACTAAACTACTAATTAACATATTGATAACAACTATTTATGGAATTATAGAAACTTTAAAATCACACTTTTATATATTACCTTCACTGTGCATATCCACACTATTGTCATCACTTGACAGTCCACTATGAATTTCATTACTTTGGTCATTTTCCTTCTTAATATCCTCAACTACAAATATTGAAATTATGACAAATAAATGTGACATACATGTATGATAAGATATGTAATGAAAATAAACAATATATGCAAAGTGAATTCAATTTTCATCCATTCACACAAATGCTAATAAAAGTGAAAGATTCATAGTCTAATTGTTAACCAAAACCTTAACTCAAAAGGGTTTAATCCTTCACATATATGATTGTATTAGACAACCATTTCTTATGAACTCGATATTGCTCATCATCATCATATATATATATACAAAAACCTAAATTTAAATTAAATTTACCTATTTTGGAGTTGATTGGAGTCTCAGAAAGGTCCCTAGAAGCTACTTCTGAAATCATAAAAGCAACTATGACTAGTAGATTTAGAACAAAAAGAACATTCTTCAAAGCCATTTTCTAAATATGAAACAGAAGTTTGATGATGAAAAATATATAAAAGGTAGTAAGATGATGGTACTTTATATATAGGGAAAGAAGAAGAGAGGAAATGATGATATATATGTAACTGATGAGATTTATTGTCAATTAATTTGTATTGACTGTATAAAGACAGTCAAAATATGACTTGGCCACCATAATTGCTCATATATATTAAAATTATTTATTTAACATATATAACAACTTAAAAGAATCAAATTATATATTGTTTGTCAAGTTAAATAACTTAATACAATATTTCATTTATTTTTATTGAATTAATACTATATTAATATCAAGTACTATAATCAATTTTTATTAAAAAAAATCAACTTTAAAATCAAGTATTACATTTGTTTTTAAACAATTCAGTTAACATTTCATTTAGTTTGATATTAAATTGTTGGAATAATTAAATATTAATGATTTATAATTTTTTCTTTTTGGATTTGTCTTAATTAAGTAAAGGATATATATGACTATTGATCTATATTTTAACCTAAAAGTATTAACCGTTTAAATTTACAACATCTAATAATTAAGATGTTCACATGTATTATAATAATTTGAAATTTAGATGATGTGGGGATGTCTAATGATAAATAAAGATGGTAAGAAATAATAACATATAAAAAAATTTATTATTTATGTCATGAAATTTTATTAAGTTTATTATTATTCTTGAAAAATGATTAATTTTAAAATTCACATTTATTAATTTGTATGTGTACAAAATAATATAATAAAAATGAATACTTTTTTATAATTATTTTAGAAAATGTAGCTATATGAACTCGATCAAATTGTTTGACATAGATTATAAATAACATAGTAACAATTCAAGTCATAAAAATTTTACTTTTTAATAATTTAAACAAATAATATTATTAATAATAGGATCAACAATAATTTTATAATAAAATTAGTTTATCTCGAGCATTACACCAGTTAAAATACTAGTTTTAACATATACATGAAATGAAAAATAACATAAAATGGTTTATATCTTATAATCAATAGGTTTTTTTTACGTAAATAGGTAGTTTAAAATAGTTAAATATGTATATAGGTAGTTGTAGAATTAGTTACGTGAATAGGTAGTGCGTTTTACTAAATAAAAGTCGATTTGAATCGACTTTACTCTGCAAAATTGCAATTTTTATTGAGCTAAAGTCGATTCAAATCGACTTTAGCACAAAAAAATTGCAAGTTTGCATGCAAAGTCGATTTGAATCGACTTTAGTGCAAAAAAATTTGTAATTTTTTTTGCAAAGTCGATTCAATTCGACTTTAGGTTAAAAAAATTTGCAAATTTGTATGCAAAGTCGATTCAAATCGACTTATGGTCATTACATCTATAAATATGCACGCCCAATTCATTTTTCATACATCCAATACTCATTTTAACTTCTCTCTTCTACTCAATACTCATTCTACACTTCTTTCTTCTACTAAATTTCTTACTAAAAAATGGCTGATTGTTATTATATTTTTGTGCATCACAATTGTGATATAATAACAACAGCAAACACTACTAGAAACTATCGGATTATCGACCGACATTATCGACGGATGGTTTTGAGAAGGTTATCCGCGGATTTATCGACGGATATAGCATTGGCGAGACTTTTTAATCAACGAATATAATTATCGAGGGATATTTTCTAAAATATCCCTCGATAATATGTTCCCGCTCAAAACAAAAAATTTTTTTTGGACATGTTGATGTTATCGACGGATTAAGATTAAAATATCCGCCGATAAAACCCTAAACCCTAACCCTAGAAGAAAACTATCGACGGATAAGAATGGTTTCATCCCTCGATAACTCAAACGCACCGTTTCATTAAATCGGGTGCCTTTTATCGAGGGATGATATCGACTGATGGTTTAAACCGTCCGTCGATAATCCGCGAATATGAGGAGACAGCGTCTCCTTCTTCCTCATTTCGCGAAAACTCCTCTCTCTCTCACCGCCGCGAAAAACGGCCGTTTCCGGCACCGTCCGCCTCCGTTCGCCCTCCGGGAAGTGCCAACAGGTTAGTCTCTATGTCCTCTACATTTTAATCGGTTTAGATTTTTTGTTTGAGGTCTCTAATGAGAACTCATTGTAGCATCCTCCGCCTTCTCCGTTGCCACCGTCGTCGCCGCCGTCCGTTGCCACCACCGCCACCGGCCCTCCGCCGCCAGGAAGCATCTCTTGCTCTTCCATTAGGTATTTTTGTTAAATTTTAATTTTTCATTGTTTTGGTATTTTTATATATTGTATTTATTAATTTTTTTATTTTTTCTATTTAAAAAACTTAATATGTTAAACTTTCTGTTTTTTAAAAAATAAATATATTAATTTTTTTAAAAGGAAAACTGTTTTAAACAATAATAGAAAACGTTATTCCAAAAAAGATAGATTTAACAAACTTATATGTTATTTAAAGTAAGTAATTTTTCAATAACGTAACAAATATATTATTTAAATGATATATATGAGAACAATTGTTGATATATTCGGGCGATTGGAGCTTACAGTTTTTAGGAGCTTACGTTTATATTAGGTATGTTATTTATTAATTTTAATTTAATGATATGATTTTTTTGTTATTGTTGCAAAACCTTAGGGTAGATGACTTAGTCTAAGACCGGTCCTTAAACTCCGGCAATACTGGTTGATTGATTTGTAAAATTAAATGAGAAAGTTTGTTTAAAATTTAGGGGAGACTCTGTCAAAATTTTGTGAAGTAAAAATTTTGAGAAATTAAATAACTGCTGTTAAGTTATGTAAAACTAAGGGAAACTCTGTCAAAATTATGTTTGAGTAAAAATTTAACAAATTTGTAAAAATCATTAGTGTCGTATTAATGATGAATTTAGATTAACTAAAAAAGTGTTATTAATAAGCCTTAGTTAAACTTCTCATTTTTTGTAAAATTAAATGAGAAAGTTTGTTTAAAATTTAGGGGAGACTCTGTCAAAATTTTGTGAAGTAAAAATTTTGAGAAATTAAATAACTGTTGTTAAGTTATCTAAAACTAAAGGAAACTCTGTCGAAATTATGTTTGAGTAAAAATTTAACAAATTTGTAAAAATCATTTGTGTCGTATTAATGGTGAATTTAGATTAACTAAAAAACTGTTATTAATAAGCCTTAGTTAAACTTCTCATTTTAGGATTCTCCAATATTCAAGGGCAATGTCATCAACAAATAGATCATGGATGTATGATAGGTTACACCTGAATAGGGGGGAATTAAGCCGGAATTCTATGCTGGAGTTGAAGGGTTTGTGGGGTTTGCTTCTATGTCTGAATAATTTAGGACTGAGGGAAAAGTCAAGTGTCCATGTGCCAAGTGTGTTTGTAGGTTTTTCTATGATGTTGACACGATTAAGGTTCACCTGTACAAAAAGGGATTTATGGATAATTATTATGTATGGACAGTCCATGGGGAAGTCGAGTCAGTGTCAGTACAGCAGGATCAGTTTGTCGGAGGTAGTTCAAGTGGGTTTGATGGTGACCAATATGGGGATCGTAATTTAAATTGGGGCGGTGATAATCGTGGGTGTTATGAGGAAATGATCCATGATGCCTTTGAGGGGCAACATGATGAAGATTATAATGAACCCAAGAGGAGGAACCAAATCCTGAAGCGCAGAAGTTTTTTTCTTTGTTAGAATCTGCAAAGACACCCATTTGGGAGGGTTCAGCCCTTTCTGAGTTGTCAGTGGCAGTTAGGATGTTGCCTATCAAATCAGAGGCAAACGAGAGTCAAAGTGCTTTTGATCGATGGGCTACTTTAATGAGTGATGCTAATCCACGACCAGAGGCAATTCCTAGGGACTATTATAGGGCAAAGAAGTTAGTTTCAAAACTTGGGTTAAAATCAGAGCAAATTGATTGTTGCATGAACGGTTGCATGTTGTACTATAAGGAGGATATTGAATTAGTTGAATGTAAATTCTGCAAGGCCCCCAGGTTCAAAACCTAGAAGAGCGGGTAATGGGAGATATAAGCATATTCCCAACAAAAGGATGCACTATCTTCCCCTAATCCCTAGGTTAAAACGCTTGTATGCCTCTATGAGCTCTGCACCTCACATGAGGTGGCATTATGAGAATAGGAGAAGTGACGGGATAATGACGCATCCCTCTCATGGTGAAGCTTGGAGGCATTTTGATAGGTGTCACCCTCAATTTGCAAATGATCCGCGGAATGTTAGATTAGGGCTTTGCTCAGATGGGTTCACGCCAAATAACTTATTTAACAAGCCTTATTCTTGTTGACCTGTTGTTGTTACCCTTACAACCTCCCTCCTGAGATGTGCATGAAAGATCCCTACATGTTTTTAACATGTGTAATTCCTGGCCCTGATAATCCAAAAGCTAAAATTGACGTTTTCCTCCAACCACTCATAGATGAATTGAAGCAGTTGTGGCACAATGGGGTCTTGACCTATGATGTGGCCACCAAAGAAAATTTCATGCTAAGAGCCGCTCTGATGTGGACGATTAATGACTTTCCTGCTTATGGTATGTTGTCTGGGTGGATGACACAGGGGAAGCTAGCTTGCCCTATTTGCATGGAGGATACAAAATCCTTCATACTTAAGAATGGTGGCAAGAACTCATGGTTTGATTGTCATAGGAGATTCTTGCCAAATGATCATGCATTTAGGAATAACAGGTATGAGTTTAAGCGAAACTGTGTTGAACATGAAGAACCACCTATTAGGCTTACTGGAAGACAGGTCTGGGACAGAGTTAAAAATCTGCCTAAGATAACCGAATTGGGTAAAGTAGTCAAGTTTCCAAGTTATGGTGTGGACCATAACTGGACTAAGCAAAGCATATTCTGGGAGTTACCCTATTGGAAAGATAATCTTGTTCGTCACTGTCTAGATGCCATGCATGTTGAGAAGAATGTTTGTGATAACATCATGAATACTGTTATGGACAGTGACAAGACTAAGGATAATGTCAAGGCAAGAGTAGACTTAACGGAGTACTGTCGACGACCAGAGCTACATTTACAAGAGACACGTGATGGTCGCGTTGTTAAGCCGAAGGCAAGCTATGTTTTAAATCCTGCGCAGAGGCAATCCATGTGTAAATGGGTGCAAGAGTTGAGAATGCCAGATGGGTATGCTTCCAACCTCCGTAGGTGTGTGGATGTTGCGCATGGAAAGTTCCATGGGATGAAAAGTCATGATTGTCATGTGTTTTTGGAGTGTTTGCTTCCAGTTGCCTTTCGAGAGTTACCTTTACATGTGTGGAAACCATTGACCGAGCTTAGTTTGTTCTTTCGTGATTTGTGTTCAACCACACTGAGGTCCCATGATTTGGAAGTAATGGAGCAAAATATTTGTGTAATTTTGTGCAAGTTGGAAAGAATATTTCCCCCCTCTTTTTTTGATTCAATGGAACATTTACCTGTGCACTTGGCTTATGAAGCGAAAGTATGTGGGCCGGTTCAATATAGATGGATGTACCCCTTTGAAAGAAATATTGGGATCTTTAAGAGAACTGTCAAGAATCGAGCTCGTGTTGAAGGGTCAATATGTGAAGCTTATTTATCAAAGGAGACGTCTTTCTTCTGTTCATTTTATTTTGAGCCACATGTTCATTCGAAAAGAACAGCAGTAGGCCGCAATGATGATGGAGGTGAAAATTCATATCCGCCTACTTTGTCTGTGTTTAATCAACCTGGACGTGGTGCCGGTAAACCCACAAACTATTGGCTGAATGATAGAGAAAAGCATGCAGCGCACCTACATGTTCTCATCAACTGTGATGAGGTGGACACTTATAGAACGTAAGTGACATATCTAATTCATCATTTCAATAATGTTTTTGTACATAGTAGTGAATGTTGTCATTAAAAATCTTTAATTTCTACTTAATGTCAACAGATATTTTGAACAAACCATTCAGAATCATACGCTTGACCAATTCCCTCAATGGTTCAACTCGTTCGTAAGTTTATAATCTTCGTACTATTAGTCTTTGATTTATATCTTAACATAAAATTCAAAATTTTCCCTTCTATTCTCTTTGTTCTCTACGTATGTAGGTGCTCAGTCATGACAATAATGTCACAAATCCTCATATAAAAAGCTTAGCTTGGGGTCCCACCAATGTAACAATTTCGTGGCCAATTTTCCATGTGAATGGTTATAAATTTCACACCCTAGACTGGGGTCGTGAGAAGACCACGTACAATAGTGGCGTATGCGTTCGAGGGGATGCTGGAACAGGGGAGAATAATTGGTACGGGGTACTTAGACAAGTCTTAGAGTTGGAATATGTTGGTGAGGACCCAACGCCAAAGAAGGTTGCCTTGTTTAGCTGTGAGTGGTATGATCCTAGACATCCTGATGGAACACGCAAGCAAGTTGATTACAACATAATTGAGGTTAACCATACACGACGATTTGGTGCATATGATCCTTTCATCATTGCACAGAATGCTCGGCACGTGTATTACACAAGGTATCCGGGGAAGTGCAAGAATAAGTGGTTGGTTGTATTCACAACCAAACCTAGGGGCAGAGTTGAAAGTGATGATGTGGATGAAATAGCTTACCAAGTCGAAGTTGCACGTGCTTCAAAGGTGGTTGTAGATACAGGAGTCCCTGCTACTTTACACGATGATACTGGTGAAGATGACATTATTAACATGTCTCGCCAAAACATAACAAGTCAGGGTGGTGACTCCACTAAAGGTAGTGACGAAGAAGAAGATGAACTTGACAATGACGATACAGAAGACGAGAGTGAAGACAGTCCACAACTTTCTGAATAAATGATTTTTAACAATTCAATTTGTTTTCAAATAACACTACCTCATTTTAAGATATTTTGTCAAACACTTTAATTAATGAAAAGTAACTTGTATTGTTGTGAATAGATATGGCAGATGATGATACGGGTAGGGGTAGAGGCCGAGGATATCAAGGGCGGAGGAAGACCGCCACCCAGCCTCGTGGTTATCTTTCGAGGGGTGTTCAGCTGTATGACATCCCTGACCGTGAGCCGAGGCCAGAGACGGAGGAGGACCCAGACTACGAGCCAGTACCATCACCATCACCATCACCATCTGCTGCTGGGGGACCATCGTCATCACCCATTACTGCCTCCCCACATGACATTGGGGGCAGTAAAGAGGTGCCGGTCGAGATTGCATCAGCAGCTTCAGATACACGTCCTCTCCCCTCCATCAGACCGGATTCATCCGGTCTAAGGTATATGATTGAAGTTGTTATAAATGTCAATCTTTTATAAATAAAATATGTAAAAGTGATTATTATATAAAATGGAAACTAATTCTTTATAACAATGTAGTTTTGTGCTTGCCACCCTCGGCACTCATCAGATCACGACCACGATACAGAAGATGTATCATAGGTCGATCGAGTATTTCTCGAAGTTGACCGAGGAGGAGAGGCGACGATGGTATCAGGAGTGGAAGGTAATATGAACTCTTCAATTTTAGTAATTAGTAATTAATTATGTTGTGGTAACTAACAAATTAAATTTGTCTATATATTGTAGTCTCACTTCACCCATTAGTCCTGCCGATGATCTAGTACTGTACCGTGCCTTCTGCCATCGGGCAGCTAAGAGGCTCGGTGACATGTACTTATGGATCCGTAATGGCAAGGACAAGGATCACAAGTGGATGTCGGATGCCCACCACCGTGTGCTGCAGGAGTATTGGTCTTCTCCGAGGTTTAAGGCCAAGTCGGAGAAGGCCAAGGCTAGCAGGGCCTCATTGAGGGGTGGCTCCCTTCATTGTGGTGGATCCGCTACTGTGGACTCCACTAAGAGACGGCCGGTACGTAATATTTGCAATACATTTAATTTTATGTTTCTTATATATGAATTGATTAATTAATGCTTTGTTCTTCAATTGTTTTAAACTTACAGGAGCAGAGGCTGAAGAGACCACCCACGCAGGAGGAGTTGTTCAGAGAGACGCACACGAGGAAGGGCGACAAGACGACGTGGGTAGACGAGCGGTCGCAGCGCACTCATGTAAGTGATTTCATCATAGTTGTATAAATGTATTCAATTAATATGATTATGTATTCCATTTAAAATGATTATGTATTCTTCTCATTGTAGGCTGATTATATGCGCCGCTTGGATGAGGTCCGCACTCAGTTGGCAGAGGCATCACAGCCCGGTGAGTCCGTCCCACCCGTTGATGAGGAGGCGGTGTGGACTGAGGTTGTGGGCGGCCCTTACAAGGGTCGCATATACGGGCGGGGCGCGATCGCGAACCCCATTGCCCGTTCCTCCCACGCATCTACTGCTACAGCACCAGAAGTCTCAGGGGAGAGCAGCGATGCTGAGGTCCATGACCGGGTTCACAATCTGAACATGGAGCTACAGACCCGGGTCGAGGTGCTGCAGGCGCAGCTTGAGGAGGAGCGGACCGCCCGACAGCAGGACTGGATCGCCCAGCAGCAGGAGATTGCTGCGGAGGTCAGCCGGCAGATTAGAGAGCAGATGTCCCAGTATTACGGGATTTTTGCTGCTGGAGGGTCATCATCGGCTTCTACTAGCGTCTCTGCACCACCACCACCTTCTCAGCCATCACCCTTCCCTCCCACTCCCCCACAGTATCCTCATCCCCCTCCGCCTTATCCCCCTGAATTATGGCCTCCTCCTCCACCTGCATATCATCCAGGCTATCCACATCCTGCATATTCTACACCACCTCCACTTCCTGCTGCTGCCGCTGCCCAGACGACACCGCCTGCTCCTCAACCCTCTTCATCTACACCACCTCAGCCTGCTGCCGCCGCCGCTGCCCACACACCGACTCCTCGACCTCCTCCTGCCCAGACTCCTCGTACTCAGCCGGATGCATCCAGAGATGATCCTGGTGATGGTGATGATGATTTTGACGTTGATACGATGAATTTTGTATGACTTTTTTTTTATTGTTTATGTTTTGGATGTTCAGACATTACGTTTTGGATTTTTTATGACTTGGCTTATATATAGTCTTTGGATTTTATCTATTTTGTAAATATTGATTACTATATACATTATGATATTTCATTATAGTTTTATTTATGGAGATTATTACTATTTTGTTATAATTTTTGATTTAGTTTAAATATTATTAATTCAGATATTAAAAAAAAATATTTTCGGCTACTGTTATCAACGGATGCATCCGCCGATAACTGAATTAATTTTTTAATTTATTTTGTTCGAAAAATACGTTATCGACGGATAAGTATCCGCCGATACAAATATTTAATGATTTCCATATTTTTTTAAAATACCTTTATCGAGGGATATATCCGCCGATACATTCGTCAATAATATTGACGGATGTCGACGGATATATCCATCGATAAAATATCGACGGGTGTTTTGGTCAAATCCGTCGATACTTGAATTCCGACTAGCAAGTAATCGTGGGGGACTATCCGTCGATACATCCGTCGGTACAGTGAATCATCGACGGATTTTAAGGCTATCCGTCGATAACATCCGTCGATAATCCGAGAGTTTCTAGTAGTGAAATGGGATCACGTTCACTGCAGATGATCCCCCTTGTGTTATAGTGCAAGACGGCATTAATCTGCTTCAATTGCAAAGCTTAATTCTTGAAACGCTTGATGAGGCGGGGAAGCAGATTAAGAAAATGGTGTATAGAATGCCGATGAGTATGGGTCCAAACGGGCCTTTATACACTAAATATTGCATTCGTAGTGATCGAGATGTGAATATTATGTTGAGTTATCAGATGAAGTTTCCTGAGGTTCGACTTTTTGAGTTGTACGTTGAACTTGAGGAACACAACTTCAGATCCGGAGGGCCTGATCCTACATTCTTGCCGCGATCATTTGACGCAGGCGAGGGTGCTAGTGGTGCTGGAACAAGTTCAATGAGGGAAATGAGGGAAGATGATGACGCTCATTCTCTTAGCTTTGCGGATCTGGCAAGGGAAGTTGGTCAGCCTATGGTGCAGAGTGCAGAACCGTTGCAGACAGTTGGTTCGCCTGCTGGGTTTGACTTCACTCCAACTTTCTTTGATGATGCAGATGCAGATTCAAATGTCCCAATAGAAGAGGCAGCTGACGAGACACCGTGCGGATCAGAGGAAGATGTTGAAGAAATCCCGCTCACAAGGCCAGCAGTGTCCCAAACACAATCTCAAGCGGTTGCGGAGCACTACTCATCATTCAATTTCAATTCACTTAGAGACGATATTGACTTGGATGTTGCGGCAGTAAACGCTGAGCAAGGTTTAGTTGTGGGTCAACTATTCCGTACAAAAGAATCGCACAGTATGCTGTTAAGATCTACAGCATTCAGAGACAGATACCGTACAAAGTGTACGAGTCAAATGCCTCGAGCTTGCATTGCAGGTGTGTGCAATATGGGAGCGGATGCATGTGGAATGTCAGAGTCATTCTGCGGAAGAAGACAGGGATGTGGAAGATCAAGAAATTGGAGGAGCCACACACTTGTTTCTTTGCCAATGTCCCACAACAGCATCCGCAGATGGATTATCACGTCATATGCTCAAACATCTGTGACGTGGTACAGAGGGATCCCACAATTTCAGTTAAGGTGTTACAAGCTGCAGTTGAGGAAAAGCTGGCCTGTAGAACGACATATAGAAAGGTGTGGATGGCCAAGCAGAAGGCAATTGCACAGATTTATGGTGATTGGGAAGCATCCTACGGAGAATTGCCAAGATGGTTGCTCGGCTTGAAAACCTTTATGCCAGGTACCATTGTCATGTTTCAAACTAAGTCATTTCCAGGTTTGAGTGATCCCAATTTACGCATGTTTCTCCGTGTTTTCTGGGCATTTCCACCATGCATTGCCGTTTTTCCTTATTGTAAGCGTTTCATTACTATTGATGGCACTCACCTGTATGGGAAGTACAGAGGTACCCTTCTTATGGCCATTACACAGGATGACAACTCTAACATATTTCCTCTTGCCTTTGCTATTGTTGAGGCTGAGAACAAGGAATCATGGAACTTCTTCCTTACTAACCTCCGTCAGCATGTCACTCCGCAAGAGGGCATTCTTGTAATTTCTGACAGGCACAAGGCAATTACAACAGTGCTTGAATCCGCAAGAAGTGGTTGGGCTCCGCCAACAGCACATCATGCATACTGCATCAGACACATTGCTTCAAACTTCATGGTCCATTTCAAGAGCAAAGAGGGTAAGCGATTGGTGAAGTGTGCTGGGTATGCAAAGACACATAATGAATTCTTGTATTGGCATTCCCAGTTGGCAGCGCTGGACCCACAGTTTACTGCATGGGTGGACAGGATACCCCGTGAAAGATGGACACAATATGCTGATGAAAGGCGTAGATTCGGGCACATGACCACCAACCTGTCCCAGTGTGTTAACTCGGTAATGAAGGGCAGCCGAAGTCTTCCAATTACAGCTATTGTGAGGTCAACCTACCTCCGTCTTATGACGCTATTTGTTAGGAAGGGAACTGAAGCGCAGGCCCAACTTGCTGCGGGTCAAAGGTTCTCTGAGTTCCTGCTGGGCGAAATGGAGAAGCATCGGAAAGTGTTGCATGATATGCGCGCCACACGCGCGACTCGAGATTCCATCGAGTATATGATTTTAGAGAAAGGAGAGGTGGACAACACAACACAGAGGACCTTCAGGGTGTCTCTGTCCGAGCGTGTCTGTGATTGCGGAGCATTTCAGAAGCTCCACTACCCCTGTCGTCACGCATTTGCGGCGTGCCTTGATGCCCATTTAGATTGGGGATCCTTTGTCCATGAAGTATACCGAATGGAATCTGTTTATAATGTATACCGAACTGAGTTTGCTTCTATTCGGAATGAAGATTTGTGGCCTCCATACAATGGTCTGGTGCTGCGGCCCAATCCTGCGGATATGAGGAAAGCTGAGGGTCGCCCAGTTTCGAGCCGGATTCGTAATGAGATGGATGAGGTGGAAGGTTCTCAGCCTAAAAGGTGTGGGCTCTGTCGTCAGCCAGGACATAGTAGGCGTAAGTGTCCCGCTATAGCTTCATTGTCCTCTTCTAACACCATTCCATGATGAGTTGTATCAGAAAATTTATGTTTGTTGTAGTAGACTTTTTTTATGTTTGTTGTTGTCTTTTAATTCTATGCTTCTTGTTACTGATGATTTGGTTTTATGTGCTTGTGTACTCATTTGATTTTATTGTCGTTTGTAGTAATTTTGAATTGTCTTTACCGGTGTAGTTGGTTTGACAATCTTAATGGAACTCATTTTATGATATTCTACAAGTTATTATGGTTTTCTGGCCTGCAAAGATCATTTATTACTGCTAAATTGGTGAGTAGTCAATTCGTGTCAGAATCGTGTACAAAATTGATAATCGATTTGAATCGAATTTGATAAGCATTTTTCTGTTTGTATAATCGATTTGAATCGAATATGATAACTAGTTGGTCTAGTGCTTATGTTCATTAATCGATTTGAATCAAATTTGAAATTTTTCGTTATATAAAGGAATGCAATCTTAAGGTTCGTAGCATAAATCACATAACAAAAACAAATATGGATCCAAATATGAATCTTGGGTTGGCATTCGGTGGGCCTGACATGCATGAAACATGCATTAAGATTAAGGATGGTAATAAGAATGACGTGGTACGTATTATTTCCAATTTAACCTTCAACTTTTTTTTTTGTATAATAAGTTGTACAAAAAACCTTGTCATTCGCTCGCACTCGTTGTTGCAGAAATTGCCAACAATATTTGTTAATATTCATGGGCGAAGGTTGCCGCGTAAAGTGCAGTTGGAAACACCAAGTGGAAAAACCTGGGATCTTAGTGTGAGAGAAGAGGTGACGAAATATGGTTTACCGACGGTTGGAGAGACTTTATGTACCAGTACTTGATAGAATATGATTTTGAGATTTGGTTGATTTATGACGGCCATAAAAGGTTCGGGGTAACTATTTACAATGAACGTGACGAAGAAGTAAATTACGCTGACATGGAACACCCGATTCCCAATCTAGCTGATCCCTGATGACTTAAATTCGTAATCACTATTTTTAAAATATGTTTATGTTTTTAAGTGTTCTGTTGAGTGTAACATTAAGTGTTTGTTGAAGTGTTATGTACTGTGTACTTCTGCCTTGTCATAACTGTTTTTATTTAAGATATCTAAATTTGATGTGTTTTTTATTTGGTAATTTTCATATCCAGCCTTATCAATTAACGCAATAATAAAAAGTACGGAAATAAGGGTTCACATTCAACTAAATAATAAATAATACAATGTAAGAGTATTTCACAACACTTTAAATTATATTATACAAAACCAAAATGTAACTCTATCTACCACCACGACCTCTGCGACCAAGACCTCTGCCCCTCCTTCGTCGTGGCTCTGTACCCCCAATGCACCCTCCTGTGCCGCATCTCGGCCGCCGCCTCTGTCGCTGCTCCCTACCCTGCTGCGCCCCTGGATCAGACTCTGACCCAGTATCGGGAGGGTCACCTGGATCATCAGATGAGTCCCCCTCATCGTCCGGTGAACTGTCATCATCAACCGTGCGAACTGGAGCCTGTGGTGTGACCTCCCGCTGCACCTGTGATGACGAACCTTCGCCTGATCCGCGACCGAACATAATATCCTGAAGCAAATCCTGTGATCTAGGGGTCCACGAGGGCGATGAGAAGTCATCCAGGTCCAGCATCGCCATCAACGCAGGTGTGCTAATACGTTGCTCGTCAGCAAGACCCGTTCTGAACTGTGTCTGGGGGCTCTGATCTGGACAAATGTATGAGGAGTCTGGAACCAGAGGCTGCGGAACATAGTACTGTGGCATGGGCGCTGCCTGTCCCCATGAGCCCCACGAGGAATAAAAAGGTGGCGTATGGAACTGAGACACAACATGGTCCCATGGGCCTGTAACCTCCTGCTGCTGCTGCGGCTCAGTAGGTGGATGGAGCTGTGGCTCAGCGTCGGTGTCTGCCTCAGTCTGTGCCTCGGTGTCTGGCTCAGTCTGTGGCTCGGTGTCAGCCTCGTTCGGTGGCTCGACCTCTGACTCCTGCTGTGCACCGTGACGCCGTCCCCGTCCCCGTCCGCGTCCCCTGCGCCCGCGCTCTCCCCCCTGCCCCGCATCAGGAACTCCTACCTGACGAGCACTCGCTCGAGTACCTGCACGGCGCTTGGTATTTATGTTGCGCGTATCAGCGGCTCCCGATGGTCTCGGAGTCAATGCGGGACCAGGTGGAGCATGGAGTGGCACATCGTCATCAAAAAGATACACAAATGTAGGGTCCTGCGGCGGCCCATCCAAACTAAAAAATCGGTGCGGAGACACACTATACCAGTTAAAGTACTCGCGTGATGGGCGGTGGTCATAGAACAACTCGAATCGGATGCTCCTCCTTCGTCGCTCATCCCATACTCTATGCCACCTTTCGTGCTCCTTGGGCCACCATGCCTCCCTCTTGGTGCGTACATCGACACGCTGTAGCCAATCGATGTTCATCGGCGCATACGGTATGTGCTGAGCTCCACCAAACTACCGCACCACTCTCTCCGCATAGTGCCACTCTACAGTGGCAAAACAGATGATGCTGGTGTTAGAGTGCCACAACTCTCGCTCAGCAAACACCCAGTCCGGCGTCACAGCTCTAACACGATCATCATCGTACGGCCTCCACATAAACTGTGACAAGTATTAACAAACAAAGATAAATTTCAATATAAAAAGTAGAAAATAAAGTTTCAATATCATGACCACTATTCTTCCTTACCCCGTGCAATCCCATGTTGTATAGTGTTGTCCTGAATCTGAGAAGTCGCTCCTCCAACATCCTGGTAATGTGTCTAACGTTCTCCCACCTGTTACAATTTATAATCAGAAACCAAGGTTAGATAAAATAGCATATAATGTCAAATTTATTAGTTGGTTCATGAATTAAATCTTTACCTCGAAATAACAGGCCACAAATCATGTCGAATTGCGCCTCCAAATAATGTCGGCAAGCGCGACCATGCCCATGACTGTAATAAGACATGACAGCCTCCTATATCAGTCACGTCAAACTTTACAGCTAGGGTCATCTCCCTGTATAGTGTGGCCAACACGGCTGATCCCCAGCTATGTCTACCGATTTCCTCCCATTCTTCGAGTAGTGGGAGCCACCTCAAATGTACCTTATTGCCGGACTTATCCGGCAGCAAGTACCCACCAAAAATGGCCATCAGCCAAGCTCTGGTCGCTCTCTGGACCTCTAAGTCAGTGGGATGGGCCTTCTCGTCGAATGCGCCAAGAAGACTCATCAACCACTTGAGCGTAACAAAACCCCCTTTATGCTCAACTCGGGGGGGGGGGGGGGGGGGGGGACAGCACCTAGCAACTCCTAGCAATAGTCTTCAATGATGCGTCCCAGGTGGTGTGTCTCCCAGTCAGTAACACAACCACTCACCACCTTTCCATCTACATGAAGGCCTAGATGGAATGCCACATCCTGTAGGGTGATCGTGGCCTCACCATAGGGTAAGTGGAATGTGCTGGTCTCAAGCCTCCATCTCTCGACCAGTGCACTAATAAATGCGTAATCTAACGTCCACACCGGCATCCGGACATGACGAAACCCCGCCCTGTCCAAGTATGGCTCCATCAACGGGTGTGGAGGTGGTACGACACAGAATCGTCTCGTGTCTAAAACACGAGCAGGCTGGAACAAAAATAAAAAACAGTAATTAATTTCTGGACTTAATTTTTAAACATTAATAACATACCATTTAAAATTTATTCATGCAGTTAAATCATTCAAAAATTACTTAATTAAACATTCATACGATAAGACATATTTGTTCCTGATAAGACCTACACAACTATTGGTTTAAATTTTGGAACGCTGCATTAAACAGTCACACGATGATGGTAGTAAACTAATTAATATTACATTTTAGTAACTTAAGTAAAAAATATAATCAAACTATATACATAAATAAATCTACTGTAATACTAAAATACCTAACTACCTAAAATAATTCTAACTACACAACTAATCTACCTAACAACCTAAATCTATTTTTTACTACATTTTAATTTATGGTAACTATAACAAAATTTATAATTTTATTATAAAACAATTAATATATTACCTGGTTTTGAATACATGCGCCGATGTGATCAACTATGTCAAGCCGGTATATATATTCAGTCTCCATAATAAAAAAAATGACAGAGAAACAGAGTGAATTTTAGAGAGAAAGTGAGAGAGAGTGAAATTTTGAAAAATGATGAATTGTGCCAAATGATCACCCGGGACCACTTATTTATAGTTTTCTTCCTCTAAAGTCGACTTGAATCGACTTTGCTTACAAATGTGCAATTGTTTTTGCACTAAAGTCGATTCAAATCGACTTTGCATGCAAACTTGCAATTTTTTTTGTGCTAAAGTCGATTTGAATCGACTTTAGCTCAATAAAAATTGCAATTTTGCAGAGTAAAGTCGATTCAAATCGACTTTTATTCAGTAAAACGCACTACCTATTCACGTAACTAATTCTACAACTACCTATATACATATTTAACTATTTTAAACTACCTGTTTACGTAAAAAAACCTAATCAATACTACTCTAGCTAATTAGTAGATTGTTAACATGTAATAAAATTTACAACTTGACAAAAAAAATATACAAATGTACGAAGAACAATATATTTTCAGTCAGAACCGTCAAAAAAATTTACATTAACACTTTATAGTCCAAATATTATTTTTAATCATCAGTGTATTTTTAATAGGCTGGATAATCATGATCCAAATTTCTATTTTTAACTGTTTTGATTGGTATAATTTTGTATATAAATATTTGGGAACAACATCTTTCCAACAAGTCATCTCATTTTAACACTTTTGACCCAAATAGCATTATTAACTATGTGTATTTTTTAAGAGCATTGCTAGAGGCACAACAAAAAATCAGCCAAAACAGTCAACAAATTGTGCACAACATATATAGTATAAATTGTACAATGAATATAACATGTTGTGCACGCCATATATCACATGATGTGCACAACATATATCACATGTTGCAAAGAAAGATGATGTTGCAACATGAGATATATGTTGTGCACATGATATGATATATGACGTGCACAACATGTAATATTCGTTGTGCAATTTATGTTATATATGTTGTGCATAATTTGTTGGCTGTTTTGACTAGTCTTTTGTTGTGCCCCAAGTATTTTCCATTTTTTAATGGACTGAGAGATTATATTTAGACCCAATTTTCTATTATTGATTGTTTTGACTGATTTTTTATTGTATTTCTAGCTATCCTTTCTCTAGCCAATCTCAAAAACAAAACTTTGAAGCTAAGTTCCAATTAATTAAGGATCAAATCCATGATTAGTGGTGAATGATGATCACATAACAAAACAAGCATTGGGGTTTTCATCACTAAACATTTGTGGTGCATACACTTGACTCATATAGAGTGGCTCATAGTTAAAGCCATAACCATAAGGGATTAATGTAGGTGGTGGAAAATCCAACCCACTACATTGCTTCATCATTTTTTCACTGTCATCACCACCGTCCTCTCCTCCCTTGCCACCACCGTCTTTTTTCTTCTTGGCGGTGGTGGCACCACCACTTTTCCCTCCTTTATCTGGGGCAGTTTCTTTCACTTTCTCTTTATCAACCTCCTTCTTGTCCTTGTCCTTCTTGCTGATAGGGACTACCTCCACCGTTCTCCTAAGCCTTCGCATCAATTTTCCTACCAGAGCTTTTGCCTCCATTGTCCCTTTCACTGTCACTATTTCCTTCTCCTTATCTATTGCCACTTCTTGAACACCTGAATTCATTTCAACACCAAATAAATTAGTCACTGAATAAATAAAAAAATACTTCTCTCTAATTTTTATTTGTACAATCTTCTTTTTCTTCTATTTTATTTGTACAATCCGAAAAATTAGCGTTTTTTTATCTATGGGCAACTTTTATTAATATTTTTTAATTATATCTTAATTAATGGAAGAAAGAATTAATATACTAAGGTGTTATAAAAAAATAATGAGTGCTAAAATAAGATTATATTCTTCCTTTCAAAATGTAAGTCACTCAGAGTTTTTCACACATATTAACGTGAAGATTAATTTATATTAGTATTTTAAAAATTAAAAATAGAAAATAAAAATATATGTATTAATGTTTACATTTTACATATCATCGTTGAAAATATAAATTGAAATTTATGAAGGTTAAAATGAAAAAAAAAAAGATAAGAATATATTGAAAATTAAACTGAAAAGTAACTTATATTTTAGAATGGAAGCCAAAGTCTAAAAATAAAAAGGCCTATATTTTTGTTTAAGCATTCACTTTCAAATAGGAGTATAATCTTATCGTGAATCTCACCATTTTTTTTTATTTTTTTTTATTTATTCTCTTTTCATAATTTTTTTTTTATTTAGATCGAAAGTAGGCATTCAGGACATACAAACATCATTTCCCTATCAATTTTATTTATTTATTTTCTGAAAAAAAAGAGACAGAAATTAATTAGCACCCGTACCTTTGGTCTTGGAGATAGTGTTACGAATCCTCTCCATGCAACCATGACAGTGCAGCTCCACCTTTAGAACCACCGTAGTCACAGTAGGCTGTTCAATTCAATTCGCAAGCACAGAAAATTAAAAATGAAAATAAAAGGTACATTAATAAAATGAATTATAGAGAACTAATTAATTAATTTTTTTTTTTAAAAAGAATATAATGAAGACCTCTTTGGGTTTCTTATTGTCGGATTTGTTATTGTTTTTGTCCTTGTTGTTGTTGAGTACAGAAGAGATGAGATCGATCTTCTTCTTCACTTCAGAAGGGTCCATTTTGCCTGTGATAGCTAACTTTCGTGCCTCGCTTTCTGCCTTCGCATAATTATCCTTCACCCCTCCAACAATAACATTCACTTTCATCCCTTTATTAGTAGTAGTTGCAAAAACACAAACCAACAACAAAATAGAACATCAATAAATAATCGAGCATGGCTAGAGACACAATAAAAAACCAGCCAAAACAGGTAATAAATAGGAATTTAGGCTACAATCACTCAATCCATTAAAAATATACTCATGATTAAAAGTGCTATTTGGGTCATAAAATGTTAAATAGACCTTGTTAACTGTTTTGACTGATTTTTGTTGTGCCCAAACATTTGTAAAACAAATATTAGGCTTTTTATGTCATACCAGAAAACATTCTAACACTCTAAAATCTACACTAAATTACCCTAAAGAAAGTTACATGCAAAAAATAAATGAGCAATAGTTTCAGGCTCATTTTTCATAGAGAACCCACGATTCTTGATCAAGCAGCAGTATTATGGATCCAATTCATCCCTATGTAACACTTGATTTGTAGTGAATCCATCTATAAGCATCGGACTATCTTATTCTGCAAACTAATTATGGATTCCATCTCCCGTACCCTAATTACTCCTCCTAATTTCACACCCATCCCATCCAATCCCACACCACACAAAGCTTTTTACTCTGCACTTTTTTGTCTTTCCAAACAACTTTTTTCTCCATTATAGTTTACCAATATAATTAGGTATTTGCTTGAACACTTCCAATAATTAAATAGTACCCATACATACCATTATGTAGCACTAACTGACATAGATGATACAACCAATCAAAAGGTGTCACGTAATAGTATGTATAGGTACTATCTAATTATTGAAAGTGCCCAAATAAACACCATATAATTATATTTATTTCTCTCCATTATTTTAATTTATTTCTACTATACCTAAAAATTTCTCTCAATTACTACTAACACAAGAAAAAATTACCAACAAACAATTAATTAATAATTAGATAGAAATTGAACCTTGAGCACCACGAAGGTATCGGAGGATTTTGGAAGTGCATCCATTGTGATGTGACATGTCTACATTCAACACCACCGTGGTGGTATTACTAGTAGGAGTTTCTTCTTCTTCCTTTCTCTTTCTTCCATTATTTTCTTTGTTAATTTTCTTCTTATTCTGCTGCTGCATCATGATAGATAGAAGAGAGAGGGAGCAATAATCAACATTATTAATTGTATTTCAGGGAATCAATAGTACATGCAACAAAATAGTTGTGGTGACTGAAGTGTGAAGAGAAAAGTGATGAGTTTTGCTATTAACTTTTAAGTGTTAACAACTTAATTCATTCAACAACCCTTTCCACATTCCACGATTCCACCTTACACATATCTTTTGACTTTTTCTTTATACTTATTTAAATTTTTATTTTTATTTTTTATTATTGGCCAAATTGGTTACTATTTAACATAAATTAGTGCACACAAATTAACAAACTATATCCTTTTTTTAGAGAAAGACAAAATGGTTGGACGAAAAATTATTAGGTGCATCAAGAGTAAAAGGATTTTTTGCTCTGCACCATTCATTGGGTGACACATAATACAAAAGGTCAACTATAGTGGGAGGGAAGGGGTTAAGTTTCCAATAAGGGGATAAAATTGTTGATGTGTCATGCAATGAATGGTGCAGAGCAAAAAATCCTCTTGCTCTTGGTGCACCTAATAATTTCTCTAGTTGGACTTTTTTTTTGCAATAATATTTTACGTACAACAAAAATACGTCCAACTTGTATTCAACGTGTACTATCCATGTTTCAGGTTGTGTTATACTTATATCACATATACGTATATAACACTCATCCTGTAACATGGATAGCACATGTTGAATACAAATTGGACGCATTAATTTCTGTTGTACGTCAAATATTACGGCTTTTTTTTTTGTATTAGAAACTTGCCTACTATTATACACATTATAATGATGAATTGAATTCGGATGAGTAGTAAGTAACACAAACAAACAACAAAATAGTTGATAAGTAAATAGTAATTGAAGAGAATGAAACAACACAAATATTCTTTGTTTCTCTATTTTTCCCTTTTATTTTATTTTTTTCTTAAAACATTTTAAAGAGAAATAATGTTTTATATAATTAAAAAAAAAGTTAGAAATTTTATCTAGAATACAGTGTGATAATTAGATTAATTGTAGTGATAATAGTATAGATACCTACACCATAATCTTGATATGAAATGAGTGTTAGATCGATCATTTTATCAATTGATAGTGACATAAGTGTTTGATTGAAAACAATCCTTGAGTTGTTGTTAGAATAATAAACTCTTAAATCTTAAGTCTAGGGATTAAACTCACCTAGCTATTCCTTTAAGAATTGTCAACTATTTTTCTAAAAAAATAGTAATATTTGCATTTTCAATATCTTATACTATGTATTATCCATTTTATAATTTTTCATTTTGATACGATTTTTATTTGGATGTGATATCTAATTTTGGATGCCGAAGTGACATCTAATTTTGAATATCAACATACTATAACTTTTTTTTTTTTCGTAAATATTCATGATGTTAATCATTGTTCGTATCTTAGACATACACACACTTGTCTATATATGGGATGAGTATCATTTAAAAATCAACAGTGATACATTGATATCTATTTTTAGATGTCTCATAAAATATCCACTTTTTTTATGGGTTTTCCCCGGTATCCGTCGGCTCGTAGCTGACGACTAATCCCTAGCTCCTACTGAGATCACTTCTCGGTGGGTAGGGAGCTGTCCACAAGATTTTCTGCATACACACCGCCCTAAGGATCGAACCCGAAACATGATGCTTAAGCAGCCCAAGTATCTACCACTTGTGTTAACCTACGTGGTTTCATAAAATATCAATTTGACAATGAAAAAATCAGTCAATGTAGCCAATGAGTCTATTTTGGCTTTGGTTTGGGTCCAAATAATTATTGAAATTGCAATGAAATGAGTAATTATGGTCCAAAATCTCATTTATTGATTGGTTGGTTGGTTTTTATTATAAATTTAACTCTTTTAAAAAAATATGTGATCACTACTTATGTCCCCTCATCTATAAATCTCAAACTCTTGGATTTAATGTAGGTTGATTGAACATCTAAGAAGGGATATCCAAATGCCATTACTCCTTCAAAATGAGCCTTTCCTCACTCGAATATATCTAACATAAACTTGTGTTAGTTCAAAATTCTTTTTTCTTTGTAACAAAAGAAAAATTAAAATTTTCTTTTTATTTTCTCATACCACAACGTACACATTGATGTCTACACTGAAGAATAAGAAGGAAGTGATAATCTAGATTGAAAAACTTCAACAAAGATGTACATGTTTCTAATGGCTTGTCTCTCTATTCACAGAAACCCTGTCTCTTATGAATAAACTTGTCCACCCTTGAAAGATGCAATGATATGCGACAAAACTTTGTGTGTTATTGTCTTTCAATTTGTTGTTGGCCTGCAGCAAAAAATTGTACATACCAAATCCATAAATATACTTTCAAGTTAATAACATCAACATTTTGCTATTAATTTTTCAGATGGAGTCTTCAAGATCTATCTAATAAATGATATTTCAATATGCAAAACATCGAAATATGATTCCTCACATTAACATAATTCAGACACAAACACCAATATGTATGGATTCTATTGCCTCATCAAAGAAGAAAATAATTTGTGTTTATAATTTGTTTAATAATTATATTTTATACTTATGCAATCGATCGATGAATTATTTATATTTGGGCAATTACATATAGAAGCTTCTCAAGGTAGTTGATTTTCAGTAAAAAGTATATACCTAAAAGAATGATATAATTTATATATGAGCTTGGATAGGAGTACAAAATTGTACCAGCCAATACAGCAAAAAATAGGAGTTTGAGTCTAAATTACTCAGCTCATTAGAAAAATTACATATGATTAAGAATGTCATTTGGGCTAAAAATATTAAAAATAGGCCTATATGACTGTTTTAACTAGAAAAATGATATTACCAAAACATTTATGTTTATATATATATTTTTTGTCACAAATGTTTGGGTAACAACAAAAAAACTAGTCAAAACAGCCAACAAAGCCCATTTAACATTTTGTGGCCCAAATAGCATTTTAATCATGAGTATATTTTTAATAGGCTTGGTGATTGTGACCCAAATTCCTATTTGTTGGCTGTGTTGGCTGGTTTTTTATTATACCCCTAGCAATATTTTTTTTTTTTAATAATATCCTATCAACACACATTTTCATTCGCTATTAAATCAATTGTACAACTCATTTAATCCGGGTCGCATACATTTATCCACACAAATAATTTAATATGAAAAATGTTTGGGAAACAATAGGTAACCGGTCAAATCAGTTGATGAGCCCATTGGACAACCTTTGACCCAAAAAAATTATCTCTAAGTAGTTAGGTTTCGGTGGCTGAAATATTTATGGTCCAAAATCTCTGTATGAACTAATTTTGACGGATCTTTTATCATGCAAATAGCAACACTCATTTAATAATGGATAAAAGTGTGTTTTGACGCAACATTTATCAAATATTATGTACAAATACACTTTTATCCAATTAAGTTTTATCCACCATGTCAAATTTTATTGAGAAATATTTGTGTACATCACAAAATTAACTATCATCAGTCACTATATGTAATAATTCATTTTTTTAAATTATTAATCCAACTTTTAATTGTATACATTAATCTAATATTTTAAAAGTTGAATCAATAATTTTAAAAAGTTAAACTATTACATATAGTGACTAGTTTTACGGTGTACAGCGTAACATTCCTCAGCTTCATCAAACTATATTCACGAAAACCTCACATTCAAATGTTTACTAATCACAACTTTTTCATTGCATTAATCACCAAAAATTAGTATCTTATCATCACATAACATGTCTCACTCTCTATATATAGCTTCAGAACAAAATGTTTAACCAAAACATGTATTAAATATCAGAATAGAGTAATAATAATTCACTAATTCATCTAACAGATCAATAATTATAAACATGTCATGTATGAGACCACAAACAAATTATACCAGAAGTACTATAAATTTCATTTTGCATATATATATAGTTTGATTTACCTGAAAGAAAACATAGTGACATCACATCCTGGCCTCTTCCCCAAATCCACATCCCTCTGCTTTATTTGTTGACAAGATGCCAAAAATGGAACATTATTCATCTTCAAAAAACCCCCAACCTTAAATCCAATTTTACCTTGTACATATATATCATAAGCCAACTCTTTGAAACTTATGTCTGATTTAATATCTTCCACAGCATACTTGTTCACATCAACATTATCCATTGTCATCTTCATCTCAAAATCTGTGTCACTCTTAGGACTTTGAGAGAACCTTTCAATTTTAGTTTCTCCCAATTTGGTCTTTTCACTTAATACTAAAACAGAGAGAGTACTATACATTAGTGTAAGCTTATCATTATTGTTTGATACCTTTAAATCCATGTACAAAATTGAATTCATCTTGTTCTGATTATTAAACTCTAATTTCGTGATGTTAATTGCCCTAACATTCACATTTGGCATCCCTGATTGAAGGAATAACAAATAGGAGATTCCAACAAATATAAGAATCACCATTATGATGAAGCTAAGGAAGCATGCCCACGCACACAGCGCAAAGCAACATGAACTGTTTCGACCACCATCGTCAAAGTGGTCGAATGAGTCGTCCATGTCGCTGAGGCTGGTGCGGTGGTGGCCTTTTTTGATGCTCATGGCCTTTTGCCCTATTAGCTCCGCCATTTTGGTAACCTTTTTTGATGTGTTCCACCACCCTGATGAGAGGGGAACAAAGGGTCTAGCTTACCTTCGAATGTTATTAGTTTAGCATAACATATGGTAAAGATAGATAGGTAAATTGGTTTTGTGTTTTCTTATGGTTCTTTAGGCTTCAAAGGGTTTTTGTCACCACAAATCGATTAGTCTATTTATGGTAAATAAAAATTGGTGTGTAAATGGAGAGTCAAGATTGGCTTAATTTTTAGAGGCACGATTTTATAGAGTAAACAATACCAATCAAGATATGTTACACTTTACTCTAAGCTAATTTTTTTTTTTGGAAATTGTTGGGGAACAAAGCCAACATAAGTTAATATGGATGATCAATCATTAAAGTGTATAATGCACATGTATTATTATATATCATGCACGTCACATTACACATAAAAAAATACGTTAATACAGAACATATATGTAATTCATATCAAGAAAATTGTATTACTATATAACAGATATGAATGTACACCTATCATTTCTCATTATTAATGTGTATAACAGTATAATACATATGTATATAATACACCTCACATTACACATAAAATAAAGATTTTATTTTGTTGGCTGAAAATGTGTTATTCATTGAGAAGACTTTTTTTTTCTTCTATTTTTATTGACTTAAACATTGAAATAGTTTCTATTAGATTGGATATATTTGGTTGGTCCATAGAGTATGTGAGCATATAATTTATATATATCCAAATTTTATTTTATATGATTTATTAATCCTTTTGAAATTCATGTCAAATAGAAAACATTGTGATTGTTCATAAGTCATGTGATATGCATGTTCTCAAGTCAAAGCATTCTCTTTTCTTATGACACATGCTTTTTGCGTGACCTACAAAATATTAAAACTAATAAAGTTCAATATTTTTAATTCAAACATAAACTTCATTTTTTTAAGTTATACAGTAAGTTTGAAAAAATACTTAAACTTCACATGGTATTGGTAATTTCTCCAAATTTCTACGAACACAAGCACCAAGAAAGTTAGCTCTAATAAGCACCTATAAATGTGCTAAATAGAATCACACATGCCCCAATTAACTTATCACTAGTCCCCAATTAACAATGGAAAAAGAACAAGCTTCAAATTGTGGATATATAGTTTCATTCCTCATTGTGTTCTTAACAATGATCTCTACTAGCTCTGCTTGGGTTGGTGTAAACTGGGGAACCATATCAACCCACCAGCTTCCACCTAAGAAGGTTGTTAAGATGCTTAAGGAAAATGGGTTTCAAAGACTGAAGTTGTTTGATGCAGATGTGTTGATTATGGAAGCTCTTAGAGAGACTGATATAGAGGTTATGATTGCAATACCTAATAACATGTTGGAAAAGATGAGTAATTCTAAGGAGGCAGATTTGTGGGTTTATGAGAATGTCACTAGTTACTTGCACTCTGGTGGTGGTGGTGGTGTAAATATCAAGTTGAGTAGTGTCTCTTCTACTGCATTCCATGTTTATAGTTTTTTTGTGTTTTTCTCCATGATCAAATTCTGGCTTTACCACCCAAAAAAGAGGAGTTGAGGTTGTAAGCAAACTAATTAGGACAAGAAAATTGGTTCAAATCTAAAGGAAGCAACTTTTACATAGGGGAAGTGCATGATTCTTGTCATAATGTAGTTTAATGAGAATTACATGTGAAAGTAGTTTGAATGGAAGTAAAAAAATAATTATTGACTAGAAATCGAGTTCAACAATTTATTTTTTCATTTTTTTATTGTTTGAATTGAAGTTTTTAATTTAAGTAGTCAAATTCTTGATCCTTTCGCACATTTTTAATGCAATTTCCAATGGACTTTTTTGCTTCAACTTTCTAGAAATCAAAGGAGTTTATACCATGCTTCTTCTTCCAAGGCATGCATCTGGCTGATTTTACCTTTGGTTCTTTAATATCAATTAGTTCATATGTGAATGTGATAGCTTATGTTGTATTTTTTCAAGCCATGCTTTACTTGTTCCTAACTCTGCATTATTATGCTTGCTACATATGCTAATTTTGCAGGTATGTTGCTGTGGGTAATGAACCTTTTCTCAAAGCATATAATGGCACATATCTAAACAAAACTCTTCCAGCTCTCATGAATATACAAACTTCACTCAACAATGCCGGATTGGCCTCAAAAGTCAAAGTCACCGTTCCATTCAATGCAGACATTTACTATTCACCAGACTCAAATCCAGTGCCATCAGCAGGTGAATTCAGGCCTGAAGCAAGAGACTTCACTATTGACATAATCCAATTCTTGTACTCAAAAAATGCTCCCTTTTCAGTCAATATCTACCCTTTCCTTAGTCTATATGGAAATGACAATTTCCCTTTTGATTATGCATTCTTTGATGGGAATAACAAGCCTCTTAGAGATGGGAATTCACTTTACACCAATGTGTTCGATGCAAATCTTGATACCCTTTTGTATGCTCTGGATAAAGCAGGGTACCCTGACATGAAGGTCATAGTTGGGGAAGTTGGTTGGCCAACAGATGGCGACAAGAATGCTAATTCTCACAATGCGAAAAGGTTCAACCAAGGTTTGATCAAACATGCTCTAAGTGGAATTGGTACCCCAAAAAGGAAAGGAATGATTGACATGTACCTATTCAGCCTCATTGATGAGAATGCTAAGAGTGTTGCTCCAGGGAACTTTGAGAGACATTGGGGTATTTTTGAGTTTGATGGTAAGCCAAAGTATGAATTAGACTTATCAGGTCAAAATAATGAAAAGGGTCTTGTTCCTGTGGAGGGTATAAGGTACTTGGAAAAAAAGTGGTGTGTTTTGGACCCTTATGTTAGTATTACTAACATGGACTTTTTTGCTCATAGTATTGACTATGCTTGTACACTCTCTGATTGCACTTCACTTGGCTATGGTTGTAGTTGTAGTGGTTTAACACTAGAAGGGAATGCATCTTATGCATTCAATATGTATTATCAAGTGATGAATCAGAGAGATTGGAGCTGTGATTTCTCTGGTTTGACTGTCATAACACATGAGGATCCATCACAAAAGGGTTGCCAATTCCCTTTGATGATAGCTCATGGATCTTCTTTGCTATTGCATGGAGGGATTTCAGAGAGTCTGAAGAAAGCTTTGGAGATATATATTTTTGTTATGATTTTGCTGTAGACTTGAGAAGCCATATGGTGCATTGCAATTGAGTTTAGTTAGATTTAGTCTATTTTTCATTAATTTAACTAGTTGTGAGCATGTAAATTTTTAAGTGTTAGATTTTGGATTCCTAATAGGGATGTTATCGAGTCGGGTTGGTTCGATTTCAGTAAAAAACCACTTGATCTGAGTTTTGGGCACTTCCATCTCCCTTTTGATTTCTTTATTATGTTTATCTTTTATTTAAATATCTAGTTAACTATGCAAGTCCAAGTAACATTTGGCACATTTAATATAAATGCAAGATTGATGTGTTTCAGCTTCCACACAAAGTTAAATAGCTTTTGCTCCTAGTTTTTGAGAGTCAATGGTGCTCCTACGAGCCATTAGAAGTAGCTTTTTGAGAACTCAAAGAGCTCAGCAACTTTTTGAGAGCCACAACATTATCAAACCAAGTCTAAATGTACTATTATGAATAACAAGACTTTATGTGAATCACATTCAAACACTCTTTATATGCCTTCTTTTCATCCGCTTTATTCTTCTTCACCAAAATTCAAATAATAACGATAACATTATAACAATTTGTTTTGCAAAATATGGTTGGCCAATTGATTGGTTTGTAAAATATGAACATTGCATGAGCTAAGGTTGCCTTTTCCCTCCCCTTATTCTTCTTCATCATAGCAACATCAAAATTAATGATAAGGTGATGCAATACAATATCCATTGGAGTGCTAACAAACAGCATAACAACAATTACAAGAGACCAAGTGTGCTTGAATGAAGATCATCAATTGAATCATGATGTTAATTAATACATAAGAATTCATGAAAAAGCAAACTACCTACAGAAAGAAAATAACTCAAAAGGGGTTCCATCTGTGAGAAATATTGAACAATTGGACAGAAAAGGTTTAATTTGATGAATACAGCTTGAGATACTTTCACCAAGCATGCAGTCATATATTTACCACTTAATGTTGCTTCCTGGTTAAGCTAAAGAAAAGGCAATAGGGTTAATTTATGGAGTTTGAACATTTGAGTCCTTGGATTTATACTCTTCAGAAGATGGTCGGTTCTCCGAGTCGGATTGCCGGATTTCTTCGATCATTCTCACTACTTCATTCATGTTTGGTCTCATATCTGGCATCTTCGCCACACAGGCCATGGCTATCTGTAGCATTTGCACCATTTCTTCTTCGATGTTTTGGTACCTCATTAGCTCCACATCAAAAACCTCAGCTGTCCATTCTTCTCTAACAACAGACTGGACCCATCTAGGCAGATCAACTATGTCTTCACGTCCCGGAGACTGGAGAGGCGCCTTTCCGGTAAGCATCTCGAGAAGGAGAACACCAAAGCTGTACACGTCTGATTTATGGGAATGCTTGCGGGTCTCCATCACCTCTGGGGCACGATAACCTACAGCTCTGGAAGGTGTTGCAGGGACGCTCATAAGTTGGGTAAGGCCGAAATCAGAAATGCAGCCATCACTATCTTGGTTGAGGAGAACATTTGAGGACTTAATGTTTCCATGTGTGAATTTGTGACCACCAACAGAATGTATGTGTGCAAGTCCCCTGGCAGTTCCGAGCGATATTTTCAGCCGCGAGTCCCAATCTAATGGTGTTCTTCCACCTGACCTATTGCCTGTGATCATTTTGAGATCCAATTTAACAACAAAGTGAAAGGTCTTTTGGTTGTTCAGGAAGATACTATAACAAGGACAATTAGAACTAAAGATGGACAAATAGATTATCTAGAAGAACTTCCAAATTGTGCATAATCTTAACAGAAATAGAACAAGCTCATACAAGGAGTAAAAGAATCAATAATGTTTGTCATACAACAGAAATACATTCAACTAGCATTCAACGTGTGCTATATATGATACAGAATGTGTGTTATACATATGTGTGCTATACATGTAGCACACATTATGTATTATGTAATAGCACTCGTTGGATACTAGTTGGACGTATTTCTGTTGTACGACAAGTATTGTTGGTAAAAGAATACGAATTTAATTTTATATACATACCGTGCAAGAGTGAGGATAGGTTGCCACCAGGGATATAGTCATAAACCAAAAGTTTTTCATCTTTTGAATAATAATAAGCGCGAAGTGGCACGACATTTTGGTGTTGGCCAACCCTTCCAATAATCTCCATCTGCTGTTCAAAATCCCTCTTCCCTACCACAACTTCCTTCAATCTTTTCACAACAACCGTCATTGACTCCTCCAATATAGCCTTATATGCAGTTCCATAACTACCCTTTCCCAGAACTTCAGCTGAAGCTCTTAGCAAATCCTCAAGATCAAAATTATACGAGCTTCCCGCGAAGAAAACCAATTTGTTTTTCTCAGGCTCTTGTACCCCACTGCCAAATTCTTCTTTCGGCTTCTCGCCCCTACCTCCAGTTGAGCCCTTCCCTTTAATTGCACGAGGCTCTCCATCATCTTTTTTCTTTATACAGCAAACAACAATAACAAGAGCTACAAAAAATAGCACCACAGCTCCTCCAACAGCTATTGCAATGATAGCTACCTTACTCAGTTTATTTTTTGAGCTTTGTCCAACAGAAGATGATTGTGGAGCCGGAGCCAAGGAAGGAGGAGATGCCGGCGGAACACCAGAGCAAGGCTTTAAAGGCAGTCCACATAAAAGAGAGTTCCCTTCAAAAGATGAGTTAGGAAAAATCTGAAGAGCTTCAGGGATAGAACCATTCAAATTGTTGTAGCTTAAATTCAAAAACCTGATCTTAGTAGCATTGAGATTAGGTATCTCTCCGGATAGGGAGTTGTTCTGGAGACTCAAACTTGTTAATTCTGTCAAATTCTGTAATGTCTTCGGAATGCTTCCAGAAAAGGAATTGTATGACAAATCAAGTACATTGATTTGTGGTGGCAATGAGAAAGGTATATCACCAGAAAAGTTGTTATGCTGGAGATAGAGATATTGGAGAGAAGGAAGAGAAGCAATGTCAGCTGGCAAATTTCCACTGAGTAGATTGGAGCGTAGGCTAATAACTTTCACAGCATCAAGCTTGCCGAGTGTGTTGGTTGGAATGGAGCCAACTAGTCCTACTCCAGGGAGCCGGACATAAACGACACGAGTGCCATTCTGATTGCAAGTGATGCCTTCCCAAGATGTACAGACTGAGGTGGCTGGATTCCACATAAGGTTCCGGCGGTGAGGGACGGCATTAACAAAATCAAGAAGAGCTTGCTTATCTGAAATCAGATCAGCCACAGCCAGAGGAAAAAGAATGACAATGATAAACAGGTAAGGAGTCACCGAAGCAGAAATGAACTTCATGGAGAGTAGTTTGGAGTAAGGTATAGGATATAGACAATTGAATTCGGAGTAAACTTTGTGAGTCTTCATATTTCCCTGGTTTAACACCATGACCATAAATCCAAATTAGCATCCAAATGCATGAAGAAATATACAATATTGACAACAATAACAAAAGTTGTAGAATTATACTAAATTACTAATAAGTAATAACATTCAAGAAAGTAATTGTTGAAACAGAACACTCCCATCAACAAAACCCTAAACAGCTCTAAGAATGACCCATTTTAGCTTCACCTTTAAAAACAACTTGAGCTCAGTAACTTGGATCATGTCATTTTACATGAATCACAATATATAAATCACAATCCTAAGAAGACAGAACAGAATGAAAAGATATTTTTTAAAAAATAAAATTTAAGCATGAACATACCCAAGTAATAGCTCAAATTGGAACCTAAATAAGTCACAATCCTAAGAAGACAAGGAGCAATATGCAAAGAAAAAAAGTTGTATGAAATTTAAGCATGTCCACACCCAAATAGTTGCTGCAAAGCTAAAATCCTTTTTTTTTAAAAAAAAGGGTCATATCAAGAGTGAAGAAAATGACTATTGAAAAGAATTTCTGAAGAAAGTTTAGACAGAAAACTAAATGAAGAATGTTTAGTTTATCAAATAACCAATGCTCTCCTAGTTCCACAGACACAAGAAACAAGACAATGGGTAGAAACTTTAAATTACAAAAGAGAATGAAGCTTTTCAAAGAAAGGTCAAAAAGCAAACCTAGCTTTTAATAGAAAGACAAGAACAACAAAAGGAATTAGCAAAATTTTAGCAGAAGAGAAGGAAAATGACACAGAAGTCAAGAAAAAGGAACATCATTCACCATAAAATTAAGCCATAGTAGGAGGAATAGTCCTATTTAGTAGCTTTTTGGTAACTTCATAAACTGTTTTGACTCTTAGGATTTGTCACTGAAACTAAACATTTCTGCAGTTTATGCATAGAAACATGTAATTTTTCTAGCCAACCATTAACCAACACAAGCTTCCCTTGTGATTTTTTGCTTCTCTCAAGAAGCAAGAGAAATGACCAGAAATTCTACATTTAATAAAATAAAATTAATAAAGAACCCAATTTTTTCTTCAAAAGCATACCTCATTTGATGGATTAGGAAGAAATTAATAACATCAAAAAACACTCAGAGTAGCTCAACAACTAAATCTTCCTCCTTTTTTCCCCTCTCTTATAAAAAACAACTTTTTCTCCAAAAGTACCTTCAGATCCTAAACAAAAAAGTCAAAACCAAAGTGTCTAACACAAGAAAATCAGCATAAAAAACAGACCCAAAAAAATAAAAAGCTTTTGAACACATTCCATGACACAATGCAGTGAAAAAAAATGAACACAGCTCAAAGAACCCTCAGATCTGTAAGCAAAATTGAGAGTACATACCATTTGGCATGTAAGAAAGTGAGAGAAACAGAGATTTTTTTTTTTTTCCTTTCTAAATGGGTACTCACCTGAAAGGAAGAAAAGTTGGAGCTGAAGAAGAATTCATTGGAACTTTCAGAATCAAATTTCACTAACAAGCTGAAAAAGAATGCCAAGTAGTAGCATTTTTTGTGCTTATTAAGATAAGCAAGTTAAGAGGTAAGTGAAGTTGTTACTTCTGCTTCAGATTCTAAAAAGTACTTCTAGCAGTATTAATTTTCTACAGCATGCATAATCTAGAACTGTGTTTCATTGGGAAGGAGCATAAAACACGAGAATTTGGTTGAAATTAAGGAACATTTTAAGCTGAAGAGAGAAGAATAATAATAATAACAGCTACAAATAACTGAAGAGTGAAGAGAGAAGCTTCATAATAAAGAACTCAAAAACAACAAATAAACAAAACAAAAATCCAGGAAAGTGACTTCGGTATATATATATTAATTTTTTAATCCTGTTTATCTTTTTCTTGTTTTTGTAATAAACAAAGAGGAAAATTATAATGCAAAAAATGTAAGGAAAGGGATTAAAGAATAAAACAGACAGAAAGACTTGTTAGTAAATAACAATAATAAAAAAGTACAGTGGATAGAAGTACAAAGAAAAGGAAATTTGTTATTTTAATTATATTTTCTCAATTTTTATGATGACTTATCTTTCATTTATTATTATATCTAATGTATTTCTTTTTTATTTTCTACATTTTACTACCGAAGGATCCACGGTACATCACAGGTAACTAATTTCTTGCTAGTTCAGAATTTTAAATTTTTCCATGTACTCCCTCCGTCCACTTTTAATTGACGTTTTAGAGTATTGTACACTTATTAATTAAGAAGGTGATGAAAACATAAAAATTTCTATAGAAGTAAATGTATAATAACAAAATTACCCTTATAGGTTTTTATGCAATAATAATTGTAAGAGATAAAAAGAGAGTATATGTATGGATAAAACTGGAAAAAGATTGTAAATGTTTCATTGAAAATCTAAAATGACAAATAATAGTGGACAAATAAATTTTCTAGAAAGACAAATAAAAGTGGACAGAGTAGTAGATAAGAATGAAAGTATGAAACAACCAACATTTAATTAAAAGATGTAAACTTTAATTGCTTGATCACACTCTCCAAATTTATTAAATGTAAATTCTATTTAACTGAAATTTACAATCCACTCAATAAAAAGTAATTCCCAACACTCAGCGACGGATTTACATGGTGAAGGGTGGGGACACATGCCCCACTAAAATAATTTTATAAAAATTCAACATGATTAAGAATGAATTTATATATTTTTTATTTTTATTTATTTTGAACAAATTTATCATATTAATTTTTATTTCCACCAAAATTATAGCAAATAATTTTAAATTATTTTAAAATTTTATATGTATATGATCTATATATATATATATATGAAGTGATCTTCTAATTAAACGGTTAATTTAATAAAAAATTAATCTACTAAAAAGTTTTTAGACGATATAACAATTGCTTAAAATTACACTAGTGTTATTTTAACTCAATTCATGTATAAATATGTATTTTGGCCCATAATTTTATTAGGATTGCTCTACTTTCTAGTTAGATTTATTTTTATATATAGAGAATAATAAGTGATTTATCTAGACTAAGTGACCACTTAAGTCAACTTAATTTTTCTACGATAATATTTTTTCCTCAATATTTTTCCATCCTCTATCTCTAACATTCATCAAATCCCTAAACATTACTATCAAGATAGTAGAACTTATTATTATAATATTTATATATTATGTCTGACTCCAACCTCAACCTCAACCTCAATCTCTATTTTCTTTTTTCCTTTTTCTTTTTTTTTTCTTTGACCTACCACACAACCAAAGGGAGAAAGTGAAAGGTTAAGTGAGAACCCTTTTAGATATTTTTTAATCGATTCTTTGGTAACTGTTAAACTTTTGTCAAAGATGTGAGTGAGAGTGAGAGATTAAAGTCAGAGGGTAAAGCACATGTACTATGATTGTGTGTGAGAAATCCTTAAACGTCTAAAGATGAAAGGTGCTTTGTCAGTTTAATGTTACAAGTTAGTACTTATAACATATAAATAAAAGAATAATTTTAATTTATAATGCACATGAAAATACAATTCAAAAATAGTATTTTTATATTGATATTTTCAAACATTCATTCATTCTACTTACAACAAAATGTGAGTTGCACTAATTTATTTTATTGTTATTTTTCTTCTCTTTTCAATCATTCTCTCTCCATTATATCTTCACCATTTTAAATGTATACATCTAAAATGAATGTCAAAATATTTTTATTCAATGCAATTTATATATTTTCTAGAAATAAATGTTCAGTCCTAAATTCTCTCCTACAAATCTTCTTACATATTAAATAAGATTATGGTAAATATAATTTATGCTTTAAAATCTTTAAAATAATTAAAACTCAGTCCAATTATTATGTTGGAGGATTTAATAGAAATATATAGCAGAATGATATATCATTATCATGCTGAATTTTTTGAAATTTATATACCTAATTTATTTTAGTTTTCTTAAATAAAAAGTTAACATTTATTAATCACTAAAAATATATATAATATGATTGAAGTTAGACTTCAAATATATTATGTAAGACTAATGATGATCAAATTTACAACTTTAAAAAATAAAAGCAAATATGATTATGATCGATAATCAAAACAAAAATTCACTTATTAGTTTTACCCTCGTCTACAATGCATGTGTGTTTTATTTATCCTTTTATTTTATTATAAAGCCCCACTTTTTAATCGGTCCTTTATAATTGATCTTTTTTGTTTCTTAGAGTATCCACCGGAGCGGTTTCGATGACTAATCTCTCGCTGGTTTGTGCGTGCACCTCAAGGGTGGTACGATTGGCCAATGTCCTCTCTGCATACACATTGTCCCGGGATCGAACCCGGAACTAGAAACTTAAGCAACCCAAGCCACTACCACTTGTGCTAGGGGCCTTGGTTCTATTATTTACATATTACCAAAATTATCAACTCAGCTTCGTTCTTGATAAAAAGGCCGGTTAGAGAATATTTGGGGAAAAAAATGTCTTCACCTTTGCTTGCATTTTCCTCTTCATTATATTCCCTTTTGTCTTAATTCCCCACCGATCAAGGACTTTTGGATGGTAATTTAGAGGCTGTGAATGTGCCTTTATAAGAATCCTATGAGGGAAAAAAATTGTTATGTCATTACCTAATAATCACATGCATGGAGTGACCAATACATTTGATTGAGACTTACCTTTTTAATTTGTAGTATATATATTTTGCTTGCATGGCACACTTAAATACTATTGATCAAATCACTATGTTTCAATTTTATGCATATAGATCTCTTCCCCTCTTAAAGTATGTGAAAAATTCTTAGATATATTAAGAGCAAAAAATTTATTTATTTTGTATTATTTATTTTTTAATACATAGTTGAAAAGATCAACTATATAATAAGGAGAAAAAGATTACATTTTAAATATAAATATAAATTAATTATTTTCCACTAATATGTTAAAAAATAAGTGATACAATAAATAAATAAATCTCTTATTTTAAATACATATAACTATAAGAATTTCTCTAAAAAAAAATATACTTGTGTTTCTTTTCTCAAGGGAGGTATATATTAAGTTTTGCTTTTGCTCGTGCAAACTATATTCATATCGTGTTACAAGACAAATTTAAAAAAAAACAAAGTCATAAATATTTATATTTATATCATTTTAAATATATATACTTAGATGATTCCCATAAGGAATTGGAGTGAATAGAATCAACAGATTTAGAGGGAGATACACTATTCCAAGAGGGTGGATAAGGAAGGATGGTGAGAGAGTGATCACAAATAGAGTGAATCACTAATATGGGAGAACACAAAGTATCCAGAAGAGTATCCATCTTTGTGGATAATATTCCATGGAATGAGAGTAAGAGGTGGATGTGGAAGGTGTTTAGGAAGTATGGCTGGATCATGGATTTATATATCTCAAGGAGAAGAAGACCAGGAAGGGAGGCGACCTTCGGCTTCGTAAGATATGGAAGCACAGAGGAAGCGTCGAGAGCAATCCAGGGAACGAATGGATGGGTGGTGAACGGCATGAGAATTATTTCGAAGTTGGCGGAGAAAAGACAGAAAATACCAATGAAAAAGGAGGTATGGAGGCTTGTAAACAACCCTGATATAGATCCAAAGGAAAACGTTCAACAAACGGAAGATGCTGAAGAAGATAAGAATGGAAGAAGCACTCGCAGAAGGGGGGCAACCTTCTGGTTTCCAATGGAACAGTAAATGTGAAAGCTGTCAACTGGGGAAGAAGATGTGGTGTAGCTAAAATTAATAAAGTGGAGAGTAGAAAGGAATTTGAAGAGTTAGCTAAAAACACAATAGAAGGTGTTTACAACATTCGTGCATTGGATGCTCATTTATTGCTAATCGAATTTACCAATCAGAAGATAATGTTGGAGGGAATCAAAAGGTTGAAGAATCTAGAAATTGTGGAATAGGCTAATCCATGGGAGGAAATCTCGTATTGTGAACAGAGGATTGCGGCAATTAAATGCATAGGCCTGCCATTTCGCGGTTGGGCAAAGGAAAACTTCAAAGCAATGATGAAACTATTGGGAAACTTTGTGAGCTTTAAAATAGATGATGAATTTAGATCTATCAAACTCATTATTACAACTTCTACTTTAGAAGATATTAATGGATGGGTCAACATAGAGTTGGGGGGAGAACCTTTAAAGTTTGGGTCATAGATATCACTGATGGAGATGTCGAAGACGGACATATCTCGACGGAGGAGGAAGATGAAGCTAATCAAAATGTACAATCTGGCCAATCGAAGGTTGCAGAACAATCCAATAAGTTCAAAGATCCTCAACAAGAAGAAGTTTGTTCACCCAAAGGTCACGAGGAAAACGAAAGGTCAGTGGAAGGCCCTAGGTCGGCAGAGGAGGATGACTCATTCATTCCAGAGTCCATATTGGGCCCCGAAATGGGCCTCGAAGAGGTGCACAATCAAATAGATATAGGTATTATGGTCCAATCAATAGAGGACGGTAATGCAGGTCTTGAAAAAAACGAAAGCATAGAGAGATATGCTATTAAGATGCCCATTGATGATAATGATGCGGAGATGAGTGTTACTAAATGCTTGGCAGTGACTACCACTACTTCTGAAGCTATTCGTGCACTAAATGAGAAGTAGTGGGCCGAAAATAGTAGTGGATATAGTGGGCCGGGTGAAGGTGATAAAGCATCAAATTCATCTAACCTAGGTCCACTTGGGTTTGACAGCCCGAATCTTTTGGCTGTCCACAGTCAAAGTAAGGGACATACGAAAAATTTAGATCGAATCGTCAGGAAGAGTGAGTTAGAGGAAGAAGCGGAGATAGAAGAAGAGGCTTCGGCAACAGTGGAAGCTGGCAGATTGTTATTAGGGTTCCACGTCGATATTGAAGACAAGGAGCTCTCAAAGGCATTGACAAGAATTAGAAGAAGACAAAAACAGAGGGCAGGGGCGGCAAGAAGGGCTAAGGAGATCCCCACTCCTGAGTGTTGGAAATCAAAATTCAAGAGGAGAGATTAGCTGCAGGAAGGAGCGCAATCTGGATATGAGGCTTGCGCTCTGGAATTGCAGAGGAGTTGGTGGAAATGAGAAGACTAACTCGATCAAAAAATCGGTATTGGGGAAGAACTAAATTTTGAGAGGATGTGTGGATTGGAGATAAAACTTTGAAAGCAATGTTTCCCTGGATGTTTGATTTGTCAACACAGTAGAATAATTATATTGTTGATATGGGGATTTGGGGTGGGTTGAAGTGGGAATGGATTTTGGAGTGGAAGAGATATCTTCTTACCTGGAAATCAGAAATGGTGGATGTCCTGTTGGCTATCATAGAGCAAGCACCCATGGGAAGAGAATTTGGTGGGGTGTGGCCCCCCCGAGAGCTGAGTCAGCAGTCTAGTTTGCCCTTGCGTAGACTAAACACGAGGGAGAGACTCTGCAGTATGGGTATCATCCAACCTATTGAAGCAATTTTGCCCTCTCTGTCATGAGGAGGTGGAAACGGTAAGTCATTTGTTCTTTGTGTGTTATAAATCATGGTGTATTTGGATGGCTATGTGTAAGTGGCGGGGTATCCAAATATGCATACATTCTGACCCATGGATAGTATTTAATGAGTGAGAGAGTAAGAAAATGTTGGTATTAGAGAAAAAAATGTGAATTTCATTCTATTGCTGTGGTGTGGATTATATGGAAGATTAGGAACAAAATAATTTTTGAGGGGATGAAACCAAATTGGAATTTTGGTGCCAGAAATATCTTGATGTCGTTTAGCTGGTGGTTAAAAGCGTGGGTTGATGATTTTCCATTTGAGGTTGGTGTGTTGTTATCAGTTCTGAAAGTGTGCAGAGGCTGGCTTCGTGACCAATCTAGAAAGAAGAAGTGATTGTTCAAATTTGATTAAAAGGGTCGTGTATTGGGTGGGTCATGTATTGGGTGGAGTTTGCCTTAATTCTGATTTGCTTTATGCTTCACTGATTGTATCTTTGGATTGGAGTTTTGTCCCAAAGTTTATTTTGGTTGATTGGGTGCTCTTTTTCCTCTTTGTCATTGGAGGTTTTTTATTGAGTCCCAATCTGCCAAGTGTTCTCCATGGGCCTTCCCATTTGTTTTTTGAGGGTTCATGCAATCAATCGAAAAAAAAAAAAGATGATTCCCATAAGGAAAAATTATACGTTATTCATTATAGTAATATTTTATAAATTAATCTCTATTAATTCTCATGTAATATACTAAGATTGTTATTATAATACCCGATACTAAAGGGTGTCCATGTATAGGGCTCTATGTATCATCCTAACATGCTAGTTTACGTGGCATGCATATTTAAGTTTGATTAATAAACACAATTTAGTAATAGATAACTTATGTTAATCCGTCTGAAGAAAACATACATATTGTATCTGAAATCATACATAACTAAAACATATATAACTTATACGTAGCGTGAGGATCATTCCCCTAAAGTCTGGAGCAACCTAATACTTGATCTGTTTAATATGACATAACATAAATAAACATAAAAATCCTAAATCAGACTCCACGAAAGATGCGGAACTCACCAAGATTTCTCAGTTAATACGATCTCTTAGTGGATCAGGGGTTCCTCATCAACAAGTTGATCATGATCTGGAAAACATAGGTGGTAGGGAGTGATCACCAACTCAGTGATGGGTATCATGCTTGCTATGCAACAAACATATCACGTATTACACAAACTAGCATGTTATCAACCAACAATCAAGATCCAGTCGAGCTGCACTACTGCTACACTCTATCTCGAGACCCTCTGTTGAAATCCTGTAAGCCGACTCTCAGCACGTGGCTAGAGTAATATCGTATCTGACCCCACAAGGCAGTGACGGATCCAGAAAATTTTAACAGTGGGGGCAAATTTAATAATACAATGCGGGCAAAATATATACATTTATATATATATATATATATTTAAAGACACAATTAAAAAAATCAGTGGGGGCATAAGCCCCCATAGATATATATGTGCATCCACCCCTGGCTGTATCTGTGAACCAAGGCATCCGATAACCGGGACTGAAACGAACTTGGCAGGCTCAGGCAGCTAGACGCACTTAGTATGCCACAACTAAGATCTACTCTAGGAGCTACTTCCGGCCATAACGTACTAGATGCATACTAACTACAGCTGAGTGACTACTTAAGACAGTGAGCAAACAATTCATACAACATACATATGATATCATAATACATCATGCATGATTCGCGATTCCTTTATCTATCTATCTTGTCCTGTCTGATTACATGTTGTAGCATGATCAAAATAGCATACATAGAGCACATAGATATATACAAAATCTCTATGGTCGTCTGTCCTAACAGATATTCCTAACCACCTAACATATTATTACTTATATTACTATGTACTATACAATCACATGCATAATCATTATTAATAACTATCTAATTTAATTATCAGGAATTTATGCTATCTATGTGGCAACACATCGCACACCCACCCTAAAACCTCCACCCACCTGGAATGCACTGATACATAGTGTTCATAATATATAATGTATGTTATGTACAACATGCAATATATATTGTGTAGATTATATAATACTTATTGTGTATAATATATTAATTATTTTAAGAGTGAAGGACAAATTGGTCCCTATCGATTTTTATCGTGGACACATAAGTCCCTAACAAAAATAAATAGTAAAATTGTCCCTAACCAATACAAATATTAGACTTATAGGTCCCTCAGTTACTTTCACCGTTTGACTCATAGGTCCCTAACCAATATAACTGAGGGACCTATGAGTCTAACAATTGTATTGGTTAGGGACAATTTTACTATTTATTTTGGTTAGGGACCTATGTGTCCACGACAAAAATCGATAGGGACCTATTTGTCCTTTACTCTTATTTTAACTATTTTTTCATTATAGCAATGTTAAAAAAAGACAAAACTCTCAAATTAGTCCCTCCAGAATTTACAATCGGACATTATAGTCCCTCTAGAATGAGAAAGTAAAAATTAGTCCCTGCACATATTAGATGTCGGACTTATTAGTCGCTCTGTTAATTTTCTCAAACGGGGATGATGATCTGGCAGTAACGGTGATGATTTGGAACATCATCTCACCTCTCTTTCCTCCCACAATTCACTTAAGTTAAGTGAATTGATGATTTGGAACATCAAAATGACGCCGTTTAGTTTATGATGATGGTGATGTGTCATTTAACGGTGTCACATCATCCCCGTTACTGCCAGATCATCATCCTCATCTGAGAAGATTAACAGAGGGACTAATAAGTCTTATGTCTAACGTGTGCAGAGACTAAATTTTACTTTCTCATTCTAGAGGGACTATAATGTCTGACTGTAAATTCTGAAGGAACTAATTTGAGAGTTTTGTCTTAAAAAAAAAAAAAAAGAGCAATACCATACTGGCATGTTGAGAAAGTTTTCCTTGAATCTAAGGTTAATTGTTTTTGTGGTTGACTCCGCAGCATTGCACATGATGACATCAAATCAATAAGTCTCTGTATATCCTATTCAAAATCTTTTGAAATTTCTTCATTGGCTATTTTTATAAAGTTCTATGGCTTTTTTATTTATTCATTGCTTTGTCGTGATTGCCAAACACGCACTAAAATAAGTCAAATGGAATCTCTTCTTAGAAATTCAAATTGCAAATAAAAAATAGTCTCAATGAGTTCATCATGTTCCTATTCCCATACTTTAAGAAAATCTATGGAAAATGAAAGGAAAACTTTTTTTCGCACAAAATTTTTTGTATGCTTATAGTTTGTCCTTAGCTGTAGGGTACGGAATCAAATTAAACTCGATAATGTATTATATTGGTTGTATATAAAATATTAATCAAAATCATATATATTATTAGCTCCTTTATAAGAAAAATACAACAAACAGGTACATGATTGTATTGTGTATTATTAAAGATCACTGCTGGTTTCTTGAAATAAAAAAATTGAATCACAAAATGGAACGAAAAAGAAAACTAAGAATAAATTCCTCAATCACTTGTCTCATGATTCAAGTAAAAAATCAAATCCAATGCTTTATAAATGCATTTAACATGTTAAAAATATAAAAAGCATTTGATTTTTTTTAACAAATAGTAGGAGGATATATGATTTTCAACCATGAGTAAGAACGTAAGATGCGTTTCTAATTGAATATTTAGATATAAACTTGGGGAAATGCAATTAAGATAAAAAATTTTGTTTATTCTAGATCAGCTAATTTTTGTTTTAAAAAAAAACTTGAAACGAAATTTTCACTACTGATATACTGATAAGCTTTCGGTCTCAAATAATTGAAGTTCTTTCTCTTCTTATTTATTGTAATCGAAAAGGAACTCAAAGCATAAAAAAATAATAATGTTTGACGTACAACAAAAATACGTCCAACTTGTATTCAACGTGTGCTATTCATGTTACAGGATATGTGCTATACATATATGTGCTATACGTATAGCACACATCCTGTAACATGGATAGCACACATTGGATACAAATTGGACGTATTTCTGTTGTACGTTAAACATTATTGTAAAAAGAATTGGACGTGGCAATAAATTAAGAGTTTAGAAATTTATTGATTCAATCAATATCGGAATTTAACAAAAATTAGTAAATAATAGTATATATAAAATAGAGTTTAATTATGATGTACTAGCAATGTAAAAATTTTATACTGTCAGCCAGTCATATTCATTAATTTGTATGACTTTTTAGTAAGTAGGTAGTTGAGTTAAAGATTTTTGCTGATGTTTCAATCCATAATTGAATATCAGTGTATAATTACTTTATAATGACAGAAAATTAAAATTAAACTCTATAAAATATATAATTATCTATCATTAATATATTATATGTACATATAGTAAATTATATACTATGAAATATATTAAAATTGAAATATTTAATATAATTTTAATAAATTAATATATACTTTATACTATATTTTATTATAGAAAAATTATTAAACTTTAAAAAAAACAAAATTTTTATTTTTAACAAAAATTGATCTGTTCAACCACTTTACACTGATTTTTCACTGATTTATTTTTTATTTCCATTGATTTTTGACCAATTTTTTTTTTTAATTTCTTGACTGGTTTTTAGAAAACTAATTTTTAGCCTCTAACCGAATTGCATAAGGTTTCAGTTCCAATTAATCCGATTGAACATGCCGGTACAATCCAATTTGGAAAACACTGATGATTAGTACTTTCTTCTTCCTTTTGATTTCATCATAGTCATAAACATTGGATCCAATCCTCCATTCCAAGAACCAAGTCAACAGATTAAAAAATATACTAGAATCAGGACAGTTAGTACTTTCTAGCTACCAAATTCATTTTTTAGTAACCAATTGTAACACGTGGTAAGCGGCTTGTTACCCTTAACTAAGGTCTCGGATTCGAACCTTGTGGATGGAAAAAATTTTGGGAGTCTCACCTGCCATTTTCAGGTACGCGACCCAAGATTACCGAGTAGTCGGGGTGAAACTCTAAATATTTTATTATTGGGAAAAAAAATTCATTTTTTAGTATATCATACACATATGATTTTATTTGTTAAATACAAAGATAGAAACAGCACACAAAAAGAACAAAAAAAGACAGAGACAAAAGAAAGTGACATGTGGTAAAAATCATCGGTGGATCAAAATTCATAGTCAGAGAGGTTATGAGCACATGCCACCACATGATATTCACAGCTGTTAAATCAATTATTATTTTACCTTTGAAGGGAGGTAGTGTTTTTTTATTGGGGCAAGAAAATTAAAGCACAAGCAGAAGCTTCAAGATGATAATATTGGTACTAAATTAATAAAAAATATGATAATATTGGTATTAAATTAATAAAATTAATTATTGAAAATATATGTGCTGAATTAATAATTAAAAAAATTATGATAAATATTTGGTGACAAGATTAGGAGAGAGAGCATTAGTAAAGTACAAATGTGCACATCCAACAACTCTGACTTACAAATTTCCAACCACTTGTTCTACCTTTCTTTCTCTCATTAGGTTGATCTGGATCTCAATCTTTTTTATAAAATAGAAACTTCTCAAATAAATTCCAACTTAGATATCTATAAAAGAATAAGAATACACAATTATATTGGGGACATGAAATTATTCAATAATGTCATAAATTATTGAAATCAAGATACTAGAAGACAAATTAAATAATACATGAATAAGCTAATAAATATTGCAAAGATTGTATAATTTGCTAACCAGATAACCCCCATTGTGTTTTATTTCAGAGAAAAGAAAAGGCTAATAATATAGGAATAAATAAATGTGGTATAAAAAATAAAACAAAAAATTTGAAAAGTGAAGTTGAATGGTAAAACAGGATCAGACAGAATTTCTAGCTAATTAAGCATCAGAATATGGCAAGCAACAATGATGATGGAATGTGCATTGCAACCATAAATTTGTGGCAATTTTGTTTAAAATTTTTCTAGTGAAGTTAACTATGGAACTACTTGGTCACTAAACAAGAAATCTATTGAATGTGAAGCTTCAACTCTATAAATCATTATGTCTCAACTTTAGCTAAAAGGTGCATTATTGCAATATTACAACTAGGGTTCATCTGGGGTAATTTCTGAACCAATAATTCATCACAAATATATACAACAAGAGATACAACAAAAATACGTCTAACTAATATTCAACGTGTGCTATTACATAATACATAATGTATGTGTGCTACATGTATAGCACATATATGTATAACTCACATTCTGTATCATGTATGTGTGCTACATGTATAGCACATATATGTATAACTCACATTTTGTATCATGTATAGCATACGTTGAATGCTAGTTTGATGTATATTTTAATTTCTTTGATAAATTTTTTATTTTATTGATTTGGCCCCCTCTAATTTTTTGTTTGAATTATTTATATTAACTTTATAGTTAATTAGATATTTAAAAATTATAATAGATAATATAATATATTATATGTAAGTATATATGTATGTATTTTCTTTAATTTTGATGTAAAATATTAATTTTTCACATGTAATATTTTTTACTAAGGTTTTTTAAGAATGAATAAAAAATATTTAGAATTTATTCGATACCTAACAAAATTAATGAGTATTGATATCTATTAGTTATTACGAGATTATAGACAAATTATGTGCCCTATTTTAAAATTCATGAATAGTGAGCCATAAAATCATAATTATTGATTGTATAGTGGGTATTGGTATCCATAGAACAAAGAAAAAATAAAAAATATTAGATAAGTATTTTTTGTAGAAAATTAGTTATTAAATTTTGGCCCCTCCTAAAATTAAATTAGGGTCTAGGTCCGCCCTGGATGTATTTCTGTACGAACAAACATGCAAATATATATAAGATAGGGGGGATTTGAAAGAGGGCATTGAAAAAAAAAATTAAAATAAGCATACGTTTATGTAGACTATATTAACCTCTTATTTTCATGTTTAACATTTATTATATTAATAATTGCAAATGAAGAAATTTTAGTGTAAAGATATTTTACACTCAATAGAAAGTAGACAACTCATTTCTTTCATGCAGTTTTTTTAAAATTTAAATTGATTTTAAAATAGTATATATGTTATTTTGTTTGGATGATGATGTAAAACATTTTAAAATTCAAATTTAAAACTATGCTAGATTTCATGAAGAGATGTGCTATTTAATTTGTAGAAGCTATATCAAATAATTAAATAGCTAACCATAATCTAGCCAAAATAATAATACTAGCTGACCATAGTTTTATACGTAATAACATAGTAGGGACCACATATTTAATTATACTTGACTTCATTATCAAATAGCTACATAAACTTATTCTTTTTACATAAAAAATAAGTATAAGTAGCAAATTGTATTATTGTAGAATCTTGGAGTTTTCCTCTACTGAGGGTAAAGTCTTCCGAAGTGTGATGTGCCATTTTAATTTACTACATAAATATATATTTCTTTTTCAGTTTGATTTTCTTTTCCGTTTGTGCATCTCCATTTGTTGCAACGACTCAAAAACACTCCTTAGTCCTAGCTAATAATTAATTCCTAACATTTTAAGTGTTTATTTGAATTCTATTTTATAATTAAAATAAGATCTTTTTCAATTAAAAAAGATCTTATTAAATTTTTTGATATGTTTGGGTAATTTTTTCTAATAAAAGTAAAATCACTAAAAAAAACATAAAAAAAAACATTTTTTAAGAAGATATAATTTTCATCTTCTGAAAAAAGATATTTTTTATAACAAAGAAAAGATGTTTACGATTAAATAAAGATATTTTTATATTACATCCAAACATAAATTGATTTTATATCCAAACGTTAAATTATTTCTACTTCTTTGAAAGATCTTATCTAAAAACATCAATTAAAAAAAGATTTTTTTTTAGAAGCTCGTCCAAACAGACCCAACAGACCCTAAATTTGTTTAAGTGATTCTACTCATTGTTAAAACTTAACTTTTTCAGAACAGAAAAAATCACTTTTAATTTTATTTTTATACATATATTAGGTGTTTTTGTCATAGAGTAAAAAATGGGAAGAAAAATTCTATGGAAGAATAACTTTATGGGTCCGTATATAAAATTTTCTCTACTCCCATACCAAATTTATTTTTCTAAAAAATATTTTTATAGTTTCTAGCTAGTTTTATAAAAAATATTTTTCATGTTAAAAAGAAGAGAAATGTGAACCTCAAAAAACAATGAGTTTTCTTTTTGGTAGGTAAAAACGTCAGTATTATTTCAAGAGTTTTATAACTATTTTATTGTTGAAAGTACATGATGAGTAAAATTAAATATTAAAAATTAAAAATTCTTACGCAGTGAAAGTACAATTCTTTATGTATATTATCTTTCCAACATATATCGGTAATAATTAATGTATGGATGTTTATCAAAAAATAATAATAATTAATGTATGGAATGAGATATCACAGCAACAGATAGTATTATTGTCATTATATTGTTGTTTTTTTATATATATAAAAATAAAAAATCTTGTTGGAAAAAAAAAAAACAGTCAAAACAGCGAATAGACAGAGTCGACTCAAGGGTAAAGCCACAAAAGCTAGCTAGGGCTTTAGACCTCCAAATTTTTTTAAAATATTTTAATAAAAAAATCTAAAGGTTATAAGATAACATTTATCATCATGACTCATGAGTTGGTCAACACTCATGTCTAACGCATGCGTTGTGTACTAATTCCTATTTTTTCACTTTACTTAATTATTTATTTATTTTTCTTTTCTTTCACACAAACCACAAATCATCATTCATGTATGTTCTTTGTAATTTCGATCAATTCTATGTATTATATTTTTTTACTTCTTGAGTTATTTTCCTCTATTATCATAAGTTATTTATAGCTCTCCTCCCTCATTTTTGTGCTAAACTCAATTGTGCATATTGTTGTCTAGTCTTATATAGTGAAAAGTAATATGAAATTTTCTTTTATATTGATATGATAAGTACTATTTATATTTTTTTTCTCTCGTTCTAACTTATTCTGTCATTCTAAAATATCTCGGAATGAAATTTTTCAAAACAAAAAATTAATAAAATCTTATCTAAAATTCACGTCTCAATAAAAATTAGATGAACTACCTATATTATCAATTGAAAAAATTACAATATAGTTTAATAAATGATTTTACATCCTAAAAATATGAAAGATAAATTTTATATAAAAATATAATAAATTCAATATATTTTTTTTTATTTAAAAGATCTCGATTTAGAGTTGGCTTTAGGCCTCTAAAAATGTTGAGCCGCCATTGCGAATAGACTACAAATAACATATAATACGTAATATGCATAATGTATATTATGTATTATGTACAACAAGTATTATCTAATGTGCACAACATATATCACATGTTGTAATATTATTTTTTTTACAACATATGATAGTGATGTACATAATATGTGATATTTTGGTTGTGTGTAACATGTAGTATATATTGTGCACATTACATAATACTTGTTGTGCATAAGATATTTGTTGTTTTGTCTGTTTTTTTATTGTTCATATAACAATGTTCATATAAAAATTTAGATTGAAGAAATCAATCTTAACGCAGGATCATAACATATCTCGAGATACAATAATGTTTTATGTACACCACTTGAATCAGTCACCATCAACTATCGCTTCGAAAAGTAAAAAAACCAATCAAAATGAATAAAAAATTCAATCAAATAAAAAAAATAATTTAAGGACAACTAAAAATTACTAAATAATGTATTTTGTCAATTTTTAATGTTAATATGTGTTGTTTTAATGATAATTTAGTGATAAAAGTACTTTCTTTAAAAAAATAATGCATTTTGTGCTATTTTTTCATCCTCAACATATTTATAGTGAATTTATTTGATTATTTAGTGAATTTTTAATTGTTATTAAGTTATTTTTTTATTATTTGTTTTTGGATTTTTTTATTTATTTGTTCTGTTGAATTTTTTTTATTTGTAAAGGTGCGTGGTGGCTGATGATAGCTGATTATAGTGGTGTACGAATAACATTATTGCTCGAGATAACCACGTAGGTTAGCACAAGTGGTAGATACTTGGGCTGCTGAAGAGTGATTAATTAAATAGTTGCTATTAATGTTTATTGTACAACAGAAATACATTCAATTAGTATTCAAGATGTACTATATATAATTAAGAATATGTATTATACGTACATGTGTTATACATATAGCACCCATTAAAGAAACAATTTGACAAGTTTCTTGGAGTAAATATTTTAATATATAATCATTTCTTTATTAATGAATATAATCATAAAGAGCAATATTATTAATTAAATATTTTATATACACATATTTAAATACTTTTATGTAATGAATCCACCATAATTTTTTTAATTTTTTAAAAATTTATATTTTTTTACTATTTTTAATAAGTATAAATGAAACTTATTAACAAAACTCATATACATAAACCATACATTTATTAAAAATGGGCACTCTATCTCGCCTTTCTTTACAAGCAAATGATTCATATTAAACACACCATTCCATTCACTAATCTCTAGCTCTAGCCATAATCAATCAATTACTTGTACTCTCTAATTTTTAGTGGGAATAAGTTCAATGTATGTATTATTGGAGTACAAGGAGCAATGCTCATAATAAACCCACCATTCCATTCACTAATCTCTAGCTCTAGCCATAATCAATCAATTACTCGTCGTCTCTAACTTTTAGTGGGAGTAAACTCAATGTATGTATTGTTGGAGTACAACGAACAATGCTCTTAATAAACCCACCATTCCATTCACTAATCTCTAGCTCTAGCCATAATCAATAAATTAGACAATTGCTTTGGAATAATAATAACAACAATGATTTCCCAATTCCAAGTACTTACGCACCAAACGCCACTAACTCACTTCCCCAATTGAGAGGGTTCAGGGTTGCAATAATTGAGTAGAGGACCAAAAGGGTCCTTAGATGCAGAGAAATTCTTAAATGCAATGAACCCACATGTGGTATGCTTTATATTCACTGATAAAATAGCACTTCAATAAAAAGTGAATATATTAAATATGTGTTAGTATATAGTAACTACTTAGGATATGAAATACAATCCACATAGCGCTACAATTCCAAGTACATGTAGATATTTCTGGGGCATTTAAAAGTTGCAGTGCTGAGTGACCAATTGTTGCCAAGACAGAACATCACTTGAATCTACACAGGTCCCAGCCCAGGATTTAATTGTCCAAAGAAGCTACTCAGATCTGTCCCTTTCGCTTTTAATTCATGCTGTGTAATGGGGGCAGGGCAACAAACAAATAAAGAGTTAATACTCAATTTAGTCCGTACACGCGACTCAATTTGGTCCACCACTTTAATGTTTATTTAAAATAGTTTTCCATTTGGCATTCCGTAACTCAAGTTAATCTTTCCGTCTATACTCAATCTTAAATCCGTTACATGGCTGCTTAGATGTATGTTAAGTGTCACTTAATAGTTCATTATGGTTCTCCACTTTAGGATTATTGAATCAATTTGGTTATATTCACTTTACTAAAATTATGACAACCAACATTTCTTCTTCTTCTTTTGTATATAATTAAGTATAAAAAATTGTGAAATAAATTGATTTTTTCAATATGAATAATATTTTTAAATTGAAATAATTTTTTCTTTTAAATAATTTTTAAAATATAATTATGGTTTTTTTTATCTCTATGATACTATAAAGAGAATTAAAAAAAATCGATTATGCTTTAGTCTCTAACATTCTAAATAAAAAATTATTTAATTTTAGAGCAGTTTTTTTTCTCTTAAAACTTCTCGCACATTCTAAAAAATAATCACTCTTTCACTTATTAACCAAATATTTTTTTCTAAAAATAAGAAACTGATTTCATATGTCTCTCATTCTTCTTGATTCATTGAATCACGAAGAACAACATATCATCATCACTCCAAGCATATTACCTCCATCTTAATTATCAAACAATTGTTTGTAATTCATCCAATGTTATTCTATTAATGGGGGCTTAATATAAATGGGATCGAACGATATAATAGTAGTATTAAATTTATTTTCCAAACAAATTAAAAATGTGACTTGACATACATGATAGTACTTGTCGAGTTGCTAGTTATTTTTATTATTTTATCATATTATTCATAATTATATTATTATATTCATTAATTGGTTTATATTTTTTATAATTAAACATTTTTCTCTAAACAAAATAAAAACTATTAAATGAATATATTTTTAAACCTAAATACAAAATATATTTATATATCGTAATCAATATTTAGATGTACTAAAAAATTGTATATTTTAACTATATATATAGGTTATGTAATTTATTTATTTTTGTACAAGTATGTTATATAATTTATAATATTATGTTATACATTTTTTTTAATTATATGCAAATATTTTAATTAATGGCATATTTTTATAAAACTTAAGGTGCTTTAATTGTATATAAGATATTATTAAAATATTTTAAAAAAATTATAAAAAATATTAGATAATAGTAATTTTTTAATGTTGATATTGAATATCAACCATAATTTAAAATCATCATTGATATTTTTATTTCATTTACATTTTATTGTTAAACTTATTTTTTATTTTTCATTATATTTTTAGATTATTCAAAAAATAAAAAGATATTATTATAATTAAAAATTATTTCAAATAAAAAAATTATTATAATTTCAAAATATTAATAATGTTGAGAATTTGTTTCACAATTTTTTTATACTTATATATAATAAAAAAGGAGAATAAGAAGAAGAAAAGGGATGAAGAAAAAAATTGATTGTCATAATTTCAAGAAAGTGAAGAGGACCAAATTGATTCAATAATTTTAAAGTGGAAGACCAAATTGAGCTATTAACATTGTTGGGTACACATTATCTGCCACCATGGCATTTAACGGATAGCTCAACAGTCATGTAACGGAGTTAAGATAAAATATGAACGGAAGGACTAACTTGAGTTACGGAATACAAAGTGGATGACTATTTTAAGCAAAAATTAAAGTGAAAAACCAAATTGAGTTGCATGTGCAAAGTAGATGACTAAATAGAATATTAACTCAAGTAAAATACTACTACCTCTATTGTGCATTTTTATCTATCAAAGTTTATATCAAATTTTTTACATCCATTAAATTTAATTCTCAAACTAAAAAAGTACAGATTTTTCTTAATAATAGTGTATTTAAAATACTAATTCCAATAAAACTACACACAAAAATTAGTAGTTGAAATTGATACAAGAAACTATAGTATCACTAAGCCAAGGGTACCCTTCACAGTTCACGCAGTTCAAGAGAGACTTGGTCCTCCAAATCTAATTAGGGGATTTTGGGGGGACCAATATTAATTACTCAGGTTAATGCTTTGGGTTTAGGGTTTAGGGGATTTTGGGGGGACCAATATTAATTACTCAGGTTAATGCTTTGGGTTTGTTTAGGGACATAGGTTCCACAGTTGGGACCAGACCCAGCAAATGCCAACCTGCGTTCTGAGTATGGCTAATAAATTATGGTACTGTAAATCTGTAATAGGTTTGTTGAGTTCCCAAAACTGATTAGACCATGTACCTGTTCTATAGAACTTTGTGTTATAACCAAGTCCAGTAAGCTTCACGTGAGATCCAGCTCATCATAACCTGTGTCAAACATGGTTCTGTGTGCTACCGTACCTAATTAAATTCCACAATTACATGTTACTAGTACTTATCACATTTTATGAATACGACTCATGAATTAATCTATAGGAAAAAGAGCATTTTGGGGAACTATAATCGGTTTTCACATCCTCCCATTAACAAATATATATTTGGCACTACATGCTATCCAAAGTTCAACGCAGTTTTACAGACAGAATGTAACGAGTTGAAGCACAAAGACGAAGAAAATAAATAAACAATATTCTTTAACGTGAAAACTGGAGACTTGAAAATAACATGTCCAGCCCTCATCCTCATCATCACTTGTAGAATTCAAAGTCAGTGTCGGGCTTCTTCACGTTCGTCCTGTAACCCTTCTCGAAGTCCTTTGGCAATATGACGTATCTGTTCTTACGAACAGCATGCATTCCTGCTTCTTGACAGATAGCTGCAATCTGAAGGCACCAACAATCAAACAAGAGTTAATTTTGTTTATGTAATACGGTGAACTGATGAGGTGGTAATTTGTGGTACGTTTAAACATTCAATAATGTTTGTTGTACATCAGAAATACGCTCATCAGGTATCCAACGTGTGCTATACATGATATAGGATGTGTGCTATTTGTATATGCACACATCCCATAGCATGTATAGCACACGTTGGATACTTGATGAACGTATTTATGATGTACAACATGCATTACTCTTTAACATTCTACTTCTAAGAAGTTCATTATTATATTTCATTCTTCCTGCTGTTACCACTTTCAGTAATAAAGGAGGCTTAAACTCAAATTTATGAATAACATAGATCCAACTTCAGAAGCCTATTGATTGAGAATGAAATTCGAGTCCAATTTACACTTTTCATGCTTATTAAGGAAAAATGTCCTTGTATAAGTATCTCATCATTCTCTCTTATATAAAAGTCTTAATATTTAATAAGGGTACAGTGAAAAAATATTTAATACCCTAATACCTAGAATGTCTAAATGGACAGATGTTAGTAGAAAAGTAAAAAGTAAAAAAGTGGACAGATATTAGAGAATGGAGGGATTATCATTCCCACAATAATAACAATTCATCTTCCCATAATCCCCATCTATCAACAAATATTGACTCAGAATGACATTGAAATAATAGCTTTCAACTGTGCTCCTCAATTCAATTTAAATGACGGTTAAAAGCACCAACTAATTTTCCACAATTCTTCAACTCAACTATGTTTCAAAATTGCTACGATATTTTCAAATAAGCTGCCCACCTCTGACTTGTAAGACGATGAAAGTGAAAAATTTGGAGAAATAATTTGTGAACATGGAAGTTCTTAGAAGTATGCTGACATAAAACAATTTGCATCATTAAAAATTATAGGATAGGTTATGAACAAACCTCAGCAGCACTAATTTTGTCAGGACGAGAAACATAATCTTCCAGGTCCACCTCATCACTCAAGTTCATTTTGGCTGTGCAAACCTGTCCAAAAATAAACAATATATCAACCCACTGAAAATAAACCCTTCAATAATTCACAATAGAAGTCATTGAAAATCCACAAAACAAACTGAAAGTTGTCATGAAATATAAAATGCCTTTTGAATATGAGCAAGTAAAACCAGCACGATATAAAATTAACAATAGAGCCTTGCCTGAAATACAAGCCTCTTTTGACGTCTATCTGGCAAAGGGAACTCAATTTTGCGGTCAAGCCTTCCAGGACGCAAAAGAGCAGGATCCAAAGTGTCTGCTCGATTAGTTGCCATTATCACTTTAACATTCACGGTTTGGTCAAAACCATCCATCTGAAGAAAATAACAATCAATTAGCAGGACTTCAGAGAACATTAAACACCATACTACTCTTACACCGCAGAGCTCAGCAAATAGCAACACACAACACACTTGCAGCACCTGACAGAATTATCATTTCAATTATTACCTGATTCAAAAGCTCCATGAGAATACGCTGTACTTCTCTATCAGCACCAGTTTGAGCATCAAATCTAGCAGTAGCTATTGCATCAACCTCATCAATAAATATAATAGCAGGGGCATTCTCTTTTGCAAGACGAAATACATCACGAACCATCCTTGGACCCTGAAATATAAAATATCAGATAATATTTGATGATATCAGTAAATGTAAATCATTGCTAAACAATTAGTTCATGTTTCTGTGAAGACAATATATTTCTGAAATCCAGAAACTAGGAACAACAATAGATAGAATTGTGGACATGAAACAACATACTAAAGAACTGCCAATAGAGTATATATGATCCACAGATTTTTATAACAAAACCAAAAGTGAGAGCATAATGACAACAATTAAGAATCTGGAAACCCATAATATTCAGTTGCAAATTACAATAGTAAATGTAGTTGCAGTATTGTTACCATCACTTCAAATGCAGTTGACTTAAAACTCATACCTCACCAAGATACTTCTGCACAAACTCAGATCCCACGACCCTGATGAAGGCTGCAGTTGTATGATTGGCAACAGCCTTGGCAAGCATAGTTTTACCAGTGCCTGGAGGTCCATATAGAAGAACACCACGAGGAGGATCAATACCAATTTGTTTGTATAACTCATGGTGTGTAAGGGGTAGCTCCACAGCCTCACGAATTTCCTGCTTTTGAATATCACACCCTCCAATGTCCTAAAACAGATCAAGACCAAAATCAGGAGATACACATATGTCAGGAAAAACAATATCTGAAGATGATGATAAGATATACCAAACAGAAGTAACAAATGTACCACAAAATCAATTGCTAGTACTTTTTACTATTTGTTTCAATGGCCTAACCAACAAAAATTGCAATGCAGAGACACTAATGTTTTGTATCACACATTCACACTTCATCGTGGCCACATTTTCCTCAATGCATACCTAAGAAACACAGACACTGATACAGACACGGGACGCGACACAGACACGGACACAGAGACACACGAAACTAAAAAATTACATGACACGAACAAGGCATATATATGTATATATAATTAACATTTTCTTAATAAAATTTCTCTTATTTTGGATCAAGAATACATATTTACTTTGACTTTTTCTAGTCTAGTAAATTTGGGTTGGATTTGATCTTAAGTTTCTTCATATAAATGAAAAAATCAAAAAAGAAACAAATGTGTTATGTCCATGGTGTATCTGACTTGTGTCTATGAAGTGTCACGACATGTCCGGTGTGTGTCAGACAGTGTCCAACGCTGGCCTCAAAAAAACAAAATTTTCGGACACGTACGGACGCGTATCAGACACGTGTCCCACGCGTGTCGGACACGTGGACACGCCTTAGTATAGGTGTGTCCGTGCTTCCTAGATGCATACAAAGTTATTCCTAACTCATTCTACAGAAAGGCTGATTTGGAATGATGGACCCTTAATTACAGTTTCAATGTTATCACCCTTGTAGCCAGAAATCTCTGGACAAGTTACTACTATACCCACTATAATATAGCATAAAATTTAACGAACATCCAATCACCAAGCTTTGTAACATCGGGTATCAGAAACCAAGATTCAGAACCACAGACGAATAATCACAAGAAACTCCATATAAGTCCGCTTAAACTACTGTTGCAACAACTGACTTAAGACACTTGAATTCTATTAAACAAGCTCAACCTTTTCAATCATCTGTACAATATCCTAGGGGTTGACTGTTAAACCGCAGAAACATTTCAGTGGGAATACAATAGAGATTTAGTTTTCAGTGTCACCTCAAGAATCAGCAAATATTGGGCAATAAAAGAAGGCTACAAATCCCACTTAGTACCAAAACTAACCAGACAATATTCATTTAACAGACTCATCAAGAAGTCCGCCTCCCAGTACATAGCTAAAGCATTCTAACACACTTTACGAGACCAAGTAATACTGTATAGGTATTAGGTTTAGCAATAACCCCAACTATTCCGCTCAGAAACTAAGAACCAAACATCACCATCAGACCAGTATTGTAACTAGGATAAAAAATTTACACCAAATGGAATTGGAACAATTGATGCAGCTTCAAGCCTGTTATGCTCAAGCTAAGGGCCAGTTTGGACAATAAGTTCTTATACAGAAGTAACTTCTGAAAAAGCAACTTATGAATAAGTGATTTTATATTTAAATATAAAATGAGAAAATTATTTTTTAAACATATTTTGAAAATTGCTTATTGAGAAGTCATATATCCTAACTTCTCAAAAAGTACTAAAATAACTACCTGAGAACTAATAAAATGACTTTTGACTTTCATAAAATTAAAAAAAGTTATAAGCATTGCTATCCAAACCGGCCCTAATACCATTTCACAACCTGAACCTATTAGTCTAGAATAGCAACATATATATTAGAAGACCTTTTCCATCAGTCAAAACAACAAACATAATCATAAATTTTGCGCAGCAACTAAGCCCCCATTAAACTGCAATTTTAAATTAGCAATAAACTAAACTAGCACCCCTAGACTTAATTTCCCCATGTTTTATTGAAAGAGATCAAACAACAAGCAAGCACACAACTCATTTTCTTGTAACAACTAAGCCTAATCATAATCGCAAATAAGCAATAAAAAGAATTGAAACCCCTAACTTTAACAGCATGTTTGGAAACTATAAAGTAATAGAATTAGAATTGAATTCAATTTTAGCATTTGGAATAAATTAATAAAATTATAGAATTGAATTGAATTTCAATCTTTGTTATATTTATAAAATGAATTGAATTCTTTTAATGGACAAGTTTATCCTTTATTAATATAACATCATATCTAATAGAGCATTATAATTAGAGTAGGGATATTTTAGACAATACACTCTTAAGTGGAATTTGAGTGAGAATTGATTTGAAATCATACCTATTTTGGTCTGATTTGTAAATGGCTTAAAAATGAGAATTAGAATTCTCTTGAGAATTGAATTCATACTTTTTATTGAATTCCATTGAATTCCAAACTTAAGAAAAGAAATCAATTCCCATGAGAATTGAAATCATATGCTTTCCAAACGAGCTGTAAGTCTTCCACTCTCTTGACACCACTCACTAGCAAAAATAGAAAAGTGAAGCCCTAACCAAAATAGATACTGCAAAACCCTCTTTCTGAAAAGCTATATATATATATATATAAATAACAACAATATTTTATCCAAAGAGTTCAAAACAACAAACAACAGATGAACTCTCAAATTTCTTTTCTTCCGCCACAACTAACCCTAACCAAACTACAATTAGAAACAATAAAATAAAACCAGACAACAAAAGAAACGAAAACCCAAACCTTCAGCATAATCAAACCGCAATTAGTAACAAATAAACAGCACCAACAACAATCGCAAGTCGCAACAAAACAAAACGAAAACCCTAACTTACAATCCTTCACTCATTTCAACCAAAACCAAACCCTAACCGAAGCAAAAAAAAATGCTAAGAAAATGAACCGCTTACATTGTAAGTGACGTCGGGCTTCTCTGACTGGCTGAGAAGCGAGATGCTGGAATCAGCTTCCGGAGGAAGCACGTCGACGAGCGCGTTGGAGTGTCGGTGAAGCGCAACCGAGGCCGAGGGTTTCAGAAGCTCCCTGTTAATTGTGCTGAGAATCCGAACGTAGTAGTTGGATCCGGTGGTGGATCCAACGATTCCGTTGTTCTGGTCAACCATCTCCATGAACTGGCCAATCACAAGCGGAACCGACTGGATCCGCTTCACCTCTTCCTGAGCGCGGAGGAGCTCACGCTTCAGGTTCTTCTGCTCGTCTTTCACGTACTCCTCTTGGATATCGATGAACTCAAGCTGGCGCTGAAGCGTCTTGAGGACGCTGTAGAGGTCCTCATCGGAGGTGGCGGCGTCGCCGCCGTATCCACCGAGGTGGTAGTCGGATTTTGTGGAAGGGAGTGATGGTGGTGGTTCAGATGAGGGTTTGGGGTCGAGAACCATCGCTGAGGATCCCATGGTGGTGGTGATGCTAGTGTTGAGGATTGAAGAGAGAGAGAATAGAAGGGATTGGAGTGAAGAAACAATAACAAAGGAGAAAAATTGGGGGAAAAGGGTTTCGGGTGTTCTTTTGTTTTTGGTTTGGGTTTCTTGTTGGTGAGGAAAGAAAAGAAATGACGTAATTGACCCTATTGTGTATGCGTGAAAACGAAAAAGATTTTGTGGTAGTTTGGGCCTGGGCTGTTACGGGTCTAAAAGCCCATAATAAGCCGAATGAGAACATGTTCTACAAGAATGGGTTCATGATCAACTGAAAAAAACAAAAGTAAGGTGTTTATTTGTTATTTCTGACAAAAACTAATTCAAATTTTATTGGCCGAAATCTTATTTCTACCAATTACAATAATTATCTATATATTAACACGGAACTCGAGAAGTATGGTTGAGTGGATAGGACTCCTCCTTCCTTAATCAAGTATCAAGGAATCCTCGTTTTTTATATAGAAAAACTTTAAAACTCTAGGTGAATATCGTGTCGCATAGTGAGATCTTTTATTGTGAATTGGACCAGTCGTTTGGACCACTAATTGGGCCTCATCGTGATGTGTCATTCAATTTGGGCCTTCAAGCACGAGGTGTGAACAATTAATGTTCACACCAAGGTTGTCAAGTTCGTAGTTCCTAGGTAGGAAAGGACAAGGAAAGTAGGAACGTAAAGCGTAGGATCGTAGAACGAAACAGAAGTTCCTACTCAACAATATATATGTACATACATAAACAAAATTGTAGCAAAATAATAAATATATCTCATAATATTCATTTCAAATTGATTACAATTGTCAAATTGTATAGAAGCCTTATAACAAAACAAAGGCCTCATCAATCAATGCAAATATTCTATAAGTTTGCCTTATATCAAAACAAAGGTTTATCTTTTTCATCTCTAACATCTTGCCTATTGAAACATTGTATCAAAAAGAAAAGGCTTGTATACACAAAAAGTATGGTTAGCTCTACACAAAAAAGTTATAATTAGAGCTCTAAACAAGACCTAAAGAAGTTCATTGAGGCCATCATAATCAAGATCTTCATCTCCTATGTCTCCATCATCTTCATTATCACCATGTAGATCATCTTCTTCAACCTCCAAGTCATCTATATCAATGAAGCATCTCCACTACCAACAACATCATTCACAAATTGACTATTTAGGTAATCATCATCCATGGGGATAGGAACATTCATCCCCACATTGTCAATCTCAATCACCTAATCCTTCATTAACAAGTGCATTTGAATCACTATCTACAATCTACTCATCATCAGAAGAAAGATCATCTATGTTATACTCAATATCTTTTCTAGCATGCTTCTTTCTTCCTAATTTTGAGTTGGTCATCACAAAAACATCATTCATTATTTGTTGTTTTAACCGGTTCCTTCTCTTTGTATAAACCTAAAAAAATTAAGAACAAATAAATAAAAACTAAGAAACTAATTTAGCAAGAGAATAAAATGAAGTTGCAATTGGCATTGCAATTCTTTATAGTTTAGAGTATACCATCTCAAATGCACTCCAATTTCGCTCACAACTGGATGAACTACACGTTAAACTCAATATTCGAATGGCGAAGTCCCTAAGCTCTGGATGGTCAAAACCAAAAGAATCCCACCAATCAGCCGGATGTTTGCGGTTGATAGCATTCTTGGCTACTGCACTTCCGAAAAATTTTCTTGAATGTTTGAAATCATCAATTTGAACATCAATTTCTAAATTTTAGTATCATTGGCCACCATCCTATGCAAACATTCATATAATCCATGTATAACTTCACGATCAGCTTTGAAGTTAGGAGAATATTGGTTTTGAGGATTGAGAAAGTAAGTTGCAGCATGCAAAGGGCGATGAAGTTGCTTGTCCCACCTTTCATCTATGATATCCCATAGAGGCATATAACTAAAGAATGAAAAAATAACAATTTTATCATAAGAAAAAGATTAAGAAATCATAAAGTAAACTCATATATGATTAATAACTGAGTTTACCTTTTCTTGACACCTTTGAAAGCAACTGTTATGCTCTCTTTAGCACGATCCAACTCTTCATAAATGAACCCCCTTGCTGCTTGCTCGTCCGAATCAACTAAACGAAGGACTTTAATTAGAGGTGATGCACCTTTCAAGCAAATTCCAACACCCTTCCAAAACCTACTATCCAAAGCCACATTTTCAATAAATTTCTCATCTCTTGTCCTTGAATTTTTGCTAGAAGTCCATTGCTCGGATGTGAACATTCTCATCAAAGCTCCCTTTTGTTCAAGAAGACAATTCAAAGTTAGATAGGAAGTAGCAAATCGTGTCATAGCTGGCCTAATCAAATCTTTTCCCTTGGTGAATTGTTGTAGCATGGAAATAAGAGAAGTTCTTGAATAGATGTATGTTGTAAGCTTCTTCCCTTTTGAAATAGTTTCTTGATGAATCTTTAGCTTCTTCTCAAAATCTTCTAGCATTAAATCAATGCAATGGGCTGGACATGGAGTCCAATAAAGTTTGGTTCTTTTTTGCATCAATAATTACCCACCTGCCTTGTAATTTGCTGCATTATCGGTTACAACTTGCACTACAGTTTCTTCACCAACTTCTTCCACAATGTCATCAAGCATCTTGAAAATTTTTTCTGTTGTTTTGAAGATGTGAGATGCATCAATAGACTTCAAGAACACCGTTCCTTTTCGACTATTCACAAGAAAATTGCATATGGTCCTCCTTCTTTTGTCGGTCCATCCATCACTCATAATAGTGCACCTTGATTTCTTCCATTCAACTTTGTGTTCCTCAATTATTTCCATAGTTGAAGCCACTTCTTGCTTCAAATACTTCACTCTAATCTCATGATAGGATGGGGGCTTGAAACCAAGGCCATGTCTTGCAATAGATTCACACATTTTGTGAAATTCTTCACTCTTTACAACATTGAATGAAATTGCATTGTTATACATAAACCTTGCAATTTGGAGACAAGCATCATCCCTGAAGTCCTTCTTCAACATTTGATTGATCGTAGATTGAGAAGTCCTTCTCTTAAAAATATTATCAAGTTTTTCCACTTCTTTTCCCATTCGTTTATCACCAATATTTTCCTCATCATCATATTTATCATTTCCTCCTTCATACTCTTGATTTTTCTTGATGAGTTTCTCTTGCAAATTAGTCACATTTGCCAACATCTCTTTTTTTACTTCAACACTAACTGCTGAACAACTTCCCACATCCTTTGATGTACCAGCCAAGTGATGTTTCAAGCGATAAATACTCCCATTAATAACCTTCTCACAGTATTTGCATTTTATCTTTCTTGAGTTTCCATCAACTACAAAACCATGAGACCGACCCACATCACTTTTATTCCCAGCAGCATTCTTTTCTAACACTTTCTTAGTTATAGCAGAGCCACTAACAACTGGAGCATCAAAATTAGAAGTAGGAGGCACACTGGAAGGAGAAGTAGATGACATTTTATCTATTTAATAATAATAATAAATAAAACAGAAAACTAAAATAGAGAGATAAGACTTGAGAGATGAAGAGATGACACTTTACTTAGTTTACTTACTTTACTAAATAAGACTTGATAGATGAGACTTGAGAGTTGAGAGATGACACGAGGTCGCAGCAAGCACTAAGCAGCTCCTTCCTGGCCGCCGGTCGCGGTTGCAGGTCGCAGGTTGTAACACCTTAACTTGCTAATTATGCTTAAGTCATAATTAACTTGCTAATTGTTACTTAGGTAAAACCACACGTTTTTTTTTTTTTGAAACCTTACAAAGGAGGAAAGAAAGAATGAAGCAGTAAAAATAATGAAACATAATCAAAAGAGCCATAATGATAAACTGAAGTGAATTGAAACAACAACATCAACAATATCTGAAGCTTGCAGACTAGACGCTGCAGCATATGTCTGAAGTGAATAGGTAGTACAGTCATCCATAATGAAAAGGTACAAATGTCTTTGGGAAATACAAGAAATCAAATGCAAGAGAAATCGATAGCAAAGACTGATAATAACTAGAATGGAGAAGTCGTAGGTGCACGCGCAGTTCCACAAGTTGGGTGTTCGTCAAGTCTCATCTCTAGATACTGGTACCCCTTCAAGAAACTCTTCCTCATGGTCGATGACTGCGTCCCATCTCAAGTCTGCCCGGAAGTCGAGGAAGGGAAGAAAGAGTCGACCATAGATGGTTCTTCACCGTGAGCATACGAGGATAAAGAAATCACAGTCAAGTCTTGCAGAGAAGTCTCGAGCTTCATCAGATGCCGACGAGATGATCACTGTGCACGCGTCTGGCGTGTGCCCATCAAAAGTACGATCACATGCGGGTTGCGGTGGCTGCTCCATCGTCATCTAGAATTGAGGCAATAAGAGAAAAAGGATGAGATACGAATATCTCAGCGAGTTGTTTCGGGCACTCGGACTACGTGCCCATGCGACAATTCTAGCCATTCGAACCAATATCTCAGGTTTTCTAAAACAAGCTTTCACATAAAAGATCGAGCTATTGTTTCGAATGGTCAAACATCTTACTTGTCCGATCGAGGGGAACCTAGTTGTCTTTTCTATGTTCTCGCGATTCTAGCAACCTACTCAGTATCTGATCGTGCGTCGCGTTCGACGAAACTCCCATAGGCCGTACTATGAAGAACCTCGGTCCACTTCGCACTTCAGAGCCTCTTCGTCTCCCGCTACTACAGATTAGCCGTTTTCCATTTCATAAATCAACAACCCTTCCGGGCCAACCCAAGTACACCCTGCTTCTAGGTAGCCAAATTAAAAAAAACCCCGCCAGCCGTACCGGTATACACCCTACCCCAAGGTATCCATCTGGCAGGACTATGTGTCCCAATGCCAAAAACTGCATCTCACCACATAGGCCTCCTTACCCCATGAGAATGCCCACCGTTCGGCTCCTCGAACGGCTGGATCTAGGCTAATCAATAGTTTCGTTTGACGGATAAATATGCAATTAAAACAATCATAAATCACAAATCTCAATCATTACTCTCTTTCATCATTACTTCTCATCACTTCAACACTTCATCACTTCCCACCACTTCAACACTTCTCACAATCAATAACACATCAATGGTATCATCATCGAGGGGTGCGTTGTGACAGTTTGACGACTCCACTGGGGATATGACACCGCCGCGAGGAGAGGTCGGTGGAGCGCTTCACGCCATTGTTGTTCTTGTCGTTGATGGTTCACGAGAAGAAACAGGGAGGGAGCGATGCGTTGCGGTCTCCATGGCCGCATGGCTGCGAGGCGCCGCCAAGGAGGGTGAGAGAGAAAAACGAGCGAAGGGAGCTGGGAAGCGCCGCCGCCGCTGCTGTCCAGGTGGACTACGGAAAGACTGAAGTTGGGCGGCCGTGAAGGGGCAGAGGGAGGAAGGGCGGTTCTGAACCGCAGCTTCTGTTGTGCTGGGCACGACGCGCCGGTGCTGTGACGGAGCTTGGAGCAAGCACAGGTGCCACTAGTTGGCTTCCGCTGGTGCTGCAGGAGGTGTCGAGGCTGCTACTGCTGCATGCTTGATGATGCTGCTGTGACTGAAGAGGTCGAAGAAGACCCCTGTTTTCTGTGCTCTGTCTTTTTTTGTTTTTTTTTTCCTGCAGCGAAAAAGATGCCCCCCTTTTATTCTGTTCTTAGTTAATGATGTTATAGTGGTTTAGGTTTACTGTGATGGATCCTAATTGATTTTTTTGATTTGATTATTTGATAGAAATTGATTGATTTGCTTGATTGTTGATTGTGTGTGATGAGATTGTGATTGATGCAATTGATTTTGAGTTGATTGTGATTGCTCCTATTACACCTGATTTACATTAAATTTGACCTAATTGCAATTTTGATATCTATTTTTTATTTGTTCTATTTTTTTGTGTTTTTTTTATTTTTTATAAAAATTCGGACAAAATACGGTGTTTACAAACATTATGTCACACCTTCTCAATCATCAAATCGACAACATTTCATTTAATATACATTCTGATTTCATAGATTAATAATCATCCAAGACATTCACACAAGTATACACATCGTCAAAATTCACCAATTTCACATAATAGCACTTTGCATGGTTCACACTTATTATTATTAAGTCTTAATCAACACTTACTCATAATATTTCATATAAAATATCATATTACAGCAACCATAATTATTTCAAATATGCATAATAACATGTACATATCATCCATTTTCAAGTCCATAATTATTGTAATATTATCTCATGTTATATTATGACCATTATCTCATTTTATGGCACAAAAGGGTATTTTAGTAATTTTCAATATATCATGTGAATCATTATATTCCAGTAAGTATAAAACATCCCAAAATGCATATCAACATGTATAAATTAGTCACCAATCAGAATCAAAATCATTGCATTATTGTCATATGTTATAACATGGTAAATATTTCAAGTTATAGTTAAAAAGGGTATTTTAGTAAAATCACCATTTTATTATATACTTATATATTTTTAATGTCTAAATCCAGTAATAAATTCATATATTCCAGAATCATGCTTATTTACATAAAAATTCATTTCTTGAGTTTTTATTAATTTTAAACACGTAAAAAGCTAATGTTCATAGAAAAAATATTCTAAGTGTGAAATAATTAGTATAAATTATAAAAGGTCAGTATATATATTTATTTTCATTTTTTCAGAAACTTAAAATCATCAAAAACCATTAAAATCATCAAAATCGAAAACAATAACATTTTCTTGAATCTCTCGGGCACAGCCGCTAGCGCGCATGATACAGCCGCTAGCGCTTGCTTCGTCCGTGGTCACTCACTAGCGCGTGCGTGCTGGCCGCTAGCGCGTTCTTCAGAAGCTTCAAGAACAGATCAAGCTTCTGAACTTAAAATGCTTCATCCAGCCATTTTCAAAAGGTTACAAGTTGTAAATATCGAACATGCAAGTTTATAAAAACATAATAAACATATTTCAATCGGTTCATGCATGTTAGAATGAGAGATCTATGCAAAGAGAGGTATTTTCATGCAAAAATATGTTGGAGTTTCTGGATATGGCCGCTAGCGCGTTCTTCACGGCCGCTGGCGACGGCATGGTCGCTAGCGCGTGTAGATCAACCGCTAGCGCGCAGATGCTGACAGAAACCAAGTTTCTGCAGAATCGTGTTTTAGCTTCCAAATCTTGTTTTAATCAATTTTTACCGATTCTTTTCCATCAAAAATCATTTATATACATATATATGAACCTTTAATCGGTGGAATGCATTAGGATAATGTTTAAAACATTAAAATGCTTGCATGCAAAGATTATGTTCAATCATGTGTTCAAAATGTGATTTTTCTTAAATGCATGTTAATGATTCTGATGTAGGGCTTCATGTATCACGAAATACAGATTATAATGCATGCAAAAACATATTTAAACATGGCATGCTCAGATCAAAAGGATAGGCACAAAGATGGTTAAACAACTCACTCAAAAGTGGTGTTCTTGAGCTTTTACGGGTCTTTTGATGGTGGATTCGATTCTGGAGCTCCTAGGCCGAGTTGCTCCACTTGAGAATGACCAAGAGAGGATGATGAGAGTGTTGGATATGTAGAGGTGATATCAGAATCAATGGTGATGAGTTTAGAGGTGCAAGAGTGGTCTAAAATGGTGTTTGTGTTCTTGGTGGTGTGTATGAGCCTTAGAGCTTTTGAGGGATTGTTGAGAGATGGATGAGAAGTGTTTCTGAATTGTGAGGGAGCTTCAGAAGTAAAGAGCCACGAAAATGAGAGGGCTTGAGTGATTAAAGGGAGTCTTGGAGTGTTGGAGAAATAAGGTGATGATGGTGTTGAAGCATGCAACCAATGGGGGTGATGTTGAGTGTGTAAGAGAGTTCTGAAGTGCTGATATGTGTAAGTGATGTGAGGTGCACGAAATGGTGAGGTGGAGGAGTGTTTTATCTTGATTAATTTGGTTTAGAGGTGTAGGAATGTGATTAGAAACATCTAGATGCAATGGTGGTACCATAGGGTGGTTATGGAGTGTATTATGATCCTAATTGGGGCTGATGTGTGTTAATATTATGGAGGGCTGATATATGCACGAAATTAAAGGGAAATTATGGTCTTAGATCAGTTCTAAGAGGTCCATGTGGAGTCTTAGTGCACATGGTGCAATGATGAGTCAAAGGAGGTGACTTGGAGAAGTAGTCTTTGGTGAGGTGTCTTGCATGCAATGGATGAAGTGGCAAACATGTGGGGCCGGGGCAGCAAGACTTAAGGGATGTGGTGATGATGTGGAGGCTTGCATGTAGGTTGCTTGATGAAGTGGATAAAGGTGTCATCATGCCTTTAAATTATAATAGACTAATCTAGACAAAATGAATCAATGTATGTGTATGTGTATGTATATATGGCCACGGTTTCTAGAGGGAAATGTGGAGGTATTTTATTTAAATTTTGTACATCTAGGATAATTAAATAATATATGATCTTCTAAGGTTCAATCATGTTACTTGTAGGATGGTCAAACGGTGCCAAGTGGCGATCAAAGACTAGTTGTGGGCCATAGTAGGAATTGTTGTCATAGGTGGAAATAAAATAATAATTTCTTGTAGAATGGTGGGTGAAATGATTATTAGATAAGAGGTGGGGCCCTCAAAGATGATTGGTCCTAGGTGGAAAATATAAAGATCACTTACTAATCTAAGAGAAGCCTTATGATCTTGCATGCACATGCACATTTTTCATACACGTAAAATAGTAGTAACATTTTCAAATACTAATTTATGCATCTAATAAAATAATCCCTTTAAATATAATAAATTATGAGTCATGCAACCTTAGTATCATAAATCCTTATGAAATCTTCTAAGTTCATCCACATAATTATCTAGCCACCATTCAATCACACAAGTACACATCCACGTAAGCACATAGCTCCGAATCATTCACATAAGCACATACCCAAATAAGAACACATCTTTAAATCATTCACATGAGCATATAGCTAATCATAATCAAATCTACTACAAACAAGTAGCTATAGAAATATGGATGTCACACAGGTCGCGGTAGCGGAAGCCGATCGCAGGTCGCGGTCGAAGCTCCTTCCTGGTCGCCGGTCGCAGCTCCCTTCCTCGCGGTCGATCGAAGGCTCGCAGCTCCCGTACAGCCTCCCTCACGGTCAGTCGGTCGCAGCGCAGCTCCCTCCTCGCGGTCCCAGGTCGGTCGCCGTCGCAGGGCGGTCGCCTCAAGGGACCGTTAGGTGCGTGCGTGTTTTAATTTTCAAATCCCTATCTCTCAAGTCTTCTCTCAGACTCTTTGTTTTCTTTATTCAAGAGTCAAAGAGAGGGTTTCTTTGGGTTTTTTTTGTCTCTAGACTGCATTTGGGATGGACTAGAAAGGGCCCAATAACTCTCATGGGCAGATGAAAAACAAAAACAACACAGTGTAGGAACGGAAAAAACGACGCTCCCGTCGCTCCTACGAGTCAGCTCGACGCTCCTGCCGCGCTCCTATGGAATTACGATCCTACATCGAATCTGGAGCGCTCAACCACCGGAGGAGCGTAAGAGCGGCTACTCCTACGCTCCGGATCGCGCTCTTGACAACATTGGTTCGCACTCCATGTCTGAAGGCCCAAATCAATAATCCAGTCCATATTCTATTATACAAGAGCTAGGGCCCAATATCAAAGCCCGATTTAGAGATCGAACTGGTCTACCTACAAAGGGACCAATTTAGGCCCAACTCGGTGAATGGCCCAACATGGAATGGGCCCGAACTCGAATATGGAGTCTAGTCAAGGGATCCGACCCTAGGTTAATGGACCCATCCTAGCGCATAGGGCGAAGGGTCCAATTGAAGTTGTTGACAACACCAAGATTCACAAAGCCACAACTGTCATCACACGGATCGAGCACACCGTAATAGTCGGAATGACTATTATTCTGGATCGTTGGTTAGGTGGTTGTTGAGGTTCCTGTCTAATCTCACTCTATAAATAGGGTGACATTCTCAGTGATCATGTATGCTTTCAGTTTAGTTCCCAAGCTAATTCACTGATTGACTGAAGTTTTGAAGTCCTTTTAGGGAAACACCACAGACGCCTTGGAGAGGAGTAGTGTGAGGAGTCCAGCTTCGGACGATAGTTCCATATGGACGAGAGGTACGGAACAATAACCATACCCTATTTGATGAATTTCCATCTAATTATCCCAAAATACTCTTTTTCCTTCTCTTTCATTGTTACTAATATTGTTAAATAAATCTATAAGTTTAAAAATATTTAATCTCTTATCAATCATTAAAAATCACAAAAGACTCATTAATTATCAATCACTAAAAATTGCTAAACTCATAGAAAACATTCAAAAATAACTACTTATAATTGAATGTGATTTATATTCATAATATTCAATCACAAATTTATATTTTTAATATTCACTCGTATAACTAATTTTCATCTTTTTCAATATCTGATTCGTATTTATAATATTCACAATGATTGTTTTTCAACAATCAACTTAAAATATTCATAATGTATGTATTATCGATCACTAAAAACCACATAAATAATAGAAATTATTAAAAAATTATCAAATATCAATCACCAATAATAACTAATTACTAATTATTAAAATTATTTTCATCCAAGAATCAACATAAATATTAAAAATTTACTGATTCATGTTCATAATTATTCCCAATTAACCAAAATATTAGAAATCTCTAATATCAGTCACTAAAGTTGTCTAAAATATTCACTAATCATCAATAATTAAAAATCACTAAATCACAAATAAATATTCAAATATCACTAATTTCATACATTAATAATTACAAATAATTTATAATTATCATTATTCTCTTTCAACAAAAAAAAGACATGTTTATTATTTATGTTTTGTATTTCTCGTGTGAAAGTATATCAATCATGTCAAATATTAAATCACGACAACTAAGTCACAATAGTTGAATTTGATTAATTAACAAAAGGATAATGCTAAATGAACAATACAAAACCAGCTCAACCAGCCAATAAATGATAATTTGGGCTATAATTACTCAACCCAATGCAATTTCAATGATTATTTGGGCCAAAACAAATGCCAAAATAGACTCATTGATTGTATGGGCTGATTTTTCATTGTCCACTTAGCATTATTGTTAACAAAATTAGCTTTTATTTAAAAATTATAAAATAAAACTATTTTGTATGTAGGATTAAGTGTCGTAAATAATCAAATCATTTGAAAAAAATTATTTTTAATTTATATATATTATAATTCAAGTTAATATTATATAGTATAGGAACATTTTTCTATTAATAATTAGATATATTGATAATTCAAATTAATATTATAATACTATCTTCAATATTATAATTCATAATATTCAAGATATTGTGTAATATTAATACATTAACATGATGAATATTTTCATACTGATAGGGTAACATTTAAATAATGGATTTAATTTTCATCCATCGACAATATAAATTTTTTTTACACAGTCATCCAATCATGTACTGTCATGTCAGCCATGATTATGTTTTCTCTCTCCCACTACATGAAAAGTCATACAAACCGAGTGTTTTAATTAGACAGCAGTGTAAAATATTCAAAATTAAACTCTTAAATAAAATGAGTCTGAGGAAGATATCAATATTATTTTACATGGCACAATGTAGGAGTTTTAATGAAAAGACTAATTAAAAAATTATCATTACTTAATTTTAGTATATTATATAGATATAGATATATATTTTTTTTGGATTCCTCCAAGATATCCACCGGAGCAATTCCGGTGACTAATCCCCCGTCGATTTGTACGTGCACCTCAATGGTGGAATGACGGGTCAATGCTCTCTCTTCATACACACTATTTCGGAATCAAATCCGAGACTAGAATGACTACCACTTTTGCAACCCTCTTGATTTAGATATAGATATTATTCTTCACGGAATGATGAGACCACACCATAACTTACCCAAACAAAACCAAAAACCTGTTTGCATTCATATACGACTTTTACAAACATGAAAAGAAAAAAAAACAGACACACATAACAATAGAACAATTTCTATAACAGTATTTCTTTTTGTCAATCTTTTTCCCTCCTGGGTTCTGTAGTATTATTTAACAATCTAAGAGAGAGAAAACCTTCTTCTTCTGGGCTTAGTCAAATCAACATGCCCATCCTCTAAATGGGTTGTGTCCTTCGACCCATTTCTAAACGGGTTCAACTTCTCCAACGTCTTCGACACAGATGACAAAAACGACGTCGTTGTCTTTCTATTGGACGACGTCGTTCCTTGATGAGAATTTCTCTCCAAATCCGAAACGTACATCTTCATCCTCATTAGCTCCGTCCTCAACTCCTCGTTCTCCTTCACCAACGACACACCAGTCTCCGTCGCCACCGGAACCTCCGCCGCAATGCGGTGGTCATCCGACTCGCTCCTCAGCCGTAGCTGATCATAGTAAAGCGCGTGAAGCACAATCTGCACCGGTAACCGCTTATTCTGCGACGCGTGCACACGCGCCTCGTATGAAAGCTTCAATGGATCCATCACACTACACACCTTCTCCCTCTCTATCTCATCAAGCTTCGGGTGCGCCTACAAAATCAAAATTAATTAACTAATTAATTAATTAGTTTAAATAGCAAAATTATTAAACAGATATTTCTCTTTTTATTTTTCTATTACCTTGAGGTAGATATCAACCGCGCGGTAAAGATCGTCGTCGATCTCACGCGCGTATTTGGGGATTAGCATAGCGATTCCGTTAAATTTCGAGATGGTGAGATCGCCGAACGAAGCGATCTCTGCGAGGTAAGCGTCAATGGTTTTCGCCACGCGCCGCAATGCGACGGAGCAGTGTTCGCCGGCGGTGGCGGCGAAAACTGCCGCCGCGTTCTTCTCGTTCTCGACGAACGCCGACACGATCCTCCGAACGGTTTCCAGATCTGAGAGCCTATCGCCTTTGTATGCGAACGACAGAACGAGGAGATCGTCTACCGTCGCAATTTCTAAGATCGCAGCGATTCGCTTCTCGAGCTCGCTCCTGCAATTGTTCGAAGCTTTGAGGTGGATCGCGATGCGGAGGAGGCAGCAGATGAAACCGCTCGGAAATGCGGTTTTATCTGCAGGGAAGAGATCAACGATGAATTCCAGAAGCTTCCGTTGCTGGATTCTGGAATCGTAATCGGAATCGCCAGGGGAAGAGTGATCCCGAAGTGCTCGCTCCGCGTACGCCATCAACGCCGCGGCTATAGTTTGAGATCTAGCGCCGCGGTTCTTCATGGCGGCGATCACTCTTCCGAAGAAATCGGCGTCGAGAACGGTGAGCTCCTCAGTCCACCATTTCGCCGGAGTCCTGCTCGGAAAATTCGCCTCGCTGCAAGCCTTCGCACTCACGGCCTCAACGCAGCGTTTCACGATGTTGAGATCTTCCGCCAGAGGGAGGAGGTTCCGGCATGATCGGAGGACGGCGACGGCGCCGGTGAGGGAGAAGAACGCCACCTGAGAGAGGTAGTCTTCTGTTCTTCCAGCGAGGTTGTTGAGGCAGCACTGGTCCGTCATCTGGAGGAACTCCGCAGCGCAGCGCAAAACGGCGACGTTTTGGACCGTTATCTCGAAGTTAACGCCGTAACAGAATTTCGCTGCCTTCTCGAAGGTTCCAGAACCTCCTGGAATTTTCGAGATGTCGATTCTGGTAAGATCGTCTTCACTTTCTTCTGATTCCGTTATCAGTTTCCTGATGTAGTTGCTTTTTGTCACCAGCATGAACTGCATACACAAAAAGTTGAAAAGAACAAAAAAACAAAAAACAGTAAGTACCTCGTGCATACATAAAATAAAGTAGAGCATCAAAAGATAATTAGTTAGGTTCTTACTATAATTTACTCATATACTTATGTAAAAAAATAAATTATACAGAATAAATGAATATTTTCTCTCAATACATCTAAGAATGTTTCAATTTGAGACCTTATGGAGAGGGAAAATTGTTTCTCCAACTTGAACTATGATATCTGGTGGAATTTCCTGAGAGAAAACCCTGTAATGATAGATAATGCAAAAAAATAATGAAATAATAAATAAAACAGTAAATTGGTTCATGAAATGCATGAAGTGATGGAGATTGAAGAGTACATGCATGCATGAGTTCATGCCTGGTGCAAGAGTTGATTTGAAAATAATGAGGGAATCATTAGGAGTTAGGAGTGTACATACCATTGGCCGGTTCGTTCCATGGCAAGGGAGAGTCTATTGGAAGCTGCTGCCATGGGAGCTAGTCTTTAGAGTGGTTGAGGTAGCTCGTTTATTAGAATATTGAGTGGTATACATATAAGCAATGTTGGGTTACAAATGGTGGGGGATATTATGATGGAGGATAATGATACGGATGATGCTAAATGTACAACACAAAATTAGAAAAATCAGCCAATAAATTAGATTTTTGGCCATAATTACTCAGTTCATTATAATCTCAATGATTATTTGGGTCAAAACCAAAGTTAAAATAGGCTCATTGACTGTATAAACTGGTTTTTCATTGTCCATTTAGCATTATTGTAATGATATTTGCACTACTAGAAAAATGAGTATTTTAACCTTAAATGTGTCAATAAAAGTAAGAGCATTTGCTAGAGACACAACAAAAAACCAGCCAAAACAGCCAACAAATAGGAATTTGGGCCACAATCACACAGCCCATTAAAAATATACTCATGACTAAAAGTGTTATTTGGATCATAAAGTGTTAAATGGACTTTGTTGACTGTTTTGGCTGACTTTTTGTTGTGCCCCAAACATTTGTGTAAAAGTAATATTAACAATTAGTGATCATAAAAAATAATATCTAAACCTAGTTTTTGAATATTTGACAAACATCAAAACATTCAACTCTGAGGCTCACTATTTTATTACGGGTTTTGGTTTTTCTTTCAACACATTCTCTCTTCATTATTTTTTTTTTCTTTATTTTGAATGCATATATATCTATCTTGGATATTAATCCATCATTTTCCATATCATTATTATTGTTATTATTATAAGGAGAATTTGAAGCATGTAGCTTTCATGTTTTTATTATGGGTTTATCTTCATGCGTTGAACTTGTGAACTTGTGAATTTTGGGCATCTATTATTTTCTGATGTTAAATGTCTTTTGGCGATGGCTGCTACAGTCTCAAAATCGTAATAAACTAAGATCTGTCTAATTTGATTGGAGAGTAAGCTTATCCACAAAAATTTATGCAGATTACACACTATATCTCCTCATCATGCATGTATGTTGTTAATTGTTGGTGAAATTATCTTGAATTACTTTTTAAAAAATGTTTGATTTACAAATAAAATATAATTATAAAAGTTACAACATTTATTCTTATTATTAAATTTTAAAATTTAACTGTGAGAAAAATATTAACTAAGTATTTCTCAATCATTGCACTATCCTTTACACATTACATATTGTAGTGCAATAATATTTTTAGGGGAGAGCAATGATATATCACCTAAATGAATAGAAAATTTTGAATGAACTTCATTAAATCTCAAAATAAGTTATTTAATTGAGGTGGGATACGTTTACACCGGTGTAAGATATAATGTTGATCTTACACCGGTTAGAATTTTTTATTGAATATGTTTTTTTCAAAATCCACCGTTTGATTGAAAGCTTATATACTATAGATCATCTCTAATAAATTTGACATTAATCAGAAATCATTTGATACATTTTTTGTATGTCTATGAATCGACGTAATAAATAGTTCGCAGATGTGTGTAACTTAGAATACTTTGATCACAATCTTATAGTTGTTCAATTTATTTGAAATTTTACACATACAATCACTTTGATATACAATTGTAATTCAACGGTTGGATCGACAAAAAAAATATTCTATAAAAAATTATTGAAGGTGTAAGCGTACTAAATCTTACACCGGTGTCAAAGTATCCCTCCTCTATTTAATTTTATACAACTTTTTAAGTGATGAATAAATAAAAAATCCATCACTTATTTGGCGTAAATTAAAATATAATTGTGTGTTATAATATAAAACCTTTTTACAATTACTGTATGAAAAATAGCTTGTTAATTATTGAAATGTATCTACTATAATTATAGTATATTAGAAGCATAATTGAAAATAATATATATTGAAAATATTGTATGTACAGTGAAAATCAATCAACTAATCATTTACACATTTTACGTACTAAAGATTATAAATTACATATATGAAATATTACGAATTACACATAATAAATATCATAATTAAATTATACATATAAAGTGTCTGTAATTGGGTTCATTAGTGGGTAACAGCAACTACATGTTTAGACATTACACAAATTAAGAACTATAAATTATATATACTAAAAATATATATTTTACATATTAAATATCACAAATTAAACATGTAAAATATTATAAATTAAACATACAAATTCTGTGTGAGTGAGTCCATTAGTGTTAACTGTTTGTTTGTGATTGATTAAATAGGGATTATACCACTCCATCAATTTGGAGTAATACTACGCCCAACCAAAGAAAAATAATATAAGATAGTATTTGTTTTCAATAACTTTAAGGTCAGAGTTATAAATGAGATTTTAGGTCAAACCAGCCAAATGTATAATGGGAAACCAGTCAAATCAGTCAATAAATGAGATTTTGGACCACAATTGTTCAACTTATTACCATCTCTAATTATTTGGACCAAAAATAAAGTCAAAATAGGCTCATTGATTGTAATGACTGGTTTACCATTGTACACCAAATATTATTGATTAATAATTAGATAAAAACAAATTATATGGCCTACTTATTCATCATCTAAATTTTAAGAATCCAAATTATTGTAACAACTAATTTAATTCTACCCTCTCGATCTGACAATGTTCATTGGTTTGTGATCACACAGTTATCTTCTATAAACTTTTTCCATTTAAGGCGATATATATTCTAAGTCATTTTCCCCTGAGCTGTCCCTTTGAATCTGCTTCCAGTATTGCAGACAATAATAAGTTCCCATTGGCTCCACTGGATTTCATTTTCACACTGCAGAAAATGGGTATTACATAACTACTACTCGAGCACAATACACCACCTGAATATACTCGATCTCTACCTTCGTTATGGATTGAAAAAAATAATTTAAACAAGTATTCATTCTTTACTCGATTTTCAACGCCGAGATGAGCTCAATAAATTTTGCTTCAATATCTCAATTTAGGGAACAGAACTCACTAATTTATATTGAATTCATTTCGACGTTGAAAATCAATTTTTCAACTAAACAAATTGGCATATCGGATGGAAGTGTAAAAAAAATTTCATGTATGAGATTGCAAAATGGTACAATAGTATCAAAGAAAATGGTTAGATCAAATGGTGATAATATATATGCACACTTTTTGCTCAACGTCGAGATTAGATTGAACGAAAACCAATGAATTTTATTTCAAAATCTCAATTTGGGAGGTAAAAATGACCTGACCTATTTGGATTCAATGAGTAGGAACTTTGAATAAGAATAAAGATGAGAAAAACACTTATAATAGGATAATTGTTAGTCACAACACATAAAAACTATTTCTTCATTCACAAGTAGGTTTCTATTCTTAGTTTAGAAGTTATTGCTTTATTAGTTTGATATTATTATGAGTTATGTCTTTACTTTTATTGTACAAATACTTGGATGCCATTTCTTTACACTTAACGTTAAAAACCAAGTAAACTATTAGAGAATATGATGATAAATCATATCAGTGATTAATATGGTGATATCCTTAATTGATATGATATGATTTAGATTGATTTAGGAGAATATTATATAATATCATTGATTAATTTACAATAATATTATATTAATATGTTTTGATTTGATATTTACCTATAAATATGCATTGACCCTTTGTACTTGAACAAGATGAATAAACAAAAATATTTTCATATTACTATACAGATCTGTTTAGCATAATTTCTCTCTATATTCTCTCAACATGAATTCTAAGATAAACTTCTTAGCTTCATTCAATGCAATCTTCTATCTTTTGTATTATAATAATTGCTCATTCATAGGAGAATCTCTATCTTTTTCTATGCTAATCTTGTGTTCAAGAGAGTTCTACTACTATATTTTGTCCCTTATCCATTGTCCCTAGCTACTATCTTAAAACTAGTAGAAAACATAATAATAAGACATGATTGAAGCTGCAATAGTGAGTGGCAAAGACTCATCCTGCAGCGACAAACACCCAAGGGTGGGTACCACAGTCTCTCACAAAGTGTCAAAACTAGGTGGAAGATGATCCACGTAATACTGACATTATATCTGGTTGCTGTCCCAGCAATATTCACCAGATATCCAAGTTCAAATCAACGAAAATTCTCATACAACTTGAAAATAAAAATAATATTTATTAATATTACATACATTTTTTTTTGATAAATAACAAGAGACACCAAAATCAAGGGATTATATACATATTGATATATATATTGTCATTTTTCATATCTTAATAAACTATATTGTCCTTAATATTAATCTTGAGGAATAAAAAAATATTTACACAAATAAAAATGAACTTGATAGGCGTATATATATATATATATATATCAAGTCACTAGTCTATTATTAATTAGGAAATGAGCCTATAAATACTAAAATAAATAATAAATAATGTTTAACGTACAACATAAATACGTCCAACTTTCATTCAATGTGTGTTATTCATGTTACAAGACGTGTGCTATACGTAAATGTGCTATATGTATAGTACACATTCCTGTAATATGGATAACACACGTTGGATACAAGTTGAACGTATTTCTTTTATACGTTTAGCATTATTGCAATTCTTTTAAGGGTTTTGCTAATAAGTGCCCTTAGGGCAAGGGCCCCTAAGGGCACTTGTTAAGGATACTTAAAATAGTAACTTTAGAACAAATTTAAAATATAATGGTGGATCCCTTCCATAGAAAACATAAAAATGTATGTTTTCAAGATAAATATTTCCATTTTTAATTCCTTAAAGACATTGTTAATAAAATCCTTCTTTTAATAAACAAGTTAAGTACTTGATCCTCAAAAATTAATAGGTGAATTTAATGCATGGAAACATGGCCAAAACATAACATTATAATTAATTATAAATAATACAACTCATAGTCAATTTTGTTCTAGATTTAGAACCATAATTTATAAAAGTGTATCAACTATTATTCATCACTCTCTTCTATCCATTTTAAATGTCTTTTTTCACTTTATCATTTGGTAACTTTAATTTGTCTTTTTTACATATAACCAAAATTTCAGTTATATTTTTCCTTGTGGAGGCCAAGCTATGTGAGAGAAGTAATATTCATACATACCAATCATCCCAATTATTGATGTTTATTATCTATTATGTGATTATAAAAAAGTTAAATATTCATTTTTAAGATATATCAATTCAATTATCAAATCTTAATCATTAAATGTATAATGGATACCAATAAGAAAAACTCAATATTTTTAATTAGTTCATTGAATTATCACTTGTAAATTGATAAGTGTGCAAACTTAGAAGAAGAAAATTACTATTTGTATATGTAAAAGAGAATACATGTAAACTTCATAGATAATGTAGTCGTCCATATTGATCCTAACTGTAATCTCTTATTGTGTGTGTTTATGTGTTGGATTTTAGATAAAGGTGAAATGAGAAAAATATTTTGAAAGGCGTAGTTGTACTTGAGAGTTACATTAGAAAAAAGAAAATATGATTGAGAATTTTTTAAAGGAAAATGATATATTGACTCTCCATATGAATATCTCGTATAAACATCTATATTTTGATGCTAAATAATAATATCGTGATGCTAAATTTTTTTAGATGTCCACATAAGACACTCATTTGAAGTTTCTCATTTTTTAAGTTATCACAATTTGAATGATTTAAAACTCCTAAACAAAGGAAGGTTATTTCTATTAAGCCCCTCTCTCTTCAGTCATTCCTTTCTCTCCAAAACATTTCCCTCTCTTTTCCAAACCCACCTCTCCTCATATTTAATTTCTTTTTGAAAAAAATAATCACTCCTCTATATATCCTTATGTTACTCAAACATTATTCTCTCGTATAATAACTCAATCATTTTCCAATATGAAATGTATGTAGTCATGTAGGTATATGTACTGTATGCAGTACCCATCAGTTAAGACTAACTAGAGATCGAAGAAATAAAGATTATTGGTCCCTAACTTTCCAGGGTTGATAGCTCCCATATATATATATATGACATATCATTCCTTAATTGCATGGTCCAAGTTAAGAGGATATACATCTTGTGGACTAAATTGGTGACATTGACGCCACTTTTAAACCCACATGAATTGAACCTTGCAACACGCCATTTTGCCGGTCAAAGCTAAATAAGTTTCACATTAGTGAATATATTGTATGTTGCTTAATTGGACACTAAATACTATACTAACCTGCCCTATGTTTAGTAGGATGGTGATTGTTGTTGATAGTAAATTATTCTGTAGGTCCTGATGAACTACTTTTTGAAATAATAATCATACTCATCAGATCAATCTTGTACCTATACTTTTTATCACCGACTTCTCAACCATACAAACATTATATGATGAAAATGTTTTTTTTTTAATTATTTTCAAAAGGCAAAAATATCATTTTGGTCCTCCAACTTTTACTCGATTTTGATTTTGATCCGGTATCTTTTATTTTTTTTTATTTTAGTCCTGAATCTTTGCAAACGTCAACCATTTTGGTCCTCCGTCTAGACTCCGTTAGTGAGGTGCTGACATGGCACTAACGATGCTGACATGGATGCCACGTGGCGCTGACATGGACGCCACATAGCGCTGACATGGAAATATGACCAAATTAAATTCACCTTCCTAGAAAAAGAAACCGGACCGAATTTAAAATTGAATAAAAGTTACATGACCAAATTCAAATAACGAAAAAAGAAAAGAGACCAAAATGAGCTTAATAAAAAAAATGAAATAGGACCTACGTAAATTGGATGTAACAAATAACTTGTCTAATCTAGATAATATATAATGTTACTCAAAGGTGTTTTTAATTTTCTTGAAACACATAATTTACTTAATTGTTATAACAATATCTATTCATAATGTGACTAATAAGTTCACCAAATGTTATGTAAGATTTGACTACATCAAAAAATAAAAAATAAAAAATTGAATATTGTGCACATGAAGCATGAATATCAACTAAATACATAAAAAAAGTTACTAATAAATTCATACATGATAGCAACAAAAATGCAAAATAAAACTAAATAGTGTGCAAATATAATACGAGTACCCCAATACAAGATAAAAAAAGTTAAATACAAGTACTTCCAATATGGTTTTAGCTTGCACACTTGTTGTTATATATGAACTTATTAATAATTTTTTGAATGCAATTAGTTAATGTTTATGTGCACACTAGTTAATTTTCGGATGTGGTCGAATCTTAGATAACTTTTGTTGAACTTATTTAGTCATGTCATATATTAATATTGTTATAGCAATTAAGCAAATTATGTGTTTCAAACAAATTAAAAGAACATTTGATGAATAACGTTATATATTGTCTAGATTAGACAGATTATTTGTTACATTCAATTTTATGTAGGTCATATTTTATTCTTTAGTAAGCTTATTTTGGTCGAGTTTCTTTTTTAGTTAGTTGAATTTGGTCCTGTAACTTTTTTAGTTAGTTGAATTTGGTCCTGTAACTTTTATCCGGTTTTGAATTTGGTCCTATTTCTTTTTTTAGCAAAGTGAATTTGGTCCTGTTTCTTTTTTGAGCAAAGTGAATTTGGTCATGTTTCCATGTCAGCGCCGCGTGGCGTCCATGTAAGCACCACGTGTCATCCATGTCAGCGCCACATGACATCTACGTCAGCACCTCACTAACGGATTTTAGACGGAGGACCAAAATAGTTGACGTTTGCAAAGTTAGAGGACCAAAATCAAAAAAATTAAAGATACCGGACCAAAATTAAAATTGGATAAAAGTTACAGGACCAAAATGATATTTTTGCCTTTTCAAAATAAATTATGTGGCACATTTTTATTATAATAACGCTTGTCGTACAACAGAAATACGTCCAACAAGTATCTAACGTGTGTTATACATGATATGAGATGTGTGCTATTTGTATATCATACATACGTATAACACACATCTCATATCATATATAGCACACGTTAGATATTTGTTGGACGTATTTCTGTTGTGCATGTAGCATTATTAATACTTAACTTGTTTATTAAAAGAATCAATACTGCTACATGTACAATCAATGTACCATCCAACTAGCATCTAACCTCTATTAACGTTTGTCGAGTCCACTACCACACATTAATGTGGGAGTGTAATTACTTTGGTTGCATATACGTTGTAAAGTATACTCGTTGTATGAATAACTTTTTATTTTATAAAATGTAGTGTTACATGTACAACTAATATCAGTTAACGTTATAATCAATGTAATCAAAATAGTAGAATTAATACACAGTTATTAAAATCTTTCACCTGTCTAAAAGAAATCTAATCAATATCTTTATGTATAGTATTTAATAATTTGATTAGTTGTTAGCTATATTTAATTGTACATAAAGAGTTTTTTCTTTTATAAATTATTCATAATAATTTAATTTCTATCTAAGAGCAATTAAATGGCAGCTGAAATAGATGAGGTATGTTTAAGTAAAACTTACTTCTATATTACAAACATTGAACTTTTAGAGTAGTTGTTATCTTACGAAAAATTTGGTTTCACTTATTTGTTTAAAAATAATTAAGAGAAGAATTCCCCTTTTAATGTGTAAAAGAATGTTTAAACTAATATGTAGATCAATCTTAATTTTTCTTCACTAATATGAAGATTAGTGTTGTTTTTTTTTATGAGTAACTATTTATTTTGAGCATTGCTAGAGGCACAACAAAAAATCAGCCAAAATAGCCAACAATTAGGAATTTGGGTCACAATCACCCAGCCCATTAAAAATATACTCATGATCAAAAGTGCTACTTGGACCATAAGCTTTGTTGGCTGTGTTGATTTGTTTTTTGTTGTGCCCCAAACATTTATAATTTATTTTTCCTCAAGAATAATGTGCGGATAACTAATTAACTATAATCACTCTCAACTCTCGATTTCTACCATTGGTTGAGCTGGATCTTGTATTCTTGTTTATACATTGTCGAGTTTGTCTGCAAATGCAAATATTTTTCTAGAATAATATTATTGAAACACCTAAAAATTGATGTCTAAATTAAATATCTATACCATCATATTTGGATTAGATAATAAAATAGAGACAAGTGAAATGTATCATTCTATTTAAGAGTAATTAAATAGATGTTTAGATTAGACACTATGTTTTAAGTGTAAATATATATATATATATATATATATATATATATATATATATATATTTGTAAACAATGTTAGTAAGGACTAAGGAGAGACATACACTCTAGTATTAAAGGCAGGACTCTAGTGCCTTGAATGGAGGATCTATTGTCTCTTTGGTTTTTGAAAAGAATCATGCTGAGCTGAAAATAATTGGATTGAAAAGAAAGTAATGTTGTTTGTTTTGTATTTTTACTTTAAATATAAGTATCTAATTTTAAAAATAATTGATTCTAATAAAAATTAGAAGTATTAATTTTGACTTTTAGTATCTCACAAGTCATAACAATTCTCTCAAATTCATATTTTAACGTCTTTTCTAAACACAAATCAATTCATGATATAAGCAGTGTTTTAGAGACTCCAAATCTCAACTAGTTTGCCAACTATCCGATGGCGTGTAAGAACTAAGAATAACTATTGATTTTTCTATGATGGGATCATAATTGGCATTTGGGCCCTTATTAATCTTCTATGCCAAGCTTCATATATGTGGATTGACACTTGACAGGCAGAAGCTCTATGGTCCCGCAATCAACATCCAGCCATTAATGGAAATACCTTCTTATATCCATCGATCACTTCACTCATTTTTTCTTAAATATTCAATGGCGGAGCCAAGTTCATTGTCATATGGCCAATATCAAAGTAACTAATTTTTTTCCTTTGCGTACATCATTTTAATTCGTTACTATCAACTACTATTCCTATAAGTACAAAAATTCAATCAAAACAGATAAAAAATTCAATTAAATAAATTAAAAAATTCAACTAAATAAATAAAAAAATTAATTTAATTACAACTAAAATTGACTAAATAATGCATTTTGTCAATTTTTAGTATTAATGTATATTGTTTTAGTGACAATTTAATGATAAAAGTACTATGACTTTAGAGGAAAATAATGTATCTTGTGCTATTTTTTCATTTTTATCATACTTATAGTGAATTTATCTGATTATTTATTTGAGTTTTTATTTATTTATTTGTTTGTTTGACTTGATATATGTGTTGGTTATGAGCAATGAAAGATATTTTCTTATATTTATGTGTATGGACTGCAGCTATATATTTGTTTGTAGTAAAAATTTCCAATTGATCAAGCATAATGACTCAATTTATATCGAAACCAAGTGAGCTCAGGAGCCAACTCAAGCTCACTAAATCTTAGTAAGTAAAACTTAGAACTTAAAATTTTATGCTTGAATTCTTTCTTAATGAATTAAGCCGTGACTCGAAACTCAAATCTATCAATAATTTTGCTAGGAGTATAAAATTATTTCAGCCAAAACTAGCTAAAAATAGGAGATTATCTAAATTACTCAACCCACTAAAAAATCACATATAATTAAAAATATTATTTGGAATAAAAAGTGTTAAAATGAGTTTTTTTTACTATTTTGACTTAAAAATTGTTATTATTAAGACTTTGTGATGTATCAAATAATAGGACGGGCTCACTTGGGCAAATATTAAAAATAAAATGGTAATTTAGTTGTTTTGACAAAAGAAGGGCTTTCAAAAAGTCCATATAAACGTAGAAGGCCCAATTGAGGCCCAACAATACAATTAGGCCCTAAGAAAACTCTCTTCTTCTTTCTTCGTTTGCCCCTTTCACTCGATTCACCGCCACCGGACTCAGAGAAACCCCCCAACGACGGCTTCACCTCCAATTCAATTCCTCGTTCCATAACCTTCAACTGCGAAGTACAAGGTCCGTTTATTCTTCTCCTTTCTTCTATTTTCCTTTCTCTCATGTATGCAAGTGTTGTTATTGTTGTTGTTGTTTTGCTGCTACCAGTCTACCACCACTTTGCATGAAACTGAGATTCTTCCATAAATTAATGAATGAAAAAGAGTAGAGGGAAAGTGGGTCACTGCCAAAATGTTAACTTTTTGTGGTTTTGATTGTTGGGTATGTCAGGTTTTTAACAAGTAAGTAATGGGGAAGAAGAGAAAGCATAGTGAGACTGAAGCTGCGGAAGTGCCTAAAAAGGACGATGCTGCCCCAGAGAGACCAGCAAGGACCCTTCTAGGATGGAAGGATAAGAGTGAAGTCAATGATGAGATTCAAGTCAAGGATGTTGAACTTGGTTCACCTATATTCAGGAACAAAGAGAAGGTTTTGGTCACTTGCTCTAGGCGCATTATTTTCAGGTACAAGTTGCAAACTACATATCCAACGTGTTTTGTTGAAAAGCTTTTATAATTTAGAATTAAGATGATAAAGAAGAGAACTCTATTGGATGAAATGATTTCATCATGTGTTTGTGTGTGTAAATTGTTGCAAAAACCAAACATTTTCTTGGCTTGTGTTTTAATTTTTCTGTATGGTATTATTGATGGGGGAGTGTTTCTTTTCATGATTTTTCAGGTACCGACATTTGATGTTGAATTTGGTCTCTCTTTTGCCTCATTGTAAGAAGGACAACAAGGTTGAATCAAAAGAAACTAAAGGCGCCACCCTAAATGAGCTTGTTGAGCTGAAAAACTGCTCCTCTTGTATGTTTTTCGAGGTATTTTCATTATATTTCACAATAATTTTCATTATTTGTTAAATTAGGTTCAATATGTTATGCTGCTTTTTGCTAGATAAGTATATGGATCATCATGTCTATGCTGTTGTCAAGCAAGAAGTTGTTAAGCTTGTTTGTTTTTAAGTAATTGTTTTGTTGGTCACAATTTTTTAAGACATCATCTAGATCGTATATGCTATTGTTGGAAGTCTAAGCATATTGTTGAATGGTGTTTTAATTTTATTTTCAAATCCATATTATCACTTGGTTTCTTTTCAATCAAAATAAGTGGGTTAAACGTAAATATAATTTGTGGTAAAGCACTATGGTGTTGTTTGGTACATGTATCCAACCTCAGTGCTCAGTGGGACAAGGTTTAGTTGTTGTTTATGGTTCATCCATTTTAGAGCACGACATGCCTCGTTTCCCCCGTGTCCTAGTACTTTGGCTCTTCTCAGTGTCCAAGCAGTTGATACTTGATGAATTTGAATTCTGATGATTGGGACATTATTTTGCTTTGAGTTTGCTCTAGAAATCTTTGTTACGACTTTGGTTCTAGTCAATTTGCTGTACTCTGACCACTATTTTTCCTTCCTTTTTCGACATATGAATTTCAGTGCAGGAAAGGAAAAGATCTTTATCTCTGGTTGGCAAAATGCCCCAATGGCCCGTCTGTTAAGTTTTTAGTTAGTGCTGGTAATATTCCTGTCTGATTATTGTCAATTCTCAAAGTGTTACACAATACAGCTTATTGTTTTGAGCTCTGTGTTCTTTGGCTTCTTCTTCTATAGTTTATGATTGTTTGTGACGCTGTCTCCTCTTCTTTTACTTCTCTGAAGCCATTTTGCTAATCTCTCTTTTTTGTTTGCTTCCAGTGCACACAATGGAGGAATTGAAGTTAACTGGAAATCACCTAAAGGGTTCTCGCCCAATTTTGACATTTTCAGCAAATTTTGAAAAAGATGCACATTGGAAACTATTGAAGGAGATGTTGTTACAGGTATTTGATTTGTTTCTTCACTGTAAGTAGTATTTTTTTATTGCCTCTCTAGTTCCATCTGGAAGAAAGATTAAGAAATCCCTTACCGACATGTTGATTACTTGTCATAGATTTCATATACTAAAGGCTAGTCCGGTCGTATCATTTAGTTAGTTTCTTTGTGCAGTCTGAATTGCTAGTCTAAGTGAAAATAATTTTTATGTGCACTTTTAGGATGTACTTGTGATCTTGTAGAGTTGTAGTGCAGCTGTCATATGCATTTTCTTTCTCAGTTTTTAAGTACAGACCAGCAAGAGTTCTATCAATGCTATTGAGTAGGATGTGGAGGTCCTTTCTAATTTCTATTCATATATTTCTATTGATAGAATTCTCTAATTATAATACACATTATGTTCCTGAGTAATGTGTTTTAGTGTAGTCAGTGGATTTTTTTAGTGCAATTAAATAGTAAAAGTGCAAAGTTTTGATTATTAGTGACATACTCTTTCCTTTTGTCCTTCAGATATTTGAAACTCCAAAGGACCATAGAAAGGCTAAGCCATTCCATGATCATGTTTTTGTGTTCTCAATAGTGGATGACCATATATGGTTCCGGAATTACCAGGTTTGTGCTTATATTTCTGCAAGATCTGAAGTAATGACATATGACCACATGCTTCTTTTACACTTTGTTGATTTTGGTTAGGTGGCTGTATAAGCCTGCAATAAATACTCAACATAGATGTTCAACTCATTACCATGTCACCACCCTACTAATGCAATATTTATGGGCATGGTTATCAAATCGGGATACGAATCGTGAATCGAAAATATTATTTTTCGAATCATGAATCGAATCGAATCGTGAATCGTAAGATTCATGATCACCGATAATAATGAGCATAATTATATATTCAACAATGCTACATGTACACTATTTTTCAGCCACTTTCAGCCACCACCAACTTTTTAAGGTGGGACCCACAAAAATATTAGTAACAAACCATATACATTTATTATGGGTGGCTGATGGTGGCAACATTTTGATGTACAAGAAGCATTATTGTTATATATTTCATGTAAAGAACCATAAAAAATTATATTCTCATATTAAATATTTCTTTATTTTCTAAGTCTTAGGAGCAATATAATGTAACTATATGAAATTTGAAACTTTAATTTTAGAATAATGGAAATAGAACAATCGAATAACTAAATAGAACACATACGGAATCGTTGAATCGTATGAATCGTTGAATCATCGTATCTGTATCGTAAATACATGTTCATTTTATGCACGATTCGTATCGTTGACCTAATAATAAATCTTATCGAATCGTAAGATTCGAATTGTGAATCGTAAGATACTAACTACAATGCTTATGGGGTATATAAGTGACTATCAATTTGGTGATGAATAGTATTTTCATTGTTTTATAATGTATTTAGGTGTCTTAATAAATTAAATGAGATATATTCAATTATGTACTCATTAAACAAATGATAACTTGTGAATATGGTTTCCCATGCCATAGTCTTCCCCCTTCTTTTTTGTCTTTTTCGTAACTGCTTCTCATAGCTGCTGCTTATTAAGCCATGTTACTTACGAACCACATCCTTTTTCCGATGTAGATCTCTGTCCCTCATAATGTGACAGACAAATTACCTCGAGGAGGCCTCGATAAGATGACATTGATTGAGGTCTGGATATTTGCTTATTGATTTTTACATTATTCCATTAATTGCTAATAGTCCTTTTAACCATCACTAGCCAACTGCTTGTTTAGGTTGGTCCGCGGTTCTGCTTGAACCCAATTAAGATCTTTGGTGGCAGTTTTGGCGGCCCAACTTTATACGAGAATCCATTCTATGTGTCGCCAAATCAGGTACTAAACATTAAACAATATGTTCTCCATACATTCTTAAGATTTTATAATCTTCTGAAATTTGTTATATCCCTGCTGATTGTGTTCATGGCCTAATTATCTCGGTTGTTGTAGATTCGAGCATTGGAGAAAAGGAAGAAAACCGGCAAGTATGCAAAGAAGGTCAAAGCAAAGACAAGGAGGAAAATGCATGAAATGTCTAATCCTCTGGAGCCAGATGAGTTTGCAGATATGTGGAAAGAGTGATTTTGAGTCCAAAGTAAGAAAAATCCATCACACTTATTTATGTTCAACATGAAATGGCAGTTTTTGGGTAGCGCCGCCCCTTGCCGTAGAGCGTTTTTTATTTATTTATAATTTTTACAATATGATATATAGGTTGTTTCTGCTTACCATCACATTATAATCAAAAGGGTGGTTTTTTTTTTATTCTTGTGGGGACTGATTTTTGCCTATCCTTAGTTGTTACTGTTAGATATATTTATGTTATATGTAATTCTTAAGAAGATTTTGGTTTGTGTTCCAAAGCAACTTGTTAGAGAAGGCTGCATTGTTGAGGGGCTATCTTGTGACTTTAATCAGCCATGTCCATCATTATTTCAACATACTTTACAAAAGGGAGTTTTATTCTGAGTTTTTTCTCTAGGTCCTTGTCCTAGTGTATAACCAACATCATTTTTCTGTTAATTTCTATGCCATCCTTTAGCATTTTTGACTTCATTGTGGCTCTCGGACTCTCGGTTAATATTCCCTTTTTAGAGGATCAATGACTTGGTGAAAAGAGATTATTTTTGGTGACGATATTTATTATTTAGCATTGTTGAAGGTTCTATTAATATAGAAAAATTTTAACACTTCGAATCAATTATTTTATCCATTATGATGTCTACAAGTCGATGAGAAATTATTGATAATGGATACTTGAACCGAAAAAAATCATGCTATTATTTTATCCATTATGATGTCTACAAGTCGATGAGAGATTATTGATAATGGATATTTGAACTGAAAAATATCATGTTATTGTTCAACAACTCATCCCCATTTGGATTTCAAAATATTTACGAAATATTCACTTTCACGATTCCATTCCCATGTCATTAAATCAAAACAAACTCACGACTAACATGAGTTTCATATGCAAATCAAAGCTAATTGCTAACATGAGTTTCATATGCAAATCAAAGCTAATTGCAAACATAAATGGTAACATGATTAGTATATAGATTCATATCTTTTATTGGCTCTTAAATCATGCATCTAGGCCATTATACTAAATGTTAGGATATTTGATCTCTTTAGAAATGGACAACGAATCAGTCTTTCGATTATATTTAGCAATACAATTTAGTTGGTAAGTTTATTTTACTATAAGATAACTAAATCAATAAATTCTCTTGATGGGCTGATTTAGAGTAGTATATTTGAGAAAGTTGAAAAATTATACCTATTTCAATAATAGCTTATTTGTATAATCATTTTTTTATATAATCATTTACTTGATAAAAACTTATGCTTGAATATTTTAGTTGAAAAGTTATTCTAAGTTAATATGTGTTATGTGAACTGCTTAAAAAATAATCACTTTTTATGTAATAAATTACTAAATCGGGTATGAAGTAATTGATTAAGAGAGAGCGAGCTAATAATATTAGTAAGGGTAACTTGGGTAATATCTCATTTAATAAATAATAATGCTAAATGTATAATGAAAAATCAGCCAATACAGTCCATGAGTCTATTTTGACTTTGATTTTAGCCAAAATAATCATTGAGATTGTAATGAGTTTAGTAATTAAGATCCAAAATCTCATTTATTGGTCACAAATGCTTGGGGAACAACACTTTTTTAGCCAAAACAACCAACAAAGTTCATTTAACATTTTATGGCTCAAATAATATTTTAATCATGTATATATTTTTAATGGGCTGGGTGATTATGGTCCAAATTCCTATTTGTTGGCTGTTTTGCCTGGGTTTTTGTTGTGCCTCTAGCAATGCTCTTTATTGGCTGGTTTGACTGGTTTTTTATTGTACATTTAACCTCACCCTTTAATAAAATCAATTTTTTTTCTCAAAACTAATGTCCAAAAGTTAGCTTTGGAATTTTTGTCCAAAACAGCCTTTTTAACTCAGCCAACAAATTAAATTATTTTGTTAAAACTATCCAATCATATTTATTTTTTTTCTAAGATAAAAGCTATTTGAGTTCATAAAAAATAAATAAAAGCTATTTGAGGGGTTACCCAAACATGCACATATGTACCTTTGGAAAATTAATTTGAGCATTTACTCCCATAATAACCATTATTTTCTCTGTAGCAGCTGTTTCCAAATTCCAGGGACCACCGCAATGTTAAAGGGATTGGACATATAATAATACTAGTTACTTGTATATGGCACCATATGAAATTGAAACCGATGATCTTATTTAAAAGCATTTATTATTGTTCTGAAATTCAATCAGTGCCATCATTTTAATTGTGACTTGTCACCAATAAGAGATCCAACAGTTTTCTTTTTCATTTTATATTATATTTGTTGTTGTTGTTTTTTTTTTTATACATATTTAAGAATCAACATATATATTTGACATTATTTAGATATAAATATTCTTCGGTTCAAAAAGAATCAAAGGTAGGTATAAATATTCTTTTTTATTGTTTATAGTATTCATTATTAACAATTATTATTAATTTATTTTATATAGGAAATAATTAATTCTCTAGCCACAATACTTTTTTGACATAGATGAACAGAAATTGAATGACGGATTAAATGCTCGAGGAGAACTTGACTATCTATTAAAATAAGAGTTTTGTTAACAAGTGACCCATGACACTTATTAAAATAGTAAAAGAGAAAAAATATGTCTTGAAAACATACATTTTGATATTTTTTATATAATTGACTCACCATAACTTCTTTAATTTTTTAAAAACTTACCTTTTTAATATTCTTAACAAATGTTCTTAGAGTATTTATTAGCAAAAATCCTTAAAATAAATATTTCATGCAGAGAATTTGAATGTTTGTGTTTGGATCAGCCGGCTATATAAGAGTTATTTGTAATGATTCAATTTGGCATGAGTGATATCAGCAAAATAAGAAAGAAAAAAAAAAATCTCTATCTGAAGTATTTTAGATTAAGTGATTTTTAATTGCACACAATGTAGATAGAAAATAGTCAAATACCAAACAGCATATTCTTCTGGCGCATATAAAGAATTGAGTTAGTTCACATACAACAGTATATTCAGGGTGTGTTTGATTTTACATTTGTATTATATTGTTTTTATGAAATTGATTTTGATTAATAATCAATTCAAGGCAAAGTGATTTGTATTTGATAATTTGATCAGAGAATTAATTTTATTTTATCAAAAAAGTTTAATTTTGATGCACTGACAGTGACAATGTAAAGATATTTTATATTGTAGTCCAATCAAAACACTCCGTTTGTATGACTTTTCAGGTAGTGAAAAAGAGAAAACACAATCATGACTGACGTGACAGTATATGATTGAATGACTGTGTAAAAAAATTTTACACTGTCAGTAGATGAAAATTAAGTACTTATAAAAATTGATAATATTATTGGTTATAACCAACAACAAAAATAAGAAATGTTATTTATGGTCAAAACCAAACAGTAAGCATCAAACCCACTTAAAAAAGAAAAATATATAGTAAAGAACAACTATAAACATATAACTCACTTTTTTTTTTTTTGAAAAAAATGTACAAATTATAAATTTAATCAATGCAAAATTAGACCAAATCAATTTTCATCTTCCTATAAGTCACTGTTAAACCCTACAAACTTGTGTCCAAATACACTTCACATATTTGCAATAACTCATTTCATTTGCAAGAAAATGTGACTCAATAAAACTACACTTATAACATAGATGTTTATCATATATAGTTATACAATATTCATTTTTATCATTAAATCTGAAGTAAACCTCATTCTTATATCAAAATACTTAAAATCCATTAGTAAGAATATATGTTGTCCAATAGTTATAAGTATTTATGTATTGTGCACCAAATATTTTTCATTAAATTAATTTCTCCTTTAATTTGAGTTTAGAAAATTTTCTAGTTGATCTAACGATTGGATTAAATTAATGGACTAATTTCGAGCCTGCATATGTCAAGATGGAGGCAAGGTTGACTGTACTATATTTAATTTATGATTTAATATATAGAGTCAATCTCAAACGCAACATCATGATGCAAGTCGTTTACTAGAATTATATTTGATATATAAATTTCTCTATCAAGTCAAGTCTCAAGATATATCTTAGTATTATTTTTTCTTAAAAAAAAACCTTGATGTACAATAAAATATCAAGTAAAATAGCTAAATTGTTGTGCACATACATAATATATTATATAATATATATACAAATTATATGTTGCATATTAGATACATTATACATCACATATTCTGCATACCTTATTACATATTGTACAATGTCTATCTTTAGGATATATGATATATATTGTGCACAATATGTGATATATGATATGTATAAAATATAATATATAATATGTATATTATATAATATAAGTGTGCATAACGTTTTACGTACTCTTTAGGCTGGAATTTTATTGTACAACTATAATATTATTTTTTGTCCTACCTAACCTATGATTTCTATAATGTATGACATAACAAGACTACAATATGTTGCATAGCAATTATACATATCCAATTATTATTTTGAGCATTGCAAAAAAAGACAACCAATATGTTATATATATATACACAATAATTATGTAATGTACATAATATATTTATATGTTGTGCACAACATGTATCATATATTATGCACGCCATGTATCATATGTTGTAAAGAAACATTATATTGTAATGTACAATATATGTTATGCATAACATATCATATATGATATGCATATTATGTAATATACGTTGTACATATTACATATTATATATTGTGTATAATCTATTGAGTGATTTTTTTTATTGTGTTTCAAGATTTTTCCAATTATTTTTTATGATTCATTCATGTAATATAATATATAATGTACCACAACAAATATGCTATCTTTGTGGATTTGAATCATGTATTTGTAAATAATAATGCTATATATACACCTTGTGGTGTGACTGAGTAATTTCTTTGAGAGATGAGAACTTTTACCTGAATATAAATCTTTAATCATAACTCTCCCATATATAACATCTTCAGCAGCTGAATTTCTAAGTAAATGCTTAAAAAAATCAACTAGCTATCAACTTTATTTACGAGCGAGTAATGATAATGTTACACATTTCAAAGTTAAAATTATTGATTGATTGTTGAGTAAAATAAAATGTCATGATCCATTAATTTATTTAAAATAAATTTAATAAATATTATATGCTTCTTCCATTTTTTTTAATTTGTCCACTTTTACTTTTTAATTTGTTTTTTTTATTTGTCCGGTTAAAAAAATTCTAGATAATTTTAAATATTTTTTTTCCTGTTTTACCCTTAATTAAAACATTTTCTTTTAGCTAGTAAATTGAAATAAGAGAATAATCTAGTAATAATGAAGTATTTTAGATCAAGGGTAATATAGTAAATTACACAAATATTTTATTAATTTTAAAAATGAATTAATTATTACCTAAAATATTGTAAAAAGTGAAAGTAGATAAATTAAAAAAAGAGTATTGCTAGAGGCACAACAAAAAACCAGCCAAAACAGCCAACAAATAGGGATTTGGGCCACAATCACCTAGCCCATTAAAAATAAACTCATTACTAAAAGTGCTATTTGGGCCATAAAGTGTTAAATGATCTTTATTGACTGTTTTAACTGGTTTTTTGTTATGTCACGTACATTTGTATAAAAAAAAACCGGAGGGATTATATTGGTAAAATTTCAGATTATTTGACATTTTCCATGCTTCATTCATTCATCATCATCTAAAATTATGTTGTGTATATTGAGATCAATATTATTGCAGAATAGAAAAGCAAGAAATGCTCTGTAATCTTGGAGCAAAAGAAATAGAAAAAGGAAATTTTATTGAATGGCTCAACCAAAGATGGCAAGAGCTGAACCTGAATTTATACCAGAAGGAAGGAAAATAACAGCACAAATAAAGAACAGCAAACATCTGATATAACTAACTACCACTAACAATACATGAAAAGAAAATATCACTAAAAGAATGAGTACTAGCCAACATGGTGCACCATACCACTTATTCCTTATATATTATCCAAGTAACCAATGAAAATCACGAATGCCCAACAAAGTTGAAATTAAACCTAATTGTTTAGGTACAGCTAGCGTGGATATTTGTGAGCTTCAAACTTTATAGGATATTTATTAATTCCTGTACCAATTTGTTTGACAAATAGATAAAATATCTCGTAAGCCCTTCATAATTATTATATATAGCAACTAATTAAATATAAAATTGACTTTGATTTTGTACTTGATAGTTGATATGCGTATGAGTAGGCTTCTTCATCAGTGTCAATATCAATTTGCAAAAGACCCGGTTTACATGTTTTGATAGATCATATTAAAGCACAAACTTGATCGAAAGTATTCAGAACAATAATTAAGTAGTTAGCTATAACATCACTATTTAATGTTTTGGTGCCATGACCAAAATATATTGATGTAAGTTGGTACTATTGGATAGTTCAATGGAATGATTTCTTCTTTGGGTGAGTAACGTTTGAATATGGGAATTAAATCAAGGGGGGTTTATTTTCAATAATTTTCCATATACACTAAAAATACTTACTCTCATGTACGTACTTTATACATATATGGGTAAATAACTAACTAATTAAATATATATTTTTTCTTTTTGCTTCTTCTCCTCCTTCTCTATCTTTTAGTGAGAGTAAGCCCAATATATGTATTGTTGGAGCACAATGAGTCATGCTTGTTTATTTTTAAGCTAGCAAGGGAGAAATTTTCATGGATGAGAGTAGTATTAGAGCTTTAACTTTCAATATATTTTTTTAGCTCAATGAAACTATTAGTATAGATAAATACTTGATGTACAAAAACAAATCAAATCAGTCAATATATTTTGCATAACATATATAATATATATCAATATATGCACAATGCATATTACATATTGTGCATAACTTTCAATATATGCACAATGCATATTACATATTGTGCATACTATATATCAACTGTTGTGTATAACATATATCACGTATTGTAATATCATCTTTCTTTGCAACATGTGATATATATATGGTGTACATAATATGTGATATACGTTGTGCATATTATACTATATATGTTATGCCCAATATGTTATCTATTTTAACTGATCTTCATGTTGTGTATACAGCAATACTCATTAGTATATTTTAAGTCTATTAGAAATCTATTTAATTTGATTCGATCTAACTAAGATCTATGTGTTCGATAAAGATAGAGATTTTACAAAGATTTTTTTTTCCTATTCACATTACTTGAATTAGAGACTTTTGACTAAGTGATCAAAATACTTGATAGAGTACAAGGATTTTAATCTCACAACAATATAAAAATACTTTGATTAAAAAGAAAAAAAAATAATAATCTTTCTTTAATTTTATTAAACACTGTTAGAACGTGCCTAAATTAAATTAGAGTCACACAGTCCTTACATGCCACGTTCAACTAAATCTCAATAAACTATCTATCATTTAGTTCATTGATGAGCATATATCATTTGAGTATTTTCCTGAGAGCATTCCTATGCAATATTGTTAAAATTGAGATTTCACGTAAAATCGAAAGAGGGTCATGATATCGTAACACGTGAAATTATAACACGGATCGTAAAACAGATCGATCATATTATAATATAAAACTTATAACCTGAATTGAGAAATATTTAAATTTACTTAAATAAAAAAAGTCACAGTGTATAATAATAATAATCTAGTCTAACTAGTCATCACATACACTTTGCAACCAAATTCACTCTAGCTACGTAGATTTTAACAATCATAAATTCATAGCAATCAACATAAAATTAAATTCAAATAAATTCCAATATGTTTAAGACTCATAAACAACTCATAAGAAATGACACAATACTAAAAGTCACAAAGTTGTGCTTACAAACAGTGAAATTTAAAAAGTTTAACTACTAATCTTTAGAGGAACTCATTGGCATCTCTTGGGAGAAAATGATCATCATCAAACTCATCATTGTCACTCGTAAGAATTGCCAAATCATGTACATGGACATCATCACCTTCCTCTCAAATCAAATTGGCATCATTTGAAGTATCTTCATATAATCCTTCAACCATATCATCATCATCTCCTACAATCCACTCTTCATCAGAATCTAAGTCGTCATCAATGTTGCACTCAATAGATTTTCTACTTTGTTTCTTTTTGTCTAATTTAGAATTTGCCGATTTTATGATTTAACTCGACGATTTTACCAAAACTTGTTTTTTCAACTCGGATTGCAAAATCGGATCGTTTAAGGGTCGTAAAGTCGTACGATTTTACACGCGATTTTAACAACATTGCCTACATGTACAACAAAAAATCAATCAAAACCGTTAATAAATTATGCATAACATATATAATATAAATTATATAACGAATATTATATATTGTGCACAACATATATCACATGATGTGCACAACATATATCACTTGTAAAGAAAGATAATGCTTAACATGTAATATATGTTGTGCACAATAGGTGATATATGTTGTACACCGCATGTGATATACATTATACATTTTATATTATATATATATTGTGTACAATATATTGACTGTTTTACCTAAATTTAAACTACTATGTAAATCTTACTGTTGGTGTATTAATTAATCCAAGTTAAGAGAATATAATTAGTTAATTGTTGTTATTTCTGTATAGAAAATTAGTTAGAATTAGTTGAAGCCTCCTCTCTCTTCATATATATTGTTGTTGTTGTTGTCAGTTTCCTCTTCTTGTAAGGTTAGAACTCATAATACAAGAATCAATTTCAAGGATCTCTCCCGATATTTTTCATATTTATTATTATATTTGTACTGAATTTTATTTAGAGAATATGAATATTAATATCCCGTCATAGCTATTTGTTGTTTGTCCAGCAATTGAATTTTGTTCCTTTTCTTTTGTTATGCAATTTTCTCTTTACTAGCTTCTCTTTGTTCTTATGGTAAATTGCTATTGTGTTGTCTGCCCAAAATAAATTAAAAGACACAGAACTCTTCTAACCTATATATTGTATTAATAATAGATAAAATGAATGTTCTCTGATGCATAATAAATTAGGAACTCTTAATAATTTTTAATTATTTAAATATATTATCTTCGAATTATCATACGCCAATAAAAAATTATTAACTTTTTTAATTTTTAAAAATAAGTTTATCGTGGGATATATCTGCCGAAAATTCCGTCGATAATATTAGACAATATCAACGGATTTTCTTCGGTCATCCGTCGATAATAGTTTTTTGACCACTAAAAAATCGTTGGGCTCTATCCGTCGATACTTCTGTCGATACACTGAATTATCGACGGATTATTGGCTTATCCACCGATAAATTCCGTCGATAATACTCTAGTTTCTTGTAGTGTTGGTTGCCTTACAATAGAAGAACACTTGGACTCTAACTTAGCTTACATCACATAAGAAATCCATTGGATGTAAATGGATTTTTTTTTTTCGATAAGTAGATGTAAATGGATTTTTAAACTCAAATATAATCCTGATGGTTCCATAGCCGGACACAAAGACTTGGTTAGTGGCCCAAGGATATACTCAGACTCATGGAATTGATTACATGAACACATTTAGTCCAGTAGTCAAAATTACAACACTTCGCATGTTTCTATCTCTTACAGTATAGCTCATTCCTAGCACATTCAACAGTTGGATATAACCACAGCCTTCCTCCATGGAGACTTATATGAAGATATCTATATGAAACCACCAAAAGTCTTAGCATTAGACAAGCTTAACCTTGTGTGCAAACTCAATAAATCAATCTATGGTCTTAAGCAAACAAGTCGTCAGTGGAATTCAAAGCTCACTTCTATCCTCATCTCTTTCGAGTATAGTCAATTTAAATTTGACTATTCTTTGTTTACTAAAGTATCATCTTACACATTCACTGTCATTTTGGTCTATGTAGATTATATTATCTCCTCTTAGAAAGCACCTATATATGAATAAGAAATCCAAAAAATAATTAAAACGAGACAAAACCTCTCAAATTAGTCCCTCCAGAATGAGAAAGTAAAAATTAGTCCCTACACATGTTAGACGTTGGACTTATTAGTCCCTCTGTTAATCTTCTCAAACGAAAATGGTGATCTGGCAGTAACGGTGATGACGTGACACCGTTAAATGACACATCACCATCACCGTAAACTAAATGACGTCGTTTTGATGGTTCAAATCATCACTTCACTTAACCCCACCTCACATCTCTCTCCTCCCACACTTCGCTTAAGTTAAGTGAATTGATGATTTGGAACATCAAAACAACGTCGTTTAGTTTATGGTGTTGGTGATGTGTTATTTAACGGTGCCGCATCATCACCGTTACTGCCAGATCATCATTTCCGTTTGAGAAGATTAACAGAGGGACTAATAAGTCCGACGACTAACATGTGCAGAGACTAATTTTTACTTTCTCATTCTAGAGGGACTATAATGTCCGATTATAAATTCTGAAGGGACTAATTTGAGAGTTTTGTCTTAAAATAACTTCTTCATCTACAATTCAACATTAAAGATCTTGGCACACCAAAGTTTTTCCTCGGCATGGAGTAGCTAGCTAGGACCAAAGCTGGTATTTCTCTGTACTAGAAAAATGTGCACTGGACCTAATTAATGAAGCTGATCTCATAGGATCCAAACTAGTCACTACGCCCATAGACTACAATTCTAAACTATCCAAGGACACTAGCACTCTCATTTCAAATCCTCACTTATAGGTTTTTTTACGTAAACGGGTACTTTAAAATAGTTAAATATGTATATAGGTAGTTCCAGAATTAGTTACGTAAATAGGTAGTGCATTTTGTTGAATAAAAGTCGATTCAAATCGACTTTACTCTGCAAAATTGCAAATCTTTTTGCACTAAAGTCGATTTGAATCGACTTTAGTGCAAATTTATTTGCTAATTTTTAAGCAAAGTCGATTCAAATCGAATTTAGAAGGAAAAAACTATAAAAAAGTGGTCCCGGGTGATCATTTTACACAATTCATCATTTTTCTAAATTTCACTCTCTCACTAAAATTCTCTCTCACTTTCTCTCTAAAATTCACTCTCTTTCTCTCTGATTTTTTTATTATGGAGACTGAACATATATACCGGATGGACATTGTTGATCACATCGGCGCACGTATTCAAGACCAGGTATTATATTCATTGTTTTATAATAAAAATAATAAATTTTGTCATAGTTACCTTAAATTAAGATGTAGTAAAAAATAGATATAGGTTGTAAGGTAGATTAGTTGTGTAGTTAGAATTATTTTAGGTGGTTAGGAATTTTAGTATTACAATAGATTTATTTATGTATAAACTTTGATTATATATTTTACTTAAGTTACTAAAATGTAATATTAATTAGTTTACTACCATCATCGTGCGACTGTTTAATGCAACTCCACAAAATTTAAAGCAATAGTTTTGTAGGTCTTATCAGGAACGCCTATGTCTTATCATATGAATGTTTAATTAAGTAATTTTTGAATGATTTAACTGCATGAATAAATTTTAAATGGTTTGTTATTAATGTTTAAAAATTAAGTCTCGGAATTAATTACTGTTTTTTTTTGTTCCAGCCTGCTCGTGTTTTAGAGACGAGACGGTTCTGTGCCGTACCACCTCCACACCCGTTGATGGTGCCATACTTGGACATTGCGGGGTTTAGCCATGTCCGGATGTCGGTGTGGACGTTAGATCGCGCTTTTATTAGTGCACTGGTCGAGAGGTGGAGGCCTGAGACCAGCACATTCCACTTACCCTATGGTGAGGCCACGATCACCCTACAGGATGTGGCATTCCATCTAGGCCTTCGTGTAGATGGAAAGGTGGTGAGTGGTTGTGCTACTGACTTTGAGAGACACCACTTGGGACGAAGCATTGAAGACTTTTGTCAAGAGCTGCTAGGTGCTGTCCCCCCCCCCCCCCCCCCCCCAGTTGAGCGTAAGGGGTTTGCTGTTACGCTGAGGTGGGTGATGAGTCTTGTTGGCGCATTTGACGCGAAGGCCCATCCCACTGACATAGAGGTACAACGAGCGACCAGAGCTTGGCTGATGGCCATTTTTGGTGGGTACTTGTTGCCGGATAAGTCCGGGAACAGGGTACATTAGAGGTGGCTCCCACTGCTCGAACACTGGGAGGAAATCGGTAGACATAGCTGGGGATCAGCCGTGTTGGCCACACTTTATAGGGAGATGACCCTAGCTGTAAAGTTTGACGTGACTGATATAGGAGGCTGTCATGTCTTATTACAGTCATGGGCATGGTCGCGCTTGCCGACATTATTTGGAGGCGCAATTCGACATGATTTGTGGCCTCTTGTTTCGAGGTAAAGATTTAATTCATGAACCAACTAATAAATTTGACATTATATGCTATTTTATCTAACCTTGGTTTGTGATTATAAATTGTAACAGGTGGGAGAACGTTAGACACATTACCAGGAAGTTGGAGGAGCGACTTCTACGATTTAGGACAGCACTAGACAACATGGGATTGCACGGGGTAAGGAAGAATAATGGTCATGATATTGAAACTTATATTTCTACTTTTTATATTGAAATTCATCTTTGTTTGTTAATACTTGTCACAGTTTATTTGGAGGCCGTACGATGATGATCATGTTAGAGCCCTGACGCCGGAATGGGTGTTTGCTGAGCGAGAGTTATGGCAGTCTGACACCTGCATCATCTGTTTTGCCACTGTAGAGTGGCACTATGCGGAGAGAGTGGTGCGACAATTTGGTGGAGCTCAGCACATACCGTATGCGCCGCTCAACATCGATCGGCTACAACGTGTCGATATACGCGTCAAGAGGGAGGCATGGTGGCCCAAGGAGCACGAGCGGTGGCATAGAGTATGGGATGAGCGACGACGTAGGAGCATCCGCTTCGAGTTGTTTTACGACCACCGCCCATCGTTCAAGTACTTTAACTGGTACAGTGTGTCTCCGCACCGATTTCTTAGTTTGGATGGGCCGCCGCAGGACGCGGCACTTGTGTTTCTTTTGGATGATGATGTGCCACTTCATGCTCCACCTGGTCCCTCATTGTATCCGAGACCATCGGGAGCCCCTGATACGCGCAACATAAGTACCAAACGTCGTGCAGGTACTCGAGCGAGTGCTCGTCAGGTGGGAGTGCCTGATGCGGGGCAGGTGGGAGAGCGCGGGCGCAGGGGACGCGGTCAGGGACGGCGAAGGGGACGGCGGCGCGGTGCACATGAGGAGGCAGAGGTCGACCCACCGAACGAGGCTGACACCGAGCCACAGACTGACGCAGAGACTGAGCCTCAGACTGAGGGAGACACCGACGCAGAGCCACAGCTCCAGCCACCTACTGAGCCGCAGCAGCAGCAGGAGGTTACAGGCCCATGGGACCATGTTGTGTCAGTTCCATACGCCACCTTTTTATTCCTCCTAGGGCTCATGGGGACAGTACTATGTTCCGCAGCAGGTTACACCGCCGCAGCATGTTCCGCAGTACTATGTTCCAGACTCATTGGTCATTTGTTCAGATCAGAGCCCGCAGGCACAGTTCAGGACGGGCCTAGCTGACCAGCAGCCCATTAGCACACCTGGGTTGATGGCGATGCTGGACCTGGATGACTTCTCATCGCCCTCGTGGACCCCTAGATCACAGGCTTTGCTGCAGGATATTATGTTCGGTCGCGGATCTGGCGAAGGTTCGTCGTCACAGGTGCAGCGCGAGGTCACACCACAGCCTCCAGTTCGCACGGTTGATGATGTCAGTTCACCGGACGATCCGGGGGACTCATTTGATGATCCAGTTGACCCTCCCGATACTGATTCAGAGTCAGATGCAGGGGCGTAGCAGGATAGGGAGCAGAGGCAGAGGCGGCGGCCGAGATGCGGCACAGGAGGGTGCATTGGGGGGACAGAGCCACGACGAGGGAGGGGCAGAGGTCGTGGACGCGGAGGTCGTCTTGGTAGATAGACTTAGATTTTAGTTTTGTATAATATAGACATAGATTTTGGTTTTGTATAATATAGACTGAGATTTTGGTTTTGTATAAATACTTTTACATTATATTATTGATTATTTAGTTGAATGTGAACTCTTATCTCTGTACTTGTTATTATCGCGTTAATTGATAAAGCTCCATATGAAAATGACTAACTAAAAAACACATCAAATGAAAATATCATAAATAAAAAACACTTAATGTTACACTTAATAGAACACTTAAAAACATAAACATATTTTAAAAACAGTGATTACGAGTTTAAGTCATCAAGGATCAGCTAGATAGGGAATCGGGTGTTCCATGTCTGCGTAATTTAGTTCTTCGTCACGTTCATTGTAAATAGTTACCCCAAACCTTTTATGACCTCATAAATCAGCCAAATCTCAAAATCATATTCTATCAAGTACTGGTACATAAAGTCTCTCCACCCGTCGGTAAACCATATTTCGTCACCCCTTCTCTCACACTTAAGATCCCAGGTTTTTCCACTTGGTGTTTCCAACTGCACTTTACGCGGCAATCTTCGCCCATGAATATTAACAAATACTGTTGGCAATTTCTGCAACAACGAGTGTGAGCGAATGACAAGGTTTCTTGTACAACTTATTATACAAAAAAAAAAAGTTAAAGGTTAAATTGTAAATAATACGTACCACGTCATTCTTGTTACCATCCTTGATCTTAATGCATGTTTCATGCGTGTCAGGCCCACCGAATGCCAACCCAAGATTCATATTTGGATCCATATATGTTTTTGTTATCTGATTTATGCTACGAACCTTAAGATTGCATTCCTTTATATAGCGAAAATTTTCAAAGTCGATTCAAATCGACTAATGAACATAAACAGTAGACCAACTAGTTATCATAGTCGATTCAAATCGACTATACAAAGAGAAAAATTCTTATCATATTCGATTCAAATCGACTTTCAATTTAGTACAAGATTCTGACACGAATTGACTACTCACCAATTTAGCCGTAATAAATGATCTTTGCAGGCCGACAATGACATTTCAAAATTACTACACCGGTAAAGACATTTCAAAATTACTACAGCCAACAATGAAATCAAATGAGTACACAAGCACATAAAACCAAATCATCAGTAACAAGTAGCAGTATTAAATACACGGGGTAAGGCCAGAAACATTAAGATATTCAAATTTACTACATTCAACAATAATATGGACTGAATCCACAAGTAGATAAAACCAAATGATCTGTTACAACAACCATAGCATTCAAATACAACAAAAAACATAAAACAAGACTAGTACAAGAAACAAAAATGGAAAACTACAACTCATCATGCAACGTTGTTGGAGGAGGACGATGAAGCTAAGGCGGGACACTTACGCCTACTATGTCCTGGCTGACGACAGAGCCCACACCTTTTAGGCTGAGAACCTTCCACCTCATCCATCTCATTACGAATCCGGCTCGAAACTGGGCGACCCTCAGCTTTCCTCATATCCGCAGGATTGGGCCGCAGCACCGGACCATTGTATGCAGGCCACAAATCTTCATTCCGAATAGAAGCAAACTCAGTTCGGTAGACATTGAAAACAGATTCCATTCGGTAGACTTCATGGACAAAGGATCCCCAATCTAAATGAGCATCAACGCACGCCGCAAATGCGTGACGACAGGGGTAGTGGAGCTTCTGAAATGCTCCGCAATCACATACACGCTCGGATTATCACGTCATCTGCTCAAACATCTGTGACGTGGTACAGAGGGATCCCACAGTTTCTGTTAAGGTGTTGCAAGCTGCAGTTGAGGAAAAGCTGACCTGTAGAACGACATATAGAAAGGTGTGGATGGCCAATCAGAAGACAATTGCACAAATTTATGGTGATTGGGAAGCATCCTACGGAGAACTGCCAAGATGGTTGCTCGGCTTGAAAATCTTTATGCCAGGTACCATTGTCATGTTTCAAACTAAGGCATTTCCAGGTTTGAATGATCCAAATTTACGCATGTTTCTCTGTGTTTTCTGGGCATTTCCACCATGCATTGCCGTTTTTCCTTATTGTAAGCGTTTCATTACTATTGATGGCACTCACTTGTATGGGAAGTACAGAGGTACCCTTCTTATGGCCATTGCACAGGATGGCAACTCTAACATATTGCCCCTTGCCTTTGCTATTGTTGAGGCTGAGAACAAGGAATCATGGAACTTCTTCCTTACTAATCTCCGTCAGCATGTCACTCCGCAAGAGGGCATTCTTGTAATTTCTGACAGGCACAAGGCAATTACAACGGTGCTTGAATCCGCAAGAAGTGGTTGGGCTCCGCCAACAGCACATCATGCATACTGCATCAGACACATTGCTTCAAACTTCATGGTCCATTTCAAGAGCAAAGAGGGTAAGCGATTCGTGAAGAATGCTAGGTATGCAAAGACACATAATGAATTCTTGTATTGGCATTCCCAGTTGGCAGCGCTGGACCCACGGTTTACTGCATGGGTGGACAGGATACCCCGTGAAAGATGGACACAGTATGCTGATGAAGGGCGTAGATTCGGGCACATGACCACCAACCTGTCCGAGTTTGTTAACTCGGTAATGAAGGGCACCCGAAGTCTTCCAATTACAGCTATTGTGAGGTCAACCTACCTCCGTCTTATGACGCTATTTGTCAAGAAGGGAACTGAAGCGCATGCCCAACTTGGTGCGGGTCAAAGGATCTCTGAGTTCCTGCTGGGCGAAATGGAGAAGCATCGGAGAGTGTTGCATGATATGCACGCCACACGCGCGACTCGAGATTCCATCGAGTATATGATTTTAGAGAAAGGAGAGGTGGGCAACACAACACAGAGGACCTTCAGGGTGTCTCTGTCCGAGCGTGTATGTGATTGCGGAGCATTTCAGAAGCTCCACTACCCCTGTCGTCACGCATTTGCGGCGTGCGTTGATGCTCATTTAGATTGGGGATCCTTTGTCCATGAAGTCTACCGAATGAAATCTGTTTATAATGTCTACCGAACTGAGTTTGCTTCTATTCGGAATGAAGATTTGTGGCCTGCATACAATGGTCCGGTGCTGCGGCCCAATCTTGCGGATATGAGGAAAGCTGAGGGTCGCCCAGTTTCGAGCCGGATTCGTAATGAGATGGATGAGGTGGAAGGTTCTCAGCCTAAAAGGTGTGGGCTCTGTCGTCAGTCAGGACATAGTAGGCGTAAGTGTCCCGCCTTAGCTTCATCGTCCTCCTCCAACAACGTTGCATGATGAGTTGTAGTAGAAAATTTTTGTTTGTTGTACTAGTATTGTTTTATGTTTTTTGTTGTATTTTAATTCTATGGTTGTTGTAACCGATCATTTGGTTTTATGTACTTGTGTACTCAGTCCATATTATTGTTGATTGTAGTAATTTTGAATATCTTAATGTTTCTGGCCTTGCCCCGTGTATTTATTACTGCTACTTGTTACTGATGATTTGGTTTTATGTGCTTGTGTACTCATTTGATTTCATTGTCGGCTGTAGTAATTTTGAATTGTCTTTACCGGTGTAGTTGGTTTGAGAATCTTAATGGAACTCATTTTATGATATTCTACAAGTTATTATGGTTTTCTGGCCTGCAAAGATCATTTATTACTGCTAAATTGGTGAGTAGTCAATTCGTGTCAGAATCGTGTACAAAATTGAAAGTCGATTTGAATCGAATTTGATAAGAATTTTTCTGTTTGTATAATCGATTTGAATCGACTATGATTACTAGTTAGTCTACTGTTTATGTTCATTAATTGATTTGAATTGACTTTGAAAATTTTCGTTATATAAAGGAATGCAATCTTAAGGTTCGTAGCATAAATCACATAACAAAAACAAATATGGATCCAAATATGAATCTTGGGTTGGCATTCGGTGGGCCTGACACGCATGAAACATGCATTAAGATTAAGGATGGTAACAAGAATGACGTGGTACGTATTATTTCCAATTTAACCTTCATCCTTTTTGTGTGTATAATAAGTTGTAGAAAAAACCTTGTCATTCGCTCACACTCATTGTTGCAGAAATTGCCAACAGTATTTGTTAATATTCATGGGCGAAGGTTGCCGCGTAAAGTGCAGTTGGAAAAACCAAGTGGAAAAACCTGGGATCTTAAGTGTGAGAGAAGGGGTGACGAAATATGGTTTACCGACGGGTGGAGAGACTTTATGTTCCAGTACTTGATAGAATATGATTTTGAGATTTGGTTGATTTATGACGGCCATAAAAGGTTTGGGGTAACTATTTACAATGAACGTGACGATGAACTAAATTACGCTGACATGGAACACCCGATTCCCAATCTAGCTGATCCCTGATGACTTAAACTCGTAATCACTGTTTTTAAAATATGTTTCTGTTTTTAAGTGTTCTGTTAAGTGTAACATTAAGTGTTTATTGAAGTGTTATGTACTATGTACTTCTGCCGTGTCATAACTGTTCTTATTTAAGATATTTTAATTTGATGTGTTTTTTATTTTGTCATTTTCATATGCAGCCTTATCAATTAACGCGATAATAACAAGTACGGAGATAAGAGTTCACATTCAACTAAATAATCAATAATATAATGTAAAAGTATTTATACAAAACCAAAATCTCAGTCTATATTATACAAAACCAAAATCTTTGTCTATATTGTACAAAACCAAAATCTATGTCTATATTCTACAAAACCAAAATCTAAGTGTATCTACCACCACGACCTCTGCGTCCACGACCTCTGCCCCTCCCTCGTCGTGGCTCCGTCCCCCCAATGCATCCTCCTGTGCCGCATCTCGGCCGCAGCCTCTGCCTCTGCTCCCTATCCTGCTGCGCCCTTGGATCTGACTCTGAATCAGTATCGGGAGGGTCAACTGGATCATCAAATGAGTCCCCCTGATCGTCCGGTGAACTGACATCATCAACCGTGCGAACTGGAGGCTGTGGTGTGACCTCGCGCTGCACCTGTGATGACGAACCTTCGCCTGATCCGCGAGGGCGATGAGAAGTCATCCAGGTCCAACATCGCCATCAACCCAGGTGTGCTAATAGGCTGCTGGTCAGCTAGGCCCGTCCTGAACTGTGCCTGCGGGCTCTGATCTGAACAAATGACCGAGGGGTCTGGAACCAGAGGCTGCGGAACATAGTACTGTGGCTGTGGCGCTGTAACCTCCTGCGGAACATAGTACTGTCCCCATGAGCCCCATGAGGAATAAAAAGGTGGCGTATGGAACTGAGACACAACATGGTCCCAAGGGCATGTAACCTCCTGCTGCTGCTGCTGCTCAGTAGGTGGCTGGAGCTGTGGCTCAGCGTCGGTGTCTGCCTCAGTCTGAGGCTTAGTCTCTGCCTCAGTCTATGGCTCGGTGTCAGCCTCGTTCGGTGGCTCGACCTCTGCCTCCTCCTGTGCACCACGTTGCCGTCCCCGTCGCCCTCCCCGATCGCATCCCCTGCGCCCGCGCTCTCCCCCCTGCCCCGCATCAGGAACTCCCACCTGACGAGCACTCGCTCGAGTACCTGCACGGCGTTTGGTACTTATGTTGCGCGTATCAGGGGCTCCCGATGGTCTCGGATACAATGAGGGACCAGGTGGAGCATGGAGTGGCACATCGTCATCCAAAAGATACACAAGTGCAGGGTCCTGCGGCGGCCCATCCAAACTAAGAAATCGGTGCGGAGACACACTGTACCAGTTAAAGTACTCGAATGATGGGCGGTGGTCGTAGAACAACTCGAAGCGGATGCTCCTACGTCGTCGCTCATCCCATACTTTATGCCACCGCTCGTGCTGCTTGGGCCACCATGCCTCTCTCTTGGTGCGTACATCGACACGCTGTAGGCGATCAATGTTCATCGGCGCATACGGTATGTGCTGAGCTCCACCAAACTGCCGCACCACTCTCTCCGCATAGTGCCACTCAACACGGTTGATCCCCAGCTATGTCTACCGATTTCCTCCCATTCTTCGAGCAGTGGGAGCCACCTCAAATGTACCCTGTTGCCGGAATTATCCGGCATTAAGTACCCACCAAAAATGGCCATCAGCCAAGCTCTGGTCGCTCTCTGGACCTCAATGTCAGTGGGATGGGCCTTCGCGTCAAATGCGCCAACAAGACTCATCACCCACCTCAGCGTAACAGCATACCCCTTACGCTCAACTGGGGGGGGGGGGGGGGACAGCACCTAGCAGCTCCTGGCAAAAGTCTTCAATGCTGCGTCCCAAGTGGTGTGTCTCAAAGTCAGTAGCACAATCACTCACCACCTTTCCATCTACACGAAGGCCTAGATGGAATGCCACATCCTGTAGGGTGATCGTGGCCTCACCATAGGGTAAGTGGAATGTGCTGGTCTCAGGCCTCCACCTCTCGACCAGTGCACTAATAAAAGCACGATCTAACGTCCACACGGACATCCGGACATGGCGAAACCCCGCAATGTCCAAGTATGGCTCCATCAACGGGTGTGGAGGTGGTACGACACAGAATCGTCTCGTGTCTAAAACACGAGCAGACTGGAACAAAAAAAAAACAGTAATTAATTCCGAGACTTAATTTTTAAACATTAATAACAAACCATTTAAAATTTATTCATGCAGTTAAATCATTCAAAAATTACTTAATTAAACATTCATATGATAAGACATAGGCGTTCCTGATAAGACCTACAAAACTATTGGTTTAAATTTTGTGAAGCTGCATTAAACAGTCACACGATGATGGTAGTAAACTAATTAATATTACATTTTAGTAACTTAAGTAAAATATATAATCAAAGTGTATACATAAATAAATCTACTGTAATACTAAAATTCCTAACCACCTAAAATAATTCTAACTACACAACTAATCTACCTAACAACCTATATCTATTTTTTACTACATCTTAATTTAAGGTAACTATAACAAAATTTATTATTTTTATTATAAAACAATGAATATATTACCTGATCTTGAATACGTGCGCCGATGTGATCAACAATGTCCATCCGGTATACATGTTCAGTCTCCATAATAAAAAAATGAGAGAGAAAGAGAGTGAATTTTAGAGAGAAAGTGAGAGTGAATTTTAGTGAGAGAGAGTGAAATTTAGAAAAATGATGAATTGTGTAAAATGATCACCCGAGACCACTTTTTTATAATTTTTTTCTTCTAAAGTCGATTTGAATCGACTTTGCTTAAAAATTTGCAAAAAAAATTGCACTAAAGTCGATTCAAATCGACTTTGCATGCGAAAATGCAATTTTTTTTATGCTAAAGTCGGTAAAAAAAATTGCATTTTTGCAGAGTAAAGTCAATTTGAATCGACTTTTATTTAGTAAAAGTCACTACCTATTCACGTAACTAATTCTGGAACTACCTATATACATATTTAACTATTTTAAACTACCTACGTAAAAAAACCTAATATCATGAGAGCTTTTTGAAGAGGTAACATAAGTGACCGATCCATTTTATTATGAAATGATATCTACTTTTAATATAAAAATAATACTACTTTAATTTAGATTAATATTCATTGAAATTGAGCTATTGACTTTTGAGGACAAGTACTTCTCAAGGTTGATTATGAGTGGCATTTGGTATGCTTTTTATTGTATTGTGGTTGCCTTCAAAAGGGTTGGCTTAGGTAATTAGATAAGCGTACATGTTTGACAAAATTGAAAACTTCACCCAAAAGGATCATTAAAAAATGTTAAACCTATTTTTACTAAACCATTTAAACTTCTACTAATTATGTTTAGTTGCTTCCGACACTCAGATTCTGTTCAGATATATATGCTTTATTTCCAGCAATAGCAGGTTCACCTAATTGACTTGATTTTCTCCACAAAAAACCATAAATTATCAACCATTTACCATGACTAGGTCGTAGTCTAATTAGAGTGTAAATTAATATGAACATTAATTAGGATATGGAATCTGGAATTTTGATTTAATTAATTTGAAGATTTCTAACCGTGACTACTTCCTTGTGATCTAGATGAATTACTTACTCTCCGAGAAATTAAGGTGAACTTTTATTATGAGTCAATTTGAATGAGAACGACATTTTCTTTTTAAAATGATTTTTCTCATATATATATATATATAAATAAAATTATATGATAAAATTACAATATATGACTCTTTTACTCTGACTGTATATTAAAATTAGTTCCTAATTTTAAATATTAGAATTTTAAATTTAATAGGTACAAATTAAGAAGGATCATCTAATAAACAATTAATAACTTATTAGATTCCATAAATATAGAAAATGATATATAAAATTCACATATATAAATGTGTATGGAGGACTAGCGCATTTGATGGGAGATTTTTATGGCTTAAGTACCATATATAGACTATAGAGTATACTTGTTTTTAATTTTTTTTTGTGTAACTCATAAGTCGGGTTTTTGATATAAATAAATTAAAATTTTTTTAATTGATATAAATAGATCTTTTACGAGTTAATTATATATATAGGTCGTCGCTAATTTTTTTTGTTTGATTTATGATTTATATCGTAAATAGACAGAAATGTTTTTGAAGTGTATGAAGCTATTTACAATTCAAATCGTAAATAATTTTTTTTTAATCATAATACCATTTACAATTTAAATCATAAATGTAATAAAATATAGAAATAATTAGTGTAAGTTTGTGAATTTTCAATTGGTTTAATAGTTTTGCTTTGGATGAAAGGTTTAAGGTTCAAATCTTAGATAAGGTACTATAATTAATTTTTTTTCTTATTATCATGTCATTTTTAATAATAATTTAATAATCAATATATCATTTTTAATAATAATTAATATATTGGAAATACACTATCAATGGAACTATGGCCAAAATTCATTTATTAATATATATTAACAAAATTTATGTGATAATTATGGTGGTTAAATACAAACAAATTATTTTTTAAAATATTTTTAAAATAATTTGAATAAAAAATTGATACACATGCCATTTGAGCTTCCCTTGGTTTTATTTGAAACAATGTGCTTCAAAATTGAAGCCAATATTTAAAATTGGTCACTTATTGATAATTTCAATAATGTCAAAAATGAATTATATATACTTTTATGTAAGATACTTGATTAAACTTAGAAGAAAGAATTCCTAACAAAGTTTTCTCTTGCTACATGCATGCATGTAACTTAAAATTATATTATACTTTAAGAAAAAAATTATTCATACTAATTAATTAACTTAATAAATATGTGTATTTACTCTTTATTGATGGAGGGTAAATTAAACTTGAATAAGTTTACACCCAATTAAATAACAATAATGCTAGATGAACCATGAAAAATCAGCCAATGTAAATAATGAGCCTATTTTAACTTTGGTTTGAGCCCAAATAAGCATTGAAATTGTAATAAGTTGAGTAATTGTGGCCCAAAATCTCATTTATTGATTGATTGGACTAATTTTTTATTATGCATTTAACATCACTCATTAAATAATGAATGAGAGATGCATGATACTATATCTCATGTCAAATGAATGCATGTAACAAGATAAATGTTAGTTACACTTTTTTTTTTCGATTTTTATATGAATGAATACCTCATTCAATATGGAATAATGTGTAATTGAGATCATCATCTTATCCAATAACAAATGAATAATTTATAAAAAAATTCAAATAAATTATCTCTCTTACCAAGTGGGAAGTAGTTAGCAAATGTTCCCACACAACAGCATTTATAGCTTTTTCTATTAAGTATTTTTTCTTTTTCTTTCTTGTTTTTTTAGTAAATATCCTATTTAGTTACTCCTCATTAATTTTGAGAATAAATTAGTCACTCATGATTTGAAAGTGATAAAATAGTCTTCTAAGATTAATTTTATAGGACATTTTAAGTGGCAGTTTAGTCATTCTGTTAAGTTTCTGTATTAACTGAGTTACAAACATGACAAAACTTAGGTGACATGTCATACACATCACTACAACTCAATTAACAGAAATTTAATGGAAGGACTAAATTCTCATTTAATGTATCCTATAAGATTAATCTTGAGAGACTATTTTGTCACTTTCAAATCTTGAGAGACTAAATTATTCTCAAAATTACTCTTAACAGACTAAAAAAGGTATTTAATTTTTTTTTTTTAAGGAAAGAGTTCTATTAATTTAGATTCATGGTTTTGTCTTCAGTCGGGGCTGTCTCCAATAAACTCATCCTCCTACTTCATTCCCACAAAGTCAAAATCGCCAACGCCACCTCAGAGAGAGCATTCATCCCTCTACTCTCTCATATATATATATATATAAATGATTTTTTTAATGTCCCAATTGGATTCAAAAAGCTACAGTTATGACAGTGATGCATTTCTCTTTCTCTTTCTCTCCCTCATCCTATCATCATCAACACCTTCACCTACATTTCCTGCTGCATTTGTTGTGTCGACTTGGTCCTACACACTCCACCTTCCTCTATTTCATTTTCATCCTCATGCTTCACTTTTTTGGTAATTTTAGCTGTTACACCCCATGTGTTAGTTTTTTTATTTATTAATGTGTTTTGTTGATAGTGTTGTTTGCTTCCAACTTTGTGTCCTTTTTTTTTCTCTGTTCATAATATTATTATTATTCAGCTTTTCAATCAAGTTTTCTTCTTTAATTTGATAGCTGCCACCCCCATGTGTTAGTTTTTGCTACCTGCTTCCAAGTTAGAGTCTTTTTTGTACATAACATTTAGCTGTTAGCTCAGGTTCTTTTCTTTGATTTAATTTGATAGATGCCACCCCATGTGTTAGATTTTGCTTTCTTCATATTGTTTGCTTCTGATGAGTCTTTCTTGTTCATAATATTCAGTTGTTATCTCAAGTTCTCTCCTTTGATTTGATTGTTGCCACCCCATGTGTTAGTTTTTTGTTGTTTTGTTCATAGTGTTCTTCTTCAAAGTTAGAGTCTTTTGGGTTCATAATATTCAGCTGTTATCTCTGGTTTTTCTTCTTTGATTTGATAGTTATTGGCACCCCATGTGTTAGAGTCTTTTTGTTCATCATATTTAGAAATTAGATTTTATATTATCTGGATTTGATAGCTGCCACCCCATGTGTTAGTATTTGCTTAGAAGTTAGATCCTTTTTGCATCTTGGCTTCGAATTTGCTTCTGTTTTCCACTTCAATTCTGTGATTTTCTTCTTTGATTTGACAGAGCGGGGCTTCTGCACTTATAGCTTTTGAAACAATATTCTTCTTTAGTTCAGTCAGTAGGCAGTAGCTGCTGGAGTTTTGAACTTAGATGCATTTATGGAGTTGTTTCGAAATTCACATCCATGGATGTTTCTTACTCTCTGATTTGTTCTTGTCAGGGGGAGAAAAGTAGCCTGCTCAGTTCATGAGAGATAGTTAAGAGAATTTTGGTGATTTCTACATTCCTGGGATGTATCGTTCAAAGGGCTGTAAACATGAAATCGTTATCTTCTTGTGGTTCGGTTGCTACTTGCTACTCGCTGCTGCGCAGCAGAATATCACTCACCCTGATGAAGGTATTTTCTTGTCCATTTTTTTTTTTCAAATTCCATGGTTGCTTATACTCTATTTGATGTCATACAAGCATTTCTGGAAATGGTAGCCATTCTGTTTGAGAGAACTTTCTGCGTTTCTGTAACATGTTATGTCTTATAACACAAAAATGAATATTTCCACCATATTAGTTTGTTTGTGTAGATAATTGTTGAGTAAAAGATCATAAGTAAAATTACTAAAATTAAAGATGTGCACATACAGTATTCATGTGTTTCTTGCACTAATAATAGTCAAATTGGTTACAATCATTTAGAACATATATAGTTCTGCCAGAAAAGTAGTGGGAACTAGCTATAAAGCATCACTTATAATGTGCAGTTTCGTTTCTGTCTTGGTTCCATCGATGATACGATGATTTCTCTTGTTTAATATGCAGTTGAAGCATTGATATCCATAAAGGAAAGTTTGATTGATCCTAATGGAAATTTGAGCAATTGGAATCCTAAAAATGACCCGTGCACAGCTAACTGGACGGGAGTTTTGTGCTTCAATGAAACATCAGATGATGGATTTCTACATGTTGAAGAATTGTATGGATTCTATCTGATATTTATGTTTCATAAAATCCATTTTTACACTTATAAGCTTCCATTTCCTTGTCTATCTTTTGTTTATTTTTCTCTCATGTTTTAAGGTTCAAATAGACTCACAATCGTCATTTTGGGCCAACCACTTTTTTAGTCACTTCTTTGTACTTCGTGCACTATGAACTAGTATAATCATTTGATTTTGATGGGAGTTGCAGGCCACAATACTTCTCAATGCAGAGCCACCAATCAGAGTTTGTGAAGTCTGAACTTTCTTTTTGCTTTTCTTGTTTGTAGGCAACTACTGAACTTGAACTTGTTTGGAAATTTGGCGCCAGAGATTGGCAACTTAACTCAGTTGCTAAGATTGTAAGACACTATCTGCGTAGTTGTTTGGAGTGACAAGTATTGTGAATCATTTTTAATTTAGCAAGATGCCATTTTTGCCTTCGAGAGTATAGTATATTTGACTCATTCGAGTGTTTCCATGCTTTGCAGCTGTTGATCCTTCTTCATCTGATACATGTTTTTTTTTTTAATTTTTTTTATATAATTTTATGAAGGAACTTTATGTGGAACAACCTAACTGGGAGTATTCCAAAGGAAGTTGGCAATATCAAAACTTTGAAACTCTTGTAAGTTGAGCATTCCCTTTTTGCATTTATGTTTATCAGTTATCACCATACGGTTTAATGGTAAATTCTGAGTCATTATATCACATTAGTACATAAACATCCTTGTTATTGCATCAAATTTGACATGTTTCTTTTAAATAAACTGAATTCAAATACTAGTTCCAGTAGGGTACTAAAATTAATTCAAATCGTTGTATGAATGAAAGACTGGTATTTTAACAAGAGGTGCACCATTTCAAGTTTCTTTCTCATCAATGTTTCTTTTCGTAGGCTTCTCAATGGAAATCAATTATCTGGTTCGCTGCCGGATGAACTTGGCTTTCTTCCTGTCTTGGATAGAATACAAATTGATCAGAACCAGATTTCAGGACCTGTACCTAAATCATTTGCTAATCTGAACAAGACAAAGCACTTGTAAGGCTCTTTCGGATGAAATTGTAGTTTAAGGAATAACAGTCTCTGCAACTTTACTTGAATTATTTTATTCATCAACCTTAGTAGTTAGTTCTAAAAGAATGGAAAGAAAATAATGTTTCATTTTCTCCCTTTTGGAACAGTCACATGAACAATAATTCACTTAGCGGACAAATCCCTCCAGAGCTTTCCCGATTACCAAGCCTTGTTCACCTGTAAGTTGATCACTGGAAATAGTTAATTTATCATATGATTGCAGCCATTTTCATAACTTTTCAGTTTTTTTCTGTTTTTTGGTCTCTAAGTTAATGAGATGCATATGTCGACTTGCAGTCTTCTCGATAACAACAACTTAACAGGATATCTTCCCAGTGAGCTGTACAAGTTGCCGAACTTACTTATAATGTATGGTTTGTTATTCTTTGCACACATAGTTTTTGTTCAATTCATAGTAATTGTTTTGAATGATCATTGCATACACAATTGTATTACTGTATGCTTGAACTATATATTGAATAGAGGTAAGAGCTGCAATGGCTTGGTTTGGATTGTGTTGGCATATGATGGTTTGATTCTTGATCAATCTTTGGTTGTTAGAACCGATTGTTAGGACTAATTGATGGAAAACTAAGGAGTGAGTGCTTTTCCTATGATAGTTTTGATAATTTTTGTATTGGAAATCTGCTACTTTTCTCATTGTAGAGCGTTTTAATCATTTTTCTTATATGTAGTGCTTTTAAGTTGTTGCCGGTTATAACAAATATTCCTTGTTGCAAAAGTATATTATTAAAGTGTTGTTTTGGATCTTCTTGTTCTTGCAGTCAACTTGATAACAATAACTTTGGCGGAACTACCATTCCAGATACTTATGGCAACATGTCAAAATTGCTGAAAATGTAAGTGAGTTTTGTAAACCCTCGTTTGTAAGCAGGCTATGCAAGTTGAAGGAGTAGAGCTGAGGTGGCATAGCTTTTATTTTAATTTAATTTTTATGTGGGAGTGACAATTATACTTTCATGTTAACCATTAACCGTAATGAAAGTGCGAAATTTAAAAAAAAAGCCCTCCATGAATCTATGTGTAGTCACTTGACTAGTCGGTGGAAACAAAGTCATACTCAGGCTTAATTATTTGACTGAAAAAGTATGGCATGGTTCCTTCTTCAAACGAGTATCTTTTTTATTTATATATATATTTATTTATTTTAAATAAAGCAAATGAGTATTGAATTACATTCAATTAGTAGTAATTCTGTATTTCTATTGCATTTATCTGATCTCATTGCTTTGGGGAAGTTTTGTTTTGCTTTGGTTCATTTGTCTTTATTTTTAGGACATGATATTGTCGCTCTTTTCCTTTCTCCTTTTCTCTACAAAATAAATTTTCTTGCCACAATGGAATTTGTGTTTTGGTCAGAAGAAGGGGTTAATGCCAAAGTTGACAATCTATATGTTGTTATTGGTTGCTTGATGTTATCAGGAGTCTTAGGAATTGCAACCTGACGGGACCAATTCCTGATTTAAGCAGGATACCAGAGCTTGGTTATCTGTAAGTTCAGTTGCTGACAAAATGAAGATTCTGATGTAAATGATTAAAAGAAAGTCTAATGCAGTATGTAACTGTTTTTGCTGAGTGTTATTTGTGTATATATATTACAGTGACCTAAGTTCCAACCAGTTGAATGGATCGATTCCGCCTAATAAGCTCGCTGAAAATATCACAACCATGTAAGGATCTCTATAGTTCTCGCAAGATGCCATCTTATTGATTTCGCATTTAATTATTGACTTCTTGGGGATACATGCAGTGATTTATCAAACAACAAGCTTACTGGACCTATTCCATCCTACTTTTCTGATCTTCCACGTCTTCAAAAATTGTAAGTTTTCTTATGTTCTATTCTTTCTTCTTGTACATCAAACTGTAGTATATACTAAATGCCAAACGCGATTCGCTGTCTATCACCTTATCTTTTTGCTCATCATACCTTGAATTTCTTAGTATTCCTTTTCGAACTATCATGCTATGAAATAATTGTCTTTTTGACTGCTTATCTTCCTCTTTGGCAGGTCACTTGCAAACAATAACTTGAATGGCAGTGTATCTTCCACCATTTGGCAGAATAAGACTTTAAATGGAAAAGAAAGATTTCGCTTGTAAGATCTTAAATGATTAGTTCGACGATTTTTTTCACTTAGACGTTTATTTGGGAGTGTTTGTATCTATTTATTTGGGTGATCAGTGTGCTTAATTATTTTTGTTGAACATGTTGGGTGTTTTCTATGCTAATATCATTGATTAATTTGTAACTTATTCTTCATCGATGCTACCGAGTACAAAGTTTTGCACTTATGATATGCTTACTGTACGTTTCTGCATTTGCAGGCAGTTGCAAAATAATAGCTTTACTGACATATTAGGAAGTACTAGTCTTCCTCCAAATGTCTCAGTCTGGTACTTTTCTAAACTTATTGTTCAAATTGAGACTCTAGATTTTCATCTTTATTTTCTGCTTGTTACATATGTTCAAAAGAAAAGTGTGATTATGCTGAAGGTCAATAATTGTTGAACATTAAATATATGATACATTTAATTGTTTATATATATATTATTAATACTAGAACATTACTGTATTACAGGCTTAGCGGGAATCCTCTGTGCTCAAATCAGTCCCTGGCTCAGTTCTGTGGATTTGAACGTGCTGCCAATGATACAAGTGGCTTAGTTTCAACAAACTCCAATGGCTCTTGTTTCAGTCAATCATGCCCCCCTCCTTATGAATACTCTGTGGATTGTTTCTGCGCGGCCCCATTGCTGGTTGGTTATCGGTTGAAAAGTCCAGGATTTATAGATTTTCGTCCATACGAGAATACATTCGTGGACTACCTGACTGGCGGTCTTATTATAGACACCAATCAACTACAATTTAGCTTTCGTTGGCAAGTAGGACCTCGATTGAGGATGGATTTGAAGCTTTTTCCTGTGTATAATGGCAACACTAGCGCTCATGTTTTCAATAGAAGCGAGCTCTTACGGCTCATAAGCATGTTCACAGGATGGAACATTCCAGACAGTGATTTGTTTGGGCCTTATGAGTTAATTGGGTTCAATCTCCTTGATCCCTACAAGGATGGTAAGTGTCGAAAAACCTCATTTATGATAAAACTATGGTTATGTTTTCTTTAGCTAGGTGAACATGATAATTTCAAGTCTCATCCATATTGATTTAGTTGTTCACAATCGTATAACGGTTTCTGAATACATCTCATGGTTCTCCATCTTCGTGTAAACAAATTAGCTTTCTTTCCATATGCATGCTTCACAAATCAAAGTTTGTAAAATGGTATACATTTTTGCTTTACCTCTTGCTAATTGGTACTTGACTGTTCTGAAGCATCAGTTCTTATTTGTGATATTTTGGATGAATTGATATCTGTTTGGTTATTCCTCAATCAAGATTCGGATTAGCTCATTATAATGCATGTAGAGATGCTATTTCGAAAATGAGAAAAAAAAACTGAGATGCATGTGACAGTTAAAAAAATCTGCATGATATGGATTCGATGTTCTGTTCAAGACTGATCTAGTTAAGATTGGAAACACTATCGCTAGAGCTCATCGATGAATAAGCTGCTGCTCAATATTCACCACACTCGTCCATATTGAAATTCATAGTTGCAAACTGTTATGTAGTTGTTCTCACAGTACTCATGATTGTTGCAGTGGTCATTTTCACCTCCTCTTCGAAAAAGATAAGTACCGGTGCTCTGGCTGGCATAATCTTAGGGTCTATTGCGGTTGCAGTGACGTTATCTGCAATTTTTACTCTTCTTATATTAAGATATAAGTTGAAAGATCATCCGGCAGTTTCAAAACGACGTCATTGTGAGTTCCTTATCATAAATCAGCTAGTGTATTGTTGTTTAGTTCATTCACTTGTCTCTAGTATACTGTTTGATTGATCGCGTATTTGAGATCTAATTTTCTTTTATATATGGTCAAAACTCTCTGAATTTTTTTGGTACTAGCCTTCTGGAACTGTTATCATAGGTATAACACCACAGCATTGCTATATAAGTTAATTTTCAGAACTTTTCATATTAGAATTCTGATTTTTTTTTCATAACATAAGCATTGCTATACATATTTTTAGTTTTCTTATTTAATTTTTTTTTAATGTGAAGCAATTAAACTGCACTTCCAATATTTATCTATAAGCCCAGTCACTTGCCAGTAAATTACCACTTTTTTTTGTGCTTCTTCTAAGAGTTCTAACAGATTACAAAACTTTAAGATTTTTCTTTTCACATTCAATTTGATCCACTTTTTCTTGTTCATTTGTACTTGGGATGTAAAAGATTATGTGGTACTATGAATTTGTTGATACAAATCTGATTGGCTGTAACGAGTTTTTATAAAAGAAAATCTGTTAACATAGGATTCTTTCTATTCACAGCATCTAAGATCTCAATAAAAATTGAGGGTGTAAGGGCCTTCACTTATGGAGAAATGTCCACTGCTACAAACAACTTTAGCTACTCTGCTCAAGTTGGACAAGGAGGCTATGGAAAGGTTTATAAAGGTATTCTTTCTGATGGCACTGTTGTTGCCATAAAACGTGCGCAGGAGGGATCACTGCAAGGCGAGAAGGAGTTCCTTACAGAGATATCGTTACTATCAAGGTTACATCATCGCAACCTCGTCTCTCTGATTGGATACTGTGATGAAGAAGGCGAACAGGTACCTTTTGTTTTTAATGTCAGAAAATTTAATCAGCAAATCTCATTGGCATGTTATTGCAAGTTAACTCCATGGGGATGTGACTCAAACAAAAAATAGTATGGTGATAAAAGCCGATACCTGATATTAAATCTCTCTAGAAAGAGGCTGTAATGCATATTTACTGCTTCGTCTGAACGACATTAATACATTAAATAGAAAGAAGGATCATTGTGAAGAGCCATTCAGGTGTTCTAGAGTTTCTGTTCTTGATGAATCATTCTCAAAACAGGGGTTTGTTTGGTATATAGATATGGCACCAATTTTTTAAATCTAGCAAGGTTGATATCCAAGTCATTATTCTTTTTATCATTGTCCATTCAAAATATCTTGGTCTTATAATCCCCCTTTAAATCTTGTCTTTTTTTTCTGAATGAATTGAGTTTCTTACATCCACATTATGGCTTTATGCTTGCAGATGCTGGTTTATGAATTTATGTCGAATGGCACGCTGAGGGATCACCTTTCCGGTACATCTTAATTACCTAATCTACTGAATTTATCTATCAGATTTCTCCTCCAATTTGCTGATAACATAGTAACAACAGATAATGTGTTAATTTTCCTTGCTCCATCTTGTTCCAATTTGAAGCACAATGATATGTAGATACTATTTCACATAGTGTGTTTCTTTCTATGTTGTCTCTACTAAGTGTGTGCTTACTGTTTCACTGCAGCTACATCAAAAGAGCCTCTGAGTTTTGCCATGAGATTGAAGATTGCACTAGGATCAGCTAAAGGTCTTCTGTATCTACACACAGAAGCCGATCCTCCGATATTTCACCGAGATGTCAAGGCCAGCAACATATTATTGGACCCAAAGTTCACTGCAAAAGTCGCTGATTTTGGACTTTCACGGCTCGCCCCAGTTCCTGATCTTGAAGGAATTGTGCCTGGTCATGTATCTACAGTGGTAAAGGGGACCCCGGTAAGGCTTTCACAATTGAATCTGATTTGGTTAAAATTCCTCATTCATGCAATAACTACAAGATTAGCAATCTTCTTTTTTGAAATCATGGGGTTCAATTTTACCAAAGGAAAATTGCAGTGTGTGTGTGTGTTGGGGTTGGAAGTTTGAATTTGTTTTCAATGAATTTTCATCTCTATTGATCTTTTAACTTTTTTACATATATGCAGGGTTACCTTGATCCGGAGTACTTCCTTACTCACAAGTTGACTGATAAGAGTGATGTTTATAGTCTTGGTGTTGTGTTTCTTGAAGTTTTGACTGGAATGCAACCAATCTCACATGGCAAAAATATTGTTAGAGAGGTAACAATCATGGCTTGGCTTCTCTCCCCATTCCCTAACAAATGTGATTGGACCTAACTAGGATAACAATAGGAAAGTTCAATATGAGATACCGTGCTGACTCACGCCCCATCCTAATTCAATATTTGACATAGGTTTAATCACATTGAACAATGTCTAAGTAATATATATATGGATTTAATTTTTATCCATTGACAGTGTACAACTTTTTTACACATTTATTCAATCATGTGCTGCCACGTCAGCCATGATTGTGTTTTCTCTCTCCCACTACTTGAAAAGTCATTCAAACAGAGTGTTTTGATTGGATGACGATGTAAAATATTTTCATTGTCAGTGCATCAAATATATATATAGGGATAAATTCATACGTAACTCAGCATTTGCATATGGAGTTCATTTATGACATTTTCTTCCCCATATTTACTCCATACTAAACTCACCCTAAGGTTATGTTTGGTTGAGGGGTAAAAGTGGAGGTAAAGTTTCCCTGAATGAGCTCTATGTGTAAAATCACATAGAAAGCTGATTCAAGTAAATGTTAGGCCTATTTTTACCTTCCAAGTCTAAATAACCGAGTTTCCTACCCTATTGGATGTTCCTTTGTCATGTAAATAGTCTTTTAATCATTTTGTATCGCTTATGATGTGAATCATAATATGGTGCTTGATGATGACATCTCTAAATCTTCTTTTCAGGTTAATGTTGCATATCAAACTGGTGTGATATTTTCCGTCATTGATGGACGTATGGGGTCCTATCCATCCGAGCATGTAGAGAAGTTTTTAACCTTGGCCTTGAAGTGCTGCGAGGACGAGCCGGATGCGCGGCCTAAAATGGCGGAAGTGGTTAGAGAGCTCGAGAACATATGGTCCATGATGCCGGATTCAGATACCAGGAAAACCGAGTCCATAACCAGCGATTCCGGAAAGATAGTCAGTACGCCGTCTTCATCGTCCGGCATAAAGACTCCTTTTGTATCAGGAGATGTATCAGGTAGTGACCTTGTTAGTGGAGTAGTACCAAGCATCAAACCAAGGTAGAAGTGGAAAAGGATATACCTCTAGCAAGTAGCAATTATTACACTCTGAATTGGAAAGGGAAACTATATTACTAAATGTCTTCTTCTTCACTATGTATATTCTTTTCTTAGTACAATGTAATAAACTGATAGAACATTGGCTGGTAAATAATATATCGATTTTGTACACCATTCAAGGGTATGAGTAGTTATTATAATACTGCAAAAGTTATAGGAAAGTGTGTGTATGTTTATATTAGCTTATTTTGGGTTCAAATACCTTATAATTTTTTTTGGAGCCAACTAATGTAAAAACAAAGAAAATATTATTTATTCGAACTAAGTGTTTGTTAAACATATTTGATTTCCCTTAGAAACTTATTTTTTGTTCCCTTATTTGTTTTTCCTTCGGATCAAGGGAGACAATTTCTTATGTTCTTATTCCAAAGTTAAAAAATAAGTAGTTTTCAACTAATAACCTACTCATCATTTTGTATTATTTTGATTTAAAAGATACAATTCTTTGGTGATATTTTAGGTCTCTTCTTTGTATATAGGTTCTGTTTTGACTAGTTATTATTTGATCATCAAATGCTCGTATTTCACTCTCAGTGAATTGAAGGTTGTACTCGAAAGGACTCTATAACTAAATTAAAACGAGTGTTTGTGTTCATAGGGTAGAATAACACATCTCAAATCTTTGTATTGATGACATTAACACATCTCTCGGTGCCACGAGCAATTCTCAAAAGCTTCCTTAAGAAATGACATAGGATTGTCCTATCTTGACTCTCCTCAAAGCACTTTTCAATCATGTTCTTCATGTGAGTGTATTGGATCTTGATCAGTCCAAAAATGAGTTTTAACCATTGATTTGTATTTTATACTTTCGACTTTGGGCGAGTTTTAACCATTGATTTGTATTTTATACTTTCGACTTGGGCCTCATTGTACTAAGTTCATTTTGGACCTTAATGGACCATATAACGAGTTACGAACAAGTTCATTGAAGGATAAATGTTAGTCATGTGTTTAACGTTGTCCTATTCCAAGGAAATGATTGAATCCTAAATGCCTCGTTAAAGAAGAAAATGATCCTTACCGCCCTAGTTGATTCATGATTAGGCTTTGTTTGGATTGATGGTAGGGGATCAAATGAGATGGAAGGGGGTGAAATTTTTTAATGTTTCATTGTTGGGATTTATTTTAGCAGGATGGGATGGGATGTGATGTAAGGGGATGAGATCAATTCATTTCCTCAAAATTGGGAGGTATTGGATGGAATCAACTTTTTTAAGCCAGTTTTTTTAAAAAAATATACCATTCAATTCCATTCTATTTTATTAAATATCCAAACAATGATATGAAATTTATATCTTATTCCGTCTCATATCATTCCTCTATATTCCATTGCATTTCATCTCACTCCATCCACCATCGGGTATCCAAAGAAAGCCTAAATGTTAGGCAGTAAAAAAAAAAAGGTGAGGGATGCTTTGGTGACATATGTTATAGGAACTGAGATGAGCAAGCCTAACAAGAGCAGATGGAACAAGTTACCCACCTTCTCAAACATTCTGGGCTTTTCTTTGGGCCTAAGAATATGAGAACGGGCCCACATGAAAACATGACGCAAGCCCATACGTAACACCGCATTCAATTTTGACCCAAACCGCGTTGGCTCCCACACCGTAGCGTATATAAGCACCAACACCCTCTCCTCTGTTTTTCTTCGTCTCAGATCAGTGATCACAGCCATGGGGAGAAGTAAGCATCCAAAACCCTCTCTCCCTCTTCCAATTTCTTCTTTCTTTCCATTCCCTTTCAATTTCTTCTGCATTTTTTCATTTCATTATTCACGTTTTCTACCTTCATATGTTATCTCTCACCATCAATTTCTTATACATAGAATCGTAATCCACAGCCCAAAACATGATTTCTATGAGTTTTAAATGTGTAGTTCTTATCAATTCAGCTACTTGAATTGTAGTTATATATAGAGTTCAATTTCTCTACTCACTGAAATTTCACTTAAATGACAAATCATGTTAGGTGGCCGTGATAGTAGGTAGTTTTTCTGTGAGAAATTCTTTTTTTTTTTTGACGATGTAAGACTGTGTCAAAAATTCATTAAATTCACAAACAATGGTATTAGAATATAAATTATGACAAGATTTATTAGGATAAGATTTGTTAGGATTTTATCTTAAATCTAGAACATTCTATTCTATGATGTCTATATAAGAAACACTAACTCCAATCATATGTAATGTAACACTTCAATATTATCATTTAGTCTATTATTAATTTCACAATTTTATCCATTTTTGAGCTTCAAATCATATTTCCTTTTATGGATTTTGTTTCTGGCCAAAGACTCCATTACATACGCATCTGTAGCTAGCTACCAAATGTGTTAAGCGTCTAAGATCATATATATTGCTCTCTATATTTCTGATAATTTTGAGGATTCTTTCAGGACCAGCAAGGTGTTACAGACAAATAAAGAACAAACCATACCCAAAATCCCGGTTCTGCCGAGGTGTACCAGACCCCAAAATCCGAATCTACGATGTTGGAATGAAGAAAAAAGGGGTGGAGGAGTTTCCATTCTGTGTCCACCTGGTCTCATGGGAGAAAGAAAATGTTTCCAGCGAGGCTCTTGAGGCTGCACGCATTGCTTGCAACAAGTACATGGCGAAATTCGCAGGAAAAGATGCTTTCCATTTGCGTGTGAGGGTGCACCCTTTCCATGTTCTGCGGATCAACAAGATGCTGTCATGTGCTGGTGCTGATAGGCTCCAAACAGGGATGAGGGGTGCGTTTGGGAAGCCACAGGGGACATGTGCCAGGGTTAATATTGGTCAGGTGCTGCTCTCTGTGAGGTGTAAGGACAGTAATAGCCATCATGCTCAGGAGGCTCTCCGCCGTGCTAAGTTCAAGTTCCCCGGTCGCCAGAAGATCATTGTCAGCAGGAAGTGGTGAGCTTTATCATCTCTTTCTTTCTTGATTGCTACCATTTGGTTTCAATTCAACTGATGCAGTCTTGTTACAGTTTAAGCCATGGTTTTATTGTTAGTTAGGTGTTTCCAATTTGGGTTGCTTGTGAATTCTCAAGCATTGGTTAGATTCGGTTTGGTTAATTGTGTTATACAAAGAATAATGCTAATGACTTAGACTCAAATTTACCCCAAGTAGCAGACATATTTAGCCAGAAACTTGTGATCAATATTAGGTAGCTTAATGGTTGAGTATGAGACTATGAGTATATTTTTGTTTGAATTAAGGTTCCATTGTTGGTTGATGAATGTGGGATTTAGATCCTCTAAATTGGGGTCTAAAGTGAGGGTAGTCACAAAGTGAGAAAGCAAGGAATTTATCATCTTTGGATCAATATTCAGAGCTGTCAAATTAGCCCATAATTTATGGGCTGACCCCTTAAGCCCCCACTAATATTGACTCACAAGTAAGGAGGCTGAGATGAGCTCATAGCCCATTTAACCCACTAAAAGTATGGGCTGACCCCTAGGGTCATGGGCAGCCCATTTAACTCTTCCACAACAATGTTATTTTGATATCTATATCAAACATCCATACATCATATTTATAACAGAGTGTGAGTTCCACACTTCCACTACCACTACTTTTATCACTTTTTTATTTTCTTTTCAATTATTTTCCGTGCATCATCTTTACTTTTTTTAATGTATATATCCACTTTGAATGTCAAAATATCTTTATCATTCCAAAAATTGATATATCACACCTTCACACTCATTGTTCTCTCTCACTTCAACAATAATCACCATTGCAAATGGATTATTGTCAAATGATCCAAGGGTAATATACCTCTTACTTTCTCACTTTATAGTTATCCTCAGCTTAGAGGATCCATGTGTAATTTGTTTAAGGACCTATCAAATATATAGAGTGATATAGAATTCATGTCTTAGAGACTTTTGTCTTATTATCTTCTGCCATTGTTAATTTTTGTAATGTTTATAGTGATGCTTGCTTATTCAACAATTGTCTTCCAACTTTTTAGGGGATTTACTAAGCTCAGCCGATCTGACTATTTGAGGTTAAAGTCTGAAAACAGAATTGTGCCGGATGGTGTCAATGCCAAGGTTTGTCTCTCCACATAACCATGTTCATATATATGTTTCTGTGAAAAGAATCCTCGTAATTTAATTCATGGTTTGTTGAATGAATAGATTTAACTTATGAACTGTTTTACTTATTCAGTAGAAGAGCTTTGAGGTTCTTACTATTTACAGTATTTAGTACATAGATTAGTGTATTGACTGAATATTTTTTGTCCTTTGAAGGTTCTTGGATGCCATGGACCTTTGGCAAATCGTGTGCCTGGAAGAGCTTTCTTGCCAACTACTGCTTAGGGCCATATAGAGTTGAGCTCGAGGACGTTCATTGAATATGTTATGTTCTTTTTTCCTTGTGAATGAGTGTTCATATTAATTACAGTCTTAACTGTAATAAAAATAAAACTCTGTTGTTTAGATCTGCATTTTTGTCATATGTATGTGTTTGAATTATGTATCCAATTTTCTTATGAGATGTCTTGTGTTATGAAACTGATGGGTAACAAACAGAAAGAAAGAGCGACACAAAATATAAAAGATAACAAATGACACAAGATTCTGAAGAAGATGACACTCCACTCAAAAGAGGTTTATCTTCCTTAATAATGAAGCGGCTACAGCTTACAACTAAATTAATTTTAATTTGGTTTATATTCAAATCGGACATTACCAATTTGCACCCACCTATATTGATTTAAAAATTCAAACTAATTATCACATCTATATCTTGGGCATAAAGATGTACATCTTCAAACCAATTGTCACGACACGGGATAATAGGTTCATTCCGGCCCAAAATTCTTAGGTGATCCTGAATCACATTTAATGCATGGTCCAAGAATATTTACAACCACATATTTTTTAATTTTTTATATAAATTTATAATATTGTAAATCAAAATATATGATTATGAATATTTCTGAATCACACATTAAATATGGTTAAGGACTATCCAAAATTTCTCCATCGAGCGGCATTTATGAGAATATGGTGGGTGGGAACATATTTTGTAAGACTTTAGCAGTCTCTTGACTAAGTTTCAGAAGCACACAAAGCAATAAAAGAAAAGACAAAAGATTTATTCAATACTTAATTAATCTCAATAGAAAAATGAGTTGCATAGTAAATAGTTAAACAGTATCCCATACAGATGATGCTTCATTCTTTGGAAGAATATATTGTTTGGTTTATTGCAAATTGGATTGTGTTAATAATGGCTGAGATGCACTTGGTACCCTTGAGGTTTATTGGTATTGCATTTTGTCTCAAACTTGAAGGAATATTCCACTCCACGTCTCCACCCCAAATTAACTTTGGGGCTTTTAGTTGGGGGAATCCTCGAATATTTTTGAGAATATTTCATAGGAAAGTTATAGGAATTATAGATTCTCAGTCTATGAGAATGTTTTGAAGAGTGTAAAAAAACTATATTACCCCTATTATAATTTGTTATTTTCAAAATTATCCTTATCTAATATCCATAATAATAATAATAAATATAATAATAATATTTTATTTTTTATTTTTAATTTTGATTTTAATTTTAAATTTCATTTTAATTTAATTTTTATTTTTTATTTTAAATTTCATTTTCATTTTCATTTTAATTTAATTTTATTACTTTGATTTTTAATTTGGTGCATACTTTTGATATACATTTATTGTTAATTTTTGCTTTCATTGTTAGGGGTATTTAAGGAAAAATTAAAATATTGCCAGGAATATTAGTGTTAACCAAACACAAGAATTATTCATTTTTGGAAAAGTTATATAAGATTCTCGAAAATTTAATTTACGAACCAAACGCACCCTTTGGGTCACTGAATGAATTTTTTTTTTTTTTGGTAAAGATTGAATGAATTTTCTTTGTAGACTTTATGGCCTACAAAAAGAACAATAGGCTTCGTCTCCTTTGTAAGCCCAAAGCACAAGATGAATAGGAAGGACACAGGAATCAGCTCAGACAAAAACACAAGGCTTAGCTTAAAGAAAAAAAATTAAAAGAAAACGAACTGAAGAATTGGGCAATGGCCTTTAAAGTTTTCTCGGAATTTTGTAAAAATAGTTTTCAAGTTTTATCAACTATTTTTAGAAGATTGCAATTTGCAAATAAGGATGGGAATAGGTTAGACGACATGACTAAGACCTATAGTCAAACGGTGTTTGATCTGATCTGACTTTTAAAAAAGAGAACAAACTCAAATCTTTTTAAAAGTCTCTTAACAGATTAGGTCTAGGTTCGCTGTAAAGTCTATTAGGTCTATCAGACTGACATGAAACTATTAACATATACATATGATTCTATTTTTTTTTTAAATGTTCACAAGTAGACATGTTTATGAGCCTTCTAATAATTGACCTATGGTCAACTTGTTTGGATGCCCAGATCTATTTGCATGATTAAACCTATTAGCCTATTATGCAAGTTAGGCATGATAAACGAAAAATCTGGCCTGATCTTACCTATTCATATTTCTTTATTGTAAGACAACTCAATTCAAATTAGATCAATTGAAATCAAGATATGAATAAATCTTAGATTGGATGTGCATAATTTTCTCTTTTTTTTACATACACTTGGTTTTGCTGCTTTATATGGATATCACCTCCAACAAACATAGGTTTTGTTAGAAGGATGCATTGAGTAGCTTAATTGTAAATACGTCATTCCTTGGTATTATAGTGATGATTTCAATATGAAATGATTAAATGAATGAGCTTGAAAATGTTATAATTTACCAATAGAACACTACTTGGAAAACATTATTAGAAGGGTGGTTTAGTGTACGAAACTTTTACTTCGTAGAAGTAGAGAGAAATAGATTATAAGAAGTTTTGTTCCCAATAAATGAAGAGGCTATTTCTACAGTTTGAAAGAAGAGAAATTGAGTTCTTAGAACTCATGAAATGCAGCGGAATGGATGAGTGAATAATTATTCATCAAGGATCTATGGCTTTGATACCATGTTAAAACTCATGGTATTAGGCCCAAAAGTCAAGAAGAAGAGAGATAGAAAATATGATAAAATGAAATATAATAAAATTGATTAGAATGAAAAGTGATAGAAAATACATGGGATATAGCCTTATATAGGCATACATATCAATATAACAACCCACTAACAATATCTAATCTCAATCAACTAAAACTCAATTACAATAATATCTTCCAAGGCTTAAAATTGATCTGAAGTTTGCCAACATCATGGTTGCCATATCAGTTTTTTCTCTGTGTAATAGGCTTTCATATAAACAAACAACTAGATCCTGTTCTTTTACACTTGTACTACTTTTCATAACAAAATCACTACTAGCAAAGGCTCAAAACACTACAGAAATTTGAATTTCTTATGCATGGACCCTTTAAAATATACATGAGCTTAAGATTGATTGTTGGGCAGTTTGACAAGAACTGAGTGCTCTGGTTTGTGATCACACTCAAAGTCTAGATGGACGAATGCGCGTTCGACATCTGGAAGTTTCTCGAGCTTTATCTGTAAGGTCTCTCCTATGGCATGTGCTTCTTTTAAGGGTAAATCCTCTGGAAGTTCAATATCAACCTGTTCCAAATCAAATCTAGAATAATGAGGCATAGAATTTTATCACCACAACTAGTTTACTTTCACAAACTCTAAGGTGTACTTATCTGTATCATACAGATAATTTATAATCACTCAAATCAAGTACTTTGAGGTAGTTTGGTTGGTGGATGAAAATGAGGGTAGAAGCTATATGAATGAATTTCAGTTATAAAGTTACAAATGGAGATCATTCTATGAAAAAATTGTCTATTTTTAACTCAACCAAACACACCCTAAAATGGAAATCAAGTAGGTAAGTGTCTTATCAGTATTTTGTCATTATAGAGAATTTCCAACTAAAAAATTTAAGAAACAAGGGATATGTATGTACATGCGCGAGTCAGGGGACAAGGGGGCCGCTATTTCAGAGAACACTGAAATTGAATAAGGCCCCCCCAAACTGGGGAGCCTATGTGTGCACGAATTGCGGGACTCCCGGGAGGCTGAGGCTCGACAGCCTCCTGGGAGGACCGCTCCAAAACATAGTGAAGCTTTGCAAGAAAAGTAAGAGCAAAGCGAAAAAGCAAAGTATTGTAGCTCATATGCCTAGCAAGAATCAATAGTGTTTGTCGTACAACAGAAATACGTCCAACGAGCACCCAACATGTGCTATTCATGATATGGAATGTGTGCTATATGTATAGCACACGTACGTATAGCACACATTCCATATAATTTATAGCACACCTTGGATGCTCGTTGGACGTATTTCTGTTGTACGACAAGCATTATTGAGCAAGAATAGCAAACAAGGCCAAGGCTTATTGGGCAATTACATTGTAGAACATACCTCTACAAAATATAGAACACCAAATGTGTAAGCACGGACAGTGTCAACACGCTTAACTTGAGGGTGCCTTACAACAAGATATGTCAGCTTCTGTAAAACTTCAGGAGGTGCTGATTGCCCCACAAGTGAAACTGCATACCAAGTTATCCAGAGTCAGAATCAAGCTAAAACAACAAGTACTGAACTTACATTAAAATATCTTAAATGTCAGTACTAATTTAACATCTTCATTATGACTCCTCTCTTGTTTTCTCCTATCCTGGTTTTCCAACTAGTTTAATTATGATTGTTCTGCGAAAATTATGCTAAATACTAATTTGGCTAATGAATTTTCACCAATAAAAGATAACGAACGATTAAGGGCTGCTGATTTTATTAAAATTGTCAGTCTAAGAATCATATCTTAACAAAATTCTTTTCATCTCAGTAAAGTTTTAGAAACTGCTTTGCTTTCAACTGACAATATCGAAGCAGTGAGAGCGCGATGCGAAAACAAATCTACTTTTAAGGATTAATTTGGTTTGTGCTTCCTGAATTTCACTGACATACTAGATTCTGCTGCAAATTCTCACTTTGTAAGGCCATACTTGTAAAGTTCCAACATTTTGCTATTTGATTCTGATAAGGATATCTAGATGAATTACCTGCATTTTCCATAACAGTTCTGGACCAATTTGTAATAGTGTATACCGCAAGCAGAATAGCACCAATCGGGTCAATCCACCAGTAAAATTTGTCACCAAGAACTGCGGCTACTAATCCAACCACATTTGTTACAACATCAAAGTGGTGATCCTGCATATTGCCACTTTTTCTATAAGGTTTAAGAGTTGCTGTGGCTCAATTCATAAAGCAAATATCAGAAAAAAGTGTATGCATACATCTGCATAGGCACGGACGATCTTGTTCGTCGAGGTTCTGCAGTAAAGCCAGAGGATAAGCTTCACCACCGTCGCGAATAACATAATAGAGTACAGCCATATCAATTGTTCAGCCGTCATCTGTTCAGAAGGACTGTTTTCTATCAGTTGTTTTAGCGCCGTGATTAAGACCTGAAACCCTGTAACAAGATGAATTAGATGTGGCATGTAATTTGTATCAAATATCAATGTATAAATTGAAAAGTTATACATGAAAAATCATGAAAGATTTAGGAGAGCATTCCAACCTAGACTTACATCTATAATCTAAAACTTAATGCTTTCCTTAATTTCAGCAATAAGAAAGCCTATCCATTACAGAATTTCTGTTCAATATCAATTTGCAAGAGAATATGGCCTTTAGATTGTGTAGACAAGAGTGATAACAAAGAAATTCAATGAACATAATCTTCCTTGAATAATGTGTTTAATTCTGCTTTTGTAGAATTGATGCTGTCAAAATTGATTTGTTAGCATTGATTTTGATGTAACGTGATTTATGTTTGGTAATTCCTATAGAATTGATTTTGGAGGTCTCCTAGAATCAATTTTGGAAGATAGAATTGAAAACCAAACATGTCAAAAATTGTTCAAAACCAATTCTATAGGTTCAAGGTGAGTGATTCTTGCTCACCAAGTGTTGCCATGATAGCAGCAAAGATAATTATTCCAACCGGTTGCACCCTCAACTTTCCAATTGGATATTGATAGATATTTATGTTCTTCATTGAGAGATGAGTGAACCAAAGTATTCCACCAGCCATGAGATCAAGCAGAGAATCCAATGTTGATGCTGCAATAGCTATTGATCCACTCTTTAATGTGGCATAAATCTACATATGGATATCCAAAAGTTCAATTAATCAAATATCAGAAACTGCTTCATCTGAAATCTCACTATTAGGTTGCGTTTGTTAGAGTCAGGAAAAAATTGACTCTGTCAAGTGTTTGGTGCGAAGGTCACAGTGACTCAATGAATAGAGTCATAGTGACTCAGTGAACAAAATTGTCAATTTTTTGTTCACTCCAATTTTGGAGTCACTGTATTGGAAGGGAGTCATTGTGTGCTGGAAGGGAGACACAAATATGTGAGGATGTAATCGGAGTCAATTTTGGAGTCACTGTGACTCACTCCTGTGATGACACTGACACCATGACTCCCTTGACTCACTCCAGAGTCACTGAAAACAAACACTACCTTACAACCTTAACATTATTGTTGCTGCTTAAAATTACAAAAGATACTTTTCTAATCAGAAGAGGGTATTGGAAGTGATGAATGAATATATATAGGGAACTTCAAGTGAAGAAATATTCACCTTTAATATCAATAAAGCTACATTTGCATAATTTGAAATCTTCATGGCTCTTTCTTGTTGAGCCTGCTCCTCATCATCATCATCCTCAACAACAGTGTCAGATGTCACTATGGAGTCAACTTCCTCAAATGATTTTAGAGTAGCAAGTTGCCTTTCATAGTACTCTTTCTCCCCTATAATGAACATTTGATGAGGACATGTTAGTTCAATCTAAAAACAATTATATTAATTCATGAATAGAAGAAAAAAAGAAAATCACGGATATTCCATTCAAGAACACTCTTTATGTAACTATAATCATTCCTATGATTAGAACTTTTCTTATGTGAGAGCCATTGAACTTTTCTGCTGGGGTTTAATGAACTTGAGTTCAGCTTCCCTCTAGTTATTCAAGTGACACTGATCTTTATTAACTGAACTATTCAGGGAGGTGAGAGTAATATTTAGGGGTTCAGATGTCAATTTAATTTTTGAGAAAGACAGGTGTAATAATTTTATGAGTTTAATTTTGATGTACTGATTTTACACTGTCGTTCAATCAAAATACTTTATTTGTATGACTTTTCAGGTAGTGGAAGAGAGAAAATATAATTATGGTTGACATGGCAGCACATGATTGAATGACTGTGTAAAAAAATATTATACTGTCAGTGGTGGAGGAAAATTAAATCCTAATTTTATATACTCATGGATCTCTTGAACAAATTTCACAAAATAAATTTCATCAATAGAAAGTGAATTTACCAAATCTCAAAGAACTTCAGTGCCTTAATATTAATATTACTAAGGAAATTAGGAAACATTAATGTTGTCCCAATTAGTAACTAAAATTGCCACTAATAACGCATACATCGAGCAGAGATAATGTAGAAAATCAATAGTTCTCCCTGTACATTAGAAATACTTAGTGGGAGTAACTAAAGTTTTTTTTTTTTTCTTCTTCTCCTCCTTCTCTATCTTTTAGTGGGAGTAAACCCAATGTATGTATTGTTGGAGTACAAGTAACAATGCTAGTAGAAAGGTCTATAAAATTACACATGGGCATATGGTTTATATTCAAATTTCAGCAGAAATGATCTAGCTAGCCCAAACTCATAAATTACTTTGCCATGAACCATTTCTAAAATAAATAAATAGAATTAAAATGAACAATTAAAGACATGAACTCGATTGAACTAGGCTCATTATATACAGAAATACAATTAAACTCTCCCAACTCTAGAATTCTCCATTCACAATTACATCTCAACAAATCTAACTAATAACTCGAGCCGAGTCAACTCACCACACCACAAAGATTTGTTTTTCTTTTTTTTACATTCACACGTGGTTGGATGAACTGTGAGACCACATTCAAGTAGGACCCGTACTACATCGGTGATACAATTTTGTAGACACGAAGAAATTTAAAATACAAAATTCATTTCTCTGAATATATATAGAGAGAGAACCTGGGCTTAAGGCGGTGGAGGAGAGATCAAGATCAAAAGGAGACTCGGAATCGATGGAATTACGGAGCTTGTTGGGAAGCTTTGACAGGAACGCCCTTCTGAGCGAGTTGACGGAGTTCCGGCGACTCAGACGGGTTTTCCGGCCGGCGGCGTAATCGGCGGAGGTCCAATCATCATCCTTGGAGAGCAGTGGCTTCGTCGTCGGATCTGAACCGTCGGATTTGGCGTCCATTCTTCTCTCTATATATGAAATTGGATTGAATGATGAATGTTAGTCACTTTCATCCATGCACAGGCAAATACGATGACGATGACGAAGGAATGAATGATACACACAAACAAAACTATAAATCTGAATCATACCATGTGATATTTATATTTATATAAACCAACTATTCTATATAAATAATTAATTCAGTTGAACTCAACTTAAATTATATATATACAGGACATATAAAGTGAGAGGGATGTGAGTTAAAGGAATAAGCATAAATTATTGAATTTTACTTGAATGGTAAGGATTAGAACATACATACAGTCATTTGACTTTTTTAAGTGGTTATATGACTTTTTTAAGTGGTTATATGACTTTTTAAAATCTCTTAATCTTGACAATTCATGGATAATTTTATGGCCAAGATTTACTCATCTCACTATCATATAACTTTAGCGTTTTCAATATATATATATATATATATATATATATATAAATGAATTTAATTTCAATCCATTGTGTCAGTGTAAAAAGATATCCAATCATGGATCAACACATCATCAAAAATCTTTAACTTAACCACCCACAAATTAAAATTTTTTACACTAATATAGTGGCATTTTATAGAAATTATAATAATTTTGCATTTTCAACAGCGATATATACACATAGAGAGCCAGTTTATGATTCTCTCTTTTAATATCTATCATTTTGGCAATTTTAATTTTTCTCTTTGTCTATACTAGCCACTTTTGTAATGTTTTTTTCCTAGTTATAATTATTTTTCTATATTTAAAAAGAGTTTAATTTTGATGCATTGTTTAAAGGTATTTTATACTGTCATCCAATCAAAACTCTTCATTTGTGTGATTTTTAAGATATTGAGAGAGAGAAAATACTATCATAACTGACGTGACAACACATGATTAGCTGTCAACGATTTATACACTATCTATGGATGAAAATTAAATCCTTTAAAAACTATGGTTAAGGCAAAAGAAAATAAAAAGATAACTAAATTTTAATTATATATTATTTGTATTTTATTTTTGTGATTGTGTATTTTTATTTTGTTTATATTATATTTTTATTTAAATTTATTTATTTTTTATATTTAATTAATTTTTGTTGTAAATAGAAAATAGATAAACGTAAATAAATATAATATAAAATGAAATAAATATACAAGACTATAAAAATAAAATATCAATAAGATATAATTAAAATTTAATAATTTTTTTATTTTATCTTTAACCACGTTTTCAAAATATAGTGAAATGAATTTTTGTGCCGAAATTAGAGATAAAACACCAGTTAAAAACAATTTAAACCTATATAAACTCAATTCAAACTTTTTAACTATAAAGAATAAATTAAAAAAGAATTAAATCTCAAATTTGTCATTCATTTTGTATGTGTGAATCAAATTAGTCCTCCACTTTAATTTTCGCTCAAAATAGTCCTCCACTTTGCAATATATGAATCAAGTTAGTCCTCCTGACATTCTTTTTTTATAACTTCGTTAACTTTTGCTAACGTGAACTGTTTAATCCAACTTGGCAAGTGACATATGTAACCCTATAAATACGCATAACTTATATTAACCATCCATTTTACTTATTTTGAATCAAAATCATCATCCACTCTTATTTAAAAAGAACTATTTTGATTCAAAACAAGTAAATTGGAGGACTTATAGGAGTTATGAATTTATAGGATTAGATGTTACTCCCTCCATTCCAAAATATTAGTCTTTTAAGGTTTTTACACGTAAATTAAGAAATTCAATAAATATTCTTAATTTCATAAAAAGATATATTGAAATGACTAAACTACCTAAAACATTAATGAGAAAGAAAAATGGTTAGAAAGAAAGAGAAATGATATTAGGGGTATAATAGGTATGAAAAAATTAAATTGACATTGGAAATTGAAAACGACTATTATTGTGGAATTTTTTTTTCTACCTTAAATGACTAATATTTTGGAATGGAGGGAGTACTTGCTAAGTTAGCAATAAACAGTTCATATCATTATAAATTAACAGAATTATAACATAAAAAATAAATGGAGGACCAACTTGATTAACAAAGTGCAAAGTAGATGACTATTTTGAACAAAAATTAAAGTAAAAGACTAATTTGATTCACGCGTACAAAGTGGAGGACCAATTTGAGGTTCAAAGAAATTATATGAAACTTTCTGTATAATTAAACCTTATTTTTATCTACTAATATCTAAGTTTATTATATTGTATGAATACTTAAGGCATGTATACAGTATTGTTGGTATGGGTGACAAATGGAGGATCTGGGTAGTGTTGGAACAATCATTGCCTAAATGGAATTTTTGTAAATATATATACATATTTTTGGTGATGTGCCAATTTGATAAGAGTATCACTAGTATTAAATTGTGTGCTTCAATTATTGGTGATGGTGCTTCAATTTGATAAGAATAATGCTACCTAATGCTTTTTCACTGTAATACTATATGTTTTTCTTCATTAAAAAAAAAAAAACCAACAATTTTTTTCACCAAACCTAAGAATCACTAAAAAGATTTTCACAAATTAAATCACTTTGTGTTTTAAATAATTCAGAAACAGAATCGAATCAGTAGATATAGGAAAATGCAACCAATAACTATCGCAAAGACAAATAATAATAGCAGCATTTTCCTTGCATCACTCACGTTATGTTTGAACAAGAGCAGGACCAATATTAAGACATTACGGTACAAATCTAAGTTTTGGACCAATTCCACGAATTCAATTAATTAATTATTTAGGATGGACCACCGCTTTATGGTGCTGTATGTTTTTTCGTCGGCATCCACTTGTAAAGTCTATATATACCATGTAGGTTAGCACAAATGGTAGATACTTGGACTGCTTAAGTATCATGTCCCGGGTTCGATCCTTGTGGAGGTGTGTATGCAGAAAACTTTGTGGTCAGCTCCCTACCCACCGAAAGGTAATCTTCGCCGACCGACGGATACCCGAGGGAAAACTCATAATATATATATATATATATATATATATATATATATATATATATATATATATTATTTTTCAATATAAATACATTTAATTAATATCTAACATGTGTTATGTGTCATATATAATATGTGATATACATAATGTTTCTTACATATGATACACATTACATATGATACATAGAACATGTTGGATACTAATTGAATGTATTTTTGTTGTACAACACACACGATTGATAGTAATAATGTCAAGTTAATATTTAAAATTAAATATTTATAATATATTTATTAAAATTAATGATAGATAAGAAATATTTAATAGTAAAGTGAATAACACTTTAAAATTCAAGAATAATAAAAATAAGAATTTTATTAACAAGTATACTAAGAATACAGTTAAGATCATAAAAATAGAAATATTTATATTAAAAAAATATATTTTAATAGTTTCTCTATAAGGGGCCTATACGCCTATCATAAATTTTAAACTTTATTAAAATTTACTATTTTAATATTTTTAGAATACATGCTAGCAAAATCTTAAAAATAAATATCGATAGGAAGAGAAAAGATATGAAAAATAAATATATAAATATCATTTTCGTATATATAATAGGCTAAGAGACAAATTCTTATGAAATTCAATGATAAAAAGGCGATGTAGACATTACTTGAATATGTACAAGATTAATACATGGGTTTATTTATTGATCTTTTCTTTTAGTTGAAAGTTTATTTATTAATTTTCTTTTCTGCATTTTCCTAGTTGCTGAGAAGTTGTTTTGGGTTGAAACTTGTGAGTGTTTCTATACAAATTACTCATTTTTTTTTCAATAATATTTGACGTACAATAGAAATACATTCAACTTGTATCCAACGTGTGCTATCTATGTTACATAATGTGTGCTATACGTAGAACGTACATTCTGTAACATGGATAGCACACGTTGGATGCAAGTTGAATATATTTCTATTCTACGTGAAACATTATTATTATTTTTTGAGCAAAATCAAAGTTAGTAGTACACAAAATTAAAAACTAAGAATAGAGATGAAAAGTCAACTCGTTACTCGTGTCCATTTGCACACAATCAGTGACTCGTATAACAATAATAGATACTTAATACACGTTAACTTTTCACATCATATAAGATAGAGAATGATTATTACCACTATATTACCACTCTAATATATCTATTAATTAAATAACTTAAACCTAAAAAGTAACTTAAAAAAACAAAGATATTTAGAATATAAAAAAAACTCATTGAAAAAACATATGAAAGCAATGGTGAATCCAAGTAAGGTCAAAGCGAAAACTCAGGTTAAAAAGTGAAGGTGGTGAGATAAAAAAAAAAAGGTGAAGTACTAAAAAGGAATACGAAAGAGTTGGTCGCTGACAAATCTAACCACCAAAGATGTTTTTGACAAAATAACTCATAAAAAATTGTTTAAGTGTGACAAAATGCACCAACCGTGAGATTGAGTCAAAACACATTTTATCACATGACTGGAGTATTTTGTCACACTTAAACAATCTTTCATGTGTTATTTTGTCAAAAACATCTTTGGTGGTTAGATTTGTCAGCGACAAAATCTTTTGTGTTCCTTTTTTTGTACTTCATAAAAATAAAAATAAAAAGGCTGAAAAGAAAGTAATGGAAAAATAGAAGAAAAAGGGACAACTCATGATGTGTGAGATAAAGGGGAAAACGCTTGTATTTATGTACGAAATTTATCGATATAAGTATTTACACGGTACACAACATTGTTTTTATATTCAGTGTAATTTCAATTCATTGGGCAGTTAAAATAATTTTACACGTACATTTAATTATGGATTGACACATTAGTAAAAATTTTTAACTTAACTATCCACTAACTTGAAAATCACACAAATCAATAGATATGATTAACTGACAAATTACATTTTCAGTGCATCATAATTAAACTCTTTAATATATAAATATTAAATCAAATTATATAAGTGTTAGACAATACAATACTTTTTTATATATACTTTATTAACTTACTGTAGTTATATATTGTATATTTTTTTTTTGCAATTAATAGTTGCAATTGTACGTATATACAATTTCTGCTACTATTTGTAAGATGTAATACACTATTTAAAAGTTAAAACTCTCCAGTAGATTATGGCAAAACCATCTACTTCCCTTCCCTTTCACTTGTTATCTTCCTTTCCCTTTCCTCAAATTGGTATTACAGATTTTACGAATATCTGGTAATATAAAAAATAATTACTAAGAACACTTGTTAAATTAAAAAAATATACATTTTAAAAAAATTATATTTTATATATTTTTATATAAAAAATTTATCACAATATTTTAAATTTTTAAAAATCTCACTCAATAAGTACTTTTAAAGTCTTAACCGAACACTATTTAAAAAAATAACAATTTTATGGTGGCTGACATTTTGTTAAGTCGAGTAATAACTAATAAGTTTTGATATTTGTACATATCAAATAATATGTAATATATATTTATTTGATATGTAATATATATATATATATAAATGTTATTACTCCTAAAGGTATTAGTTATTAACCAAACACTATGAAAACCATGTTCACAGGAAAGTACAGCATCGCATTGCAGTTATGTATAAACTTTCAATTTCTGTGGGGCATAAGCTACTGGAGTACTCCATAAATAATAACTTCACCAAAACCCTGCCCCAAGTTATGAAACTCACCAGTCAGAGGCTTTACTCGATGGGGCCAGCTGCATCATTCATAAATTGCAGGTACAGATATTCTTTTTTATAGATAAACACAGGAATCTAAATATAAAGAGGGACCGGAGATACCTACTAATTCTGACTAATATGGTTTCATTAAAAACCCTCCTAAACTTAAATAAAGAAAAAAAACACCTTTTTTTTTTCGATAAGTTTAACCATGAGAGTCCAATGTCGGAGCAAAACTCATGGGAGGAGAGAACAAAACAGTGAACACAATCACCACAAAGAAACACAAACCTCATTTAAAAAACCTCCCAGTCTAGAATAAAATTAATCTATTGAGAAAAAAGAGTACTAATTTCAATGGGTAGAAGAAATTGTGCCACAATGAAAATAGAAGGAATAAATCACTCCACTCAATCCCAAACAATTCAAACCATTACGCCACAAATCATCAACTAATAATAAAAAGCACGGATGATGCTAAATGTACAATAAAAAACCAGCCAAACCAGTCAATAAATGAGATTTTGGGCCTTAATTACTCAGTCCATTACAATCTCAATGATTATTTGGAACAAAACCAAAGTCAAAACAGGTTCATTGACTGTATTGGCTGTTTTTCATAGTACACTTAGCATTATTGAAAAGGGACTAAACATAACTGAACATCCATGGCACAAGGAGCTAGCATGGTAACAAGGTTCCTCAAGTAATAAAACTTCATAGCACCACAACTCAGACAACAACGACAAAACACCATTCAAGGGAGGCCACAGCAAGCCCTACTCACGCAATTTTCCAACTCCACAACCAGAGCTATAGGTCCCAATAGGTTGTCTCCAATCCATCATAACATCACCAACTCAGAAAAGAACAACAACACATGGATCATCATACAACAACAGAAGCATTAGAATAAGAACAGCACCTCAAAACAAGTAAAGCACCACCTTAACACCTCCAACCAGCAGCAAATAAAGGAACATAAGAATATAATATTTTAAATCTTCCTCTTTAAACCACTTATCCACCCAGAAAAGTACTTCATCCAATGCGACACTAATTGACATGCATTAGAAAGACAAAATAAGTTTCAAAACAATAGAAACAATTTCAAGATAAAAATCAAAATACAATTGAGGCATCACTACAAGCCAAGTATCATCAAGGTAGACCAAGCAACCCGGAACTAGCATTTTAACAAACTTCACTGATCTTCCAAACTTTGATTTTAACCATGGCCTATACCAACAAAAGTATACTTATGAATCATTATCCAATTCCAAGCACACAGCAACCAGGGGGCAATTTAACTTTAGGATCCTAGATACCACCTCATTGTAAAAGCCCACAAAATTGCCACGCACCCAAGCAACATACCATGTGTTAGTGTTACATCTAACCACAGTATATATCCAAACCAACTCTACATCTGACCACAATATATATCATATCCTCTCCACAACCCACAACCATATAACCTCTCTCACATCAACTTCTCCACTCCTCACACCTATTAGTTTTAATCCTGACTCAGAAAAATAAGCCATGCTCCTATATCCCTCAACTGCATAACTCCATTCCAATACCCACTATAGTATTAATGAATGTGAGATATTAATTCAAACCTTTACTCAATACTCCATTTACCTACATCACATAGTACAGAAAGCTAGCCTGATCATGATGGCACAAATCAACTAGTTCATTGTCTACCTGCTACTTCCTTTGTCTTAGTTTACGCTTAGATTTCCCAAATTGCAGGTACAGATGTCACGTGAAATTGAATGCTCACTCAGTATTGAAAGAGTATATATAACCACAGAAGCGTAATTCATAAATAACGATCTTTAATTCGTTGCAGAATACTTATAGTAACTAGTAATCATCATCATCATTATATATTGGTCAGTGTTGAGACAATGATGATTAACTACCATGTAGACCAGATTGTCATATTGATCCACTTGTGAGGTAAGATAGTTTTAAGTGGTCATTACACGTGTTTAGTTCTGCATATAACATTTGATAATTATTGTGAGGATATGGTTAGTTAATTGATGATTCTGATCTCTCAACTCAATATCACTGCATGTTTGCAAACTCATTTGGAGGCTTCAAAATTGATTCTGAATGTCCAGAACTGATTTTATCATTTTTCTATCTTGTTTGGTTTTGAGCTAGGAGGATGGAACTTCAAAATTGACTCTAATTGAAGTGAAAATTTGTCTCATCTAGATTTTACACTTCTACTTTTATCAAAATCAATTCTGAGATCAAACTAGGAATCATAAATCACTTTATCTAAAATTGACTATCTTCATATTTATCAACAAACATTTCAACCAGAATGAAATGGAGAGAACAAAGGGAAATGCAACGATAAGGTAAAAGGAAGAAAACTATCAAATATTAAGACAGGTCCAAGTTGAGATGTCTCAAACTCATAGATATCTCAAAAGGCAAAAAGTACAAAAATGAGTTTCAATAATTTCATATTATTGGGTGATTAACAAAGATAAAAGCAACAAAGTTGGAAACCATCCAAATATGCCATCACATGCTCTCAGTACCTGTGAGACAACTTCTCCTTTTCCAGGTAGTTCTGAACATACCTGCATCCATTAAAACAAAAATGGATGTTTGTTAAACAAGGGGCTTCACATAGAAGATAGAATCATATGTCAACCAAAGAGGTAAAGGCTAATCTTTTCCAATGTAAGAGGCTCATGCACTTTGAGATTCAAGCTAGTGTAACATTTGTTTTATGGTGTCAATCCACCCCTCCATAAAATTACTATTAACTAATTTCATATAATCTCTCACCTTTTTCCTATTTAATGACTTGTGCTACAAAACTTAATCAAAGGAAATAAACACGATAAAAAAAAAGTTCAGATTTGCATTGTTCTTTGATTGTAATACAATTATGGTAACATAACATTAAAAGGCTAAACTTCAGGTCCTATTTCAACTTCTCTATTTGAGAAGGATTAGTTGTTGAAAATTTTGATTCTCTACTGATTTTAATAGCAACCCAGTTGATGCAATTAAGTTGAATTCTCAGGTTTTTACAGTAATAAGTTTCTTTTTCAATATCATTGAATGTATTCCCCAGCAGCTTCATGAGCCCTCACTCCTATTTTATGGTGTATTTGGTTAGAGAGAGCACCAAACAAGTTAATTCTATCATAGAGAGAGCACCAAAGAAATTCATACATTTTTTGACACAATAATCGATACAGTACACATTTTATCATAGAGAGAGCACCTACAAATCTATCTTCCAATGTTGAAGAACCGCACCTATCACTTATCTAAGCATTGTGCCATAATATTTCAATGTAAGAACGCAATAAATGAGTGCAAAGCCACCAAACCTCCAAACCAAATTGCATTCATTTGAAACGAATAACCCTCAAATTCATCCCAAAAAAATCAGAATCAAACACATCAATTACTGAATTTAACAAAAACTAAAAGAAAAAAAAATTATGAATTATCACATGGTTCCTATAAATTAGGGATACACACCATATCAATCCTTATTACACACCAAACGTGTGATTTGACGATTTTAATCATAGAAAATAAATAAAATAATAATATTCCCTAATTTACCAAACCACATCGAAAACGAAACCCTAAAACAGCAAGATGCAAACCAGTGGGCAAACAAAACTGAACAAAATCCAATTAAATCGAATCGAATGAAACGGAAAAGAACTTCAATGAAAGATCGAAAAACATACGTGTAGGTTCCGACGAGGGGACCGAGAAGGAGAGTGGCGCTGATCCAGTTCTCGGAGACCTTATGGTGGATCTTAGAAGGAAGGTCCTTCCATAGACCCGTCATGATCTTCTGATGGAACGGTGAGAGACCATAGGTCACAACCTTCATCGGAACGAATCCCTTACCCATCTTCTTCTTCTTCTTCTAGATGATTCTACGATTTCGCGATCTCTCTCTTTTGGGGTTTCTCTTTTTCCTTCTCTCTTTGGGAATGCTATGGGAATGAGAGTACAAATTCTGATACGGTACTTTATGGGAATGCTATGGTAATGTGTGACTTTGGTACAATACCATTGGTCCATTGGCAAATATGGGCTTTTTGTAGTCATGGGTTGGATTTGACTTGGTCCATTTTAGTGTTGAAAAACACTTTTAACCAAAAAAAAAATAGACTAAATACCTAAGATAATCATCTATAAATCTATTACTATTTGTCTCTATAATTTTTCATAATAATTACATTAAAAAATGTCAATTATAGTGACAATTTAATATTACCGTGAGTATAGGTCATTTATACTCACAGATAAAAATACTTACAGTGACAGTAAAATTAAAGTGTAGGTATATGTTTTCTACAGCCACAGTTATTATTCTTTCTCTAAGGTTGCGTTTGTTTTTTCTGACTCTGGGGTAAGAGTCAGGGGGTCAGTGAAAAACTGACTCTGTCATGTGTTTGGTGCGAGGGTCACAGTGACTCAGTGAACAGAGTCACAATGACCCATTAAACAAAATTGTCAATTTTTTGTTCACTCCAATTTTAGAGTCACTATTATGTGCTTGTAGGAAGACATAAATATGTGAGGATGTGTTCAGAGTCGTTTTTGGAGTCACTGTGACTCTGACTCCTGTGACACTGACTTCATAACTCCTTGATTCTGACTCCAGAGTCACTGAAAACAAACACTACCTAATAATTTTAGTGACAATATCAAATATGCATGGATAAATAATACTTATTACAATTTTTATCAATGTCATAGAAACTTGGTGTGAGTATATGGCAATTTTTGTATAGTGTCTAGAGGTAAGTTTTTGAAAATATAACAAAAAACTATTAGCAAATCTAACAAATAATATTAGCAAAAAATTTTACTACATAGTAAATGCGCTAGGTACATTCTTACTCTTAGAGTAAGTTTTTGAAAATATAACAGAAAAATATTTTTAATTATATAGTCCTACCAACATCAAGTTATTTTTAATTACAATAATGTTAAGTGAATAATGAAAAACCAACTCATTTAGTCAATGAGCCTATTTTGGCTTTAATTTTGACCCAAATAATCATTGAGATTGAATGGACTTAGTAATTATGGCCCAAAATCTCATTTATTGGCTGATTGGGCTGATTTTGTATTGTTCATTCAGTATCACCCTTTTAATTAATACCGCAACTTATTTAGACATGTAATAGTCTCTAAATACTTCCTAAATCGAAATTGAAAAAATAACAACATCGATGATAAATCTGATCTCATTACCTTAATTAATCCCCGAGTCATGCTAATTTATAAATCATATATATTTTAAGGCAATCATTATTTCCACCATGAAAAAGTTGATCTTTTCATAAATGGGTTTTGGTGACTATATTCTCATGATTGCTCCATGGGTGGTTATATTAAACCAAGAATTAGCCCCACTTTATAGAGACAATTATTACTAATAAGGTCAAATCAAAACAAGATTAGCCTGTCTATATATGTATTGATACGGTCAACAACCAATAATGCTTATCGTACAACAGAAATACGTCCAACAAGTATTAAACGTGTGCTATTTGTATAGTACATGTACGTATAATATACATCTCATAACATGTATAATATACATTGGATATTTGAACGTATTTCTATTGTATAACCAGTATTATTGGTCAAACATCCACATCTATATTAACTTCTATTTGACCCTACCAATGAACATAATCCTTTAGATATGGCCTTCTGCTCCAAAAGGAGGTTTGTTAGATAAGTGAGTTAATAATAATTTGTGAATTTAAAATGGAATAAAATAATTTCATGTATTAATAGTATGAAACACTTTATGCTGATTGAGAGAATTGTCATATAATTTTATAAAATATCAAGTGTATGTAATTACTCAACATTTTATGATTATTTTCTGATTTTTATTGTTATTATAAAAAATGGGAAAATAGCTATTCTATTGGTAACAATATAAAAAAAAAGTTCATCTCCTATCATTTTTAGTACTGCTCTAATTTTTTTTTGATAATTTAGTACTACTCTAATTAAATTTAGTGGCAATAACATGAGATGGTATGGTATGATAAAAGTGAAAAAAATACTATTAACTTAATCTAAAATTATAACTATTGATAATAAAAGATATAATTTTATTTTTAAATAAATTTTCATAACTAAATCAAGTATATATATATATATATATATATATATATATATATATATAAAGGGTTGAATCCATTATGGGCCCGTTTGAATTACATTGTTTCTGACTTTTTTTAACTTCTGACTTATCAGAAGTTACTCTGTCGTCTTGTTTGGCTATATAACTTATGACTTCTCCAGAAGTTATTTCAGTGCTTTTAGAGAAGTCAGAATATTTAACTTCTCTATAAGCACTTTTCAAAATAATTGAAATAAATTATTTTGTTATTTCATATCCACATACAAAATAACTTATTCATAAGTTACTTCTCAGAAATTACTTTTATATGATTTTAAATAAATTCTTTACCCAAACTAATCTTTAAGTATGCATGTTATAAGTTTGAATGTTAATACTATCAAATCCTAAAAAAGATGTTGAACAAATAAAGTCACCACTCAAATTTAATCACTATCAATAAATAGTTTAGATCAATCCCAAGTGAATATTTTTTATGCACATTATTACAGAAAAAACTTATAAATGGGTCGTAAAAAATACTCCTAGTGCAAAAGATTGTCAGAATGAATATATTTTGTGTTCTGGAAATCATGATCTTAATTATATCTGAAAGGCCATGTCATTGAAGCTATACAGAGAATTTAGTTACATGAAGCAACTTAATTTCTATTGTTCAGTTTTGGGCCTTTTTATTATTATTTCATTAGAAGTGGTGAATGGAGAGACACTGCCACTAAGTTGAGGGCTATCTTCTCTGAAATTGGAATTGAGCATTGCAAGTTCCCTTAGCTGCTGTCTCTTGTAAAAGTCCTGTGACTCATCCTTCACATGAAAAGAATAAGAGAGTATACAATTAGAAATATATATATATATATAAATCTATAACAACATATATTCCTCCTCTTCAGCAAAATCTCAAATTTTAGTGTTGTGTTTGAAAACAATAAAGAAAGAAAGAAAAACAGGAGATTAATGTTGGAAAAGTTTTACTCCATCACTTGACTTGGGTCATAGAAACAATAATGTTTGTTGTACAACAGAAATACATCTAACTAGTATCCCACGTATGTTATACGTAACTACGTATAACACACATTATGTATGACAAATAGCACACGTTGGATACTAATTGGATATATTTTTTGTTATACAACTAACATTACCGGTTATAGAAACTGCTGACTTCAAGTATAAATGATTTAGACTGATAAAATGAATAAAAAGTGATGCAATACTCACACATTATTGAGCCTATTAAAAGAGGGCAAATATTAGTAACGGAAACATTTATCCTACAATACAAATATTTATAACAGGGTATGATATTTATCTTTATTATTAAATTTTAAGTATTTGAATGTAAGGATCTAATCCAAAATTCAATGACAAAAATAAATACATCTGTTATAAATATTTATATTCTACATATAGTTTCACAGGTCCTATTATTTGCACTAGGACTCACCCTCTATCTATACATTTCTATTTATCAGTGCTATGAACTAAAATCAAGAAGAAAGCAAATAGTAGATTTGATTACCATGAATCCTAAGTAATAAGATGAACATAAAAGTGAAGACAAGACAGAAGACTAGTTGAAAGGAATCTGCTGATAATATTACTTTTCGTTTTTTAACATAAATTTCCAGAATTTCAAGATTGCATGATTTTAATTTTTTTTCCTAGTTACAAGCTTCAACCCTTGCACATTAATGCCACATGTATACGTACAAGAGATATAAACATAGGTAAAAGGAATGTATTTATGATGAAAACTAGATTAAAAAATTTGTGTCTAGAAAATTGATGTAGATTTTATGTTTTAAAAAAATTCAGATAACGAAGACATAAAATTGAGCAGAATGAAAATAATGAAAGCGATACTCATTATATATCATTTGATTATAAAAAAAGTGGTAGATTTACCATATCAATCATCAAATCATAATTATTAATTTTACAATGGATATCAGCAACTACGAATACTATAGAAAAAATAAAAATATATATTTTATTATTTTTATTACCTCTATATTTTTTCCTTGCATATATATACTGTACATGTCTAATAATGCTAATACTATTCAATATGAAATATTGTCTTTTCAAAATTAGTCACTATTATGGTTACTAGAAGAGGTACCCCACGTGCAAGGAAAAAAAAAGAAAAGGAAAAGTCTATAATGATTAGAAAACGACCATTTTCTCCTAACTTTACACTTTAAAGTTATGTAAATATTATTTTTATAAACTTTATAATTTGCACATCAAATGGGGGTCCCTTCCTCATAAGGGTATGTTTCATTGGGGGATTGAAAAAAAAAAGGGGGTGAAAGAATTTTTACAGATGAATTTTATATGTAAAATTAGAGATAAATATTTATGTATCAAAATTCTTACCCTAATTTTTACCTTCTATCAAAACACACATATTCTGAACTATTCAACAGAGTTAGAAAGAGATAGATACCACTGGCTTCAAAAGCTCTTGTATGATTTCCTGTGCTTGTCTCAACCTTACATCAATAATATTTGCTGGTAATTCAGCTTCAATTAAAATGTGTAATGGTTCATTCAGGTGCTCATACCCTGGCCTTCCTCTGAACAACTCTTCCTTTGAAGTTTAAAACACAAAAATGGAATAGCAAAGTTAAAATTCACTACAAACAACATACGAGATTTATTTCTATACAGTGACATTTTACGCTTCCAATCAATAGAAATTGAGTATTGATGTCAAATCATGGTGGTGATTATTATATAGTGAATGATTTTTAGTGATCGTTTGTCAGTTTCTTAGATTTCTATTGGCTGACAGTGTAAAATAAAGTATATCAAAATTAAATCCTAAGACGTACATGTCATGATCAAAAAAATGAGAAGATAGGAAAATTCAAAATTGTTACACTTACACATGGACCTCATTACAAAGGTATTTCTATCTTCAGGAGAAAGATGACTCTATGTGTTAACAAGATAAAATCAAGTAACTGAGTGATTAATCTAACTAATCTTATCATTAAGTTCACAATTAGAATCTAATACAATAACAGCTCTCTTAGAATAATTCTGTAGTGTTGAGTTACTACTCAATCCAATATGATAGAGATGAATTGTGATGATACCTTGTCTAAGTCCTTAATTGAACCTTTCCCTCTGATGAATACACGGCAACCGGTGGTAGCTTCCACTCTCTTCAACGAGTTACCCCTCGGGCCGAGAAGCCGGCCGACGAAATTAAACTGAGAATTGAACTATCAGAACATTATTATAAGATTTTGCATGGATAGATTTCTAAAGCTTATATAGCAAATTGCAGTAAAATTGTGTGTTACATATAACATGTCTTACATTTGGATAGCTATCTTTTGGAATATCCAAGCGCAGTATCTTCTTCACAATGTGAGAACTTGGTGATGTTTGCCAATCCATGTTTAGGCCTTGTACTCCAGCTAATCTCTGATGTATGATCAAACTTAACCAATCAGTGAATGAAATTAGAAAGAAAATTTCTTAGTTGTCAGAATGATTATGCCAGAATCCTATTGGCACATCATTCTAACACATTGTATTATGGCAAAAATCCTGGCTATGTAGCATTGTTGTAATAGAATTTAAACTAAATAAATTACACTGACTTCCTCTGCAATTCGGTGAAATTCAATTTGACTTCTCTCGATTTGGCCAAGTGATATTGACCTCTCATAAATCATGGTTGTCAAGTTCGTAGTTCCTAGGCAGGAGACAAGGAAGGTAGGAACGTCAAAAAACGATCCTACCTAAGGTCTGGAACGCTCACCCTGCGTAGGAATGTAAGAGTGTCTGCTCCTACGCTTCAGAGCGTGCTCTTGACAACCATGCCCTAAATGCATTGTTGACATGTGACAGATAGGAGGTCAATGTAATTTTTAGGGGATATAATTGTAATAACTTTACAAATTTAGAGACTTTCTAGGAAAACTTTATATATAGAGGGAGTAAATTTTACCAAATTTCATTAGGTCGGTGTAATTTATCCTAGAAGTAATGTAAACATACCAAAGGATAAAATCAAGAAAAGGAAGGGGAAGGGTGAAACAGAAGAGGAGGAATTGTTATAACTTAAATATCACAGATTAAAGCAACTCATAAAATTTGCACAAATAGATTAAATGTGGCCACCCTAAATAAATTGGAGAAGAGGAACATAATGTGCTAAGAATCATATAATTTTTTTTAAACAGAAACTAAATAAATGGTTTATAAGTTTTATATTCAATAATGCTATGTATACAACAGAAATACGTCCAACAAATATCCAACGTGTGTTATTCATGATATGGGATGTGTGCTATACGTACGTATGCTATACAAATAGCACACATCCCATATCATGTATAGCACACGTTGGATACTTGTTGGACGTATTTCTGTTGTACGACAAACATTATTGTTTTATATTTGAGTTCAAATAAAAAACAGTAGCCTTAAGAATGAAAGTTGTATAGAATTTTCCATTGAACAGAACCAAAACAGAGATACTTACTTCATGAGACATGCTGTTCCAGCCAGTGAAGTTTGGTTTTAAGTCTGAAGAAACCATATGACTTGGACTTTGGAATTGCATTCTGTCAATGTCACTATGTCCTTGGTTCTGCAGCAATCCATTCTTCCCAGAAACTCTTAAAATCTCTGATAATTATAAGGCAATGCTGAATGTAAGAACTTGTATACAGAATGCAGAATCAAAGAACATAAATAAAAGTTGAATGTTAATATTTTCTATAGGAAGAGTACTAGCAGACACATATATTCAAATCATTTTGTTTGTTTTTTTGGTTGGTCGTTATTCAAATTTTAGCTGTCAAATATGTTTCTTTTTCATGATTTGGTCGAAGGATTAGAAAATCTAAAGAACCATAGAGAACTTTTTGTTGTTATCTGTTTTTTCAAACATGTATTGTAGGAGACTAATTCATCATGTTGTATAAGAAAATAAATATTGTAAACTACTAATTCTCCTTTCCTTAAGGAATTATTAAGTATGATTGAGTCAAGACTTAAACCAATAAAATGAAATGTTGAAATCACATAATAGTTCGGGTGATGCATGCTAAATGAACAATAAAAAACTAGTCAAATCAGCCAATAAATGAGATTTTGGGTCATAATTACTCAGCTCATTACAATCTCAATGATTATTTGGGCCAAAATCAAAACCAAAATAGACTCATTGGCTGTATTGACTGATTTTTCATTGTACACTTAGCATTATTGTAATAGTTCAGGCTGGTGAGAGGGTCAAGAAATTGAGAATTCAGTGTACTTTAAAACAAGATTATTAATTTATTATTATTATTATTATAGCTCTTAAACAAAGGGAAATGAGAAACCAAACTACTACTCTAAGTAACCAGAAAACGTAATTTGTGTTATGACTTGGCCAAGTTCAAATGAAATGAATGGAACAATAAGAAAAGAAAAATTCATAGCAGAAATTTTTAATACCAATATATATATATACAAAAATCAAAGTCACCTTGATTGAGGAGTCTGCTACACAAGGGTAGGACTTGCATGAAAGGTCCAAGTTTCTGGTGTTCTGCTAGAAGTTCAGCTAAGTAGTGACTAGAACAAACAGAAAAAAATATATATATTCTAAGAAATTATTGAAAATTGGAATCAATGCCAAAAGACATTCACAATAAGTAGCAGAAGAATAACACTCATCCCTTACATACCTATCAACATCAAAATTGGTTCTCATGTTTATGTTAGGTGAATTGGCCCTCTGAGATGCAGGTGAAGAAATCTGATTATACAAGCCAGACATGAATTCTACAAGGATATGAGGTTGAAAGAAAGAAGAATCAGAGAGGAAAATTCAAGAGGCAACAAAAAACAAACAAGAAGAAAAATAGAGTATAGTTTTGAGATTGGTTATGGTTCAAGAAAATCCTATTATAAAAGAGAAGAAAGGAGAAAAAGAATCACCTAACCTATGCTTGAAAAACAACAAACAAGAGAGAAAGAAAAAAAGAATGGTGATGAGGGGAAGAAAGGAAGGTGGAAAACTACAAATATGATGGAGGGCCACTTTCTGTGTATGCTCTGAGTAAGTAAAAGCAAAGCCTTTAAAGGGCTGTCTCAGTGTCCCTCATCTGTGTTTGTGTTTTAATTGTTTGTTTTGTTGGCTTCTGTATGTTCAATATGATGAAGCAGGGTTGTATCTAGTAGGTGTATATATATATACATATATATGTGTGTGATTTGTTTTTCCTTAACAATCACAAACAAAGTATCAATAGGTAGATATTTCTTGTTTCAAAAAGGTAAGAATATCAACCCTCTAATCACATATGTATTAGAGAGAATTGAAAAGAAGAGATATAAGAATGAAGAATGAGAAAAAAAGGGTAAATAGTCAAAGATGCAATAGAAAAAGAAAGGTTTTCACATGTTCATTTTAAAACTCATGAGCAAACCCAATTGTAAAATTATATGGTAAGAATCTTCTCATTTTTAAATAATAATAAATGTAATTTTTGTCCGAAAAATGAAGTAATTTTAAAGTTTATGGTCAGTTTAAAAGAATTAATCCCGACATTTTGCATTGAATATAATATGAGACCTCTAAAAATTTGAATTCATAATTAAAGAGAGTCTCTCCCATAGTCCCATCTATTGCATTAGTGACCATATATGAAAAATTATTAATTAAGAGTAGTGATACTATAATTTTAAGATTGCGATGAACTTCCAAAACATAATTTAACGTAATAAATGTATTAACTATTAACGTAATGAAAACACTAATTAATATAACGGTGTCACGTATGTAATTCATCATAAACTCAAGCATATATTAATATCTTTCTTATTAACTAAGATGGGTAATTAGAGGAAATCATGCACTCACCAATAAGGGTGAGTGGAGATGGATTTTGCATCAATCAATTAGCAGAAAAAAAAAAAAAAAGAAGCAAAGAAATAGGCCACACCAATTATCCCAATGTGGGTCATTGGTTCTCTGTCACCAGATCATAGAGCATGTAGATTGAAACCAATCACTCGCATGCTTCACGCTCACATATATGTATGCAATAATGTTTGTGGTACAACATAAATACGTCTAACGAGCATTTAATGTGTGCTATACATATAATGTGTGCTATACGTATACGTAGTACACATTATGTCTTATGTATAACACACATTGAATGTTTGTTGGATGTATTTCTGTTATACCTCAATCATTATTATATATGTATACATAGTAGTATAGTATTTATTATAGTATATGCATAATTGCATATATCATATATACCATAAACAATGTACCAAATCAAATATCACTTCTTATGATATCTACCAATGTTTTACTCACTCATTTACAGCTAGCAGCATCAGCATAGAAAGTAGCCCATATTATTAAAAACAAAATCAGCATAGAAATTAGCATATATAACAAATCTCAATGCATCATACAGAAGAGAAATGATAAAAAAAAAATGTTTTATTTATGGTTAAGGTAAAGAAGTGATGAAGTTTAATTTTTAGTTTTTGATGGTGTAAAGAAATATAAATTTTGTATCATTCAATTGTACATTGTGGTAGTAGTTATAATGTTTGGTACTTAATACAAAAGTCATACAAATAAAAAAAAAATAGTCGGATGAACCAAAAAAGTCAAAACAATAATTATTTTAAAATGAGAGTAGTATATATCAATACATAATTAGATAGCCGATAAAACAAAAATTATAATGTTAATGTATTAACAATAATGTTTGACGTACAACAGAAATACGTTCAATTTGTATCCAACGTGTGTTATCCATGTTACAGGATGTATGTTATACCTACATTGGATATAAAATGAACGTATTTCTGTTGTACGTAAAACATTATTTATGTATTAAAATTGTTATAGTGTAATTAATTTTGACTGCTTAATGGTTGCTATTATTGATTTCTATAGTCAAGTTGCTTCCATTTGTATCAGATCGTGTAAGTATTAATGTCATAACCATTTGTTTTTTGAAACCACATGTCACCCCATTTCTTGTCTTACCCCCAAACCCCACCTACCAAAACAATTCTCTGTTGATTGGACCTCTAACCTTCATTGCTAAAGGAATCAACCAAAGATTTGAGTTTCTAATTATGTATACTTTTTAAATTTAATTAATCTCGAGTTATGTAAAATGATCTAAAAATATTGTTAGCAACCTTGTAAGAATCCAAAATTCATTAGTTTCTTAAATAATAATTAAAAAATTTTATGTGACTAGTATCGATGTGAGAGTTTCAGCACTGGGGTTAGATTCCCAAATAGGCTTTATTCCTATGTTTGTTGTCATCTATTGCACGAATTAATATCATTAAATTGCAATAAGAAATTGGATAGAAATATTTAATTTTTTTAATTTCTTTTTATTATTAGAATGTGGCATAAGGTTTAATAATAATAATAATATAGAGATAGCATGGTTGCAATATCACGTGCAACCAAATCAAGCCATAGAATAGAATGTACTTCAACTTTGAAGGGAAGAGGAGAAGGAGCATTGGATTCCTAGAACTATGAGGTGTATTTGAAAAATTAAAAGAAAAAAAAAATGAAAAAGGAATGAGAATGTGGCATATTGGCCCAAGGACAAGAACTTGTGGAGCAAATATGGCACAAGATAGGTCACCATTATTAAGAGAGGTATGCATAGAGAAAGTAACATGGGTTAAGATGGTAGGTACTCTAATAAAACTTAAAAGGTATCGAATTTGAGTATTGAAAATGAAAAATAAATATATTAGAAGATCAAGTTGAACTATTCGAGATTTTAAAATAGTAAAATTCATATACTAGTTAGAGTTCAATTATGATGCACTGACAGTGTAAAAAATTTTATACCGTCAACCAATCGCATTCGTTGATTTGTGTGATTTTTTAGTTAGTGGGTGGTTGAGTTAAAGACTTTTACTGAAGTGTCAATCCATGATTGGATGTCAGTGTAAAATTACTTTACACTGACAGTGGATTAAAATTAAACTCTACTAGTTATTATGTCTAAATAGAGTTAACATTAAATAAATAAAGAATTATGCATATTCTTACCGTTATGACTCGAGCCCAAGATAGAAAAATGTAAGCTCCATAATCTTTTCTAAGAGTAATTCACAATAATTACTTAGAAGCTAAAATATTTTAATGATAACAATGTCTAAGTGATGAATACAAATTTTAATTGATTAAGACTAATGTGTGCTCAAGTATTTCTTAGAAAAAAGAACACATATCCATGAATTAAACTACAAATTTAGAATTCTACGGACCTAGAAGACATGAAAGTATCATCTTTGATTCTAACACAAAACACGATGAATCATGAGCTCAAAAGAAACCTCAAGGATGACTTGAAGCATCTCAGAAGTCAAGTCAAAGAATGGATAAGAAAAAAATATTAGTAGTCTCTCAGAAGGCTTTGAGCATTCACCATGAAAATTGGTTCTCAGAAAGCAACATTTCTCATAAAGTGTTCTTTCTCAGAAACCAACTTTTTTTATAAGGTCTCAGAATGTGACCCCAAATTCAACCATGTCTCGATTGATTTCTTAGAGGCAAATCATCTAAGGAGCCCACACAGTCTTAGTTTTATGATTAGTTTACGTTTTATTGATACATTTTAGTTCCAGTTATGTCTTTTATGGATTTATGCTTTTATTTCAGATTGTTTCATGTTATGTTTTCTGAGCCTGGATCTTTGATAGCCGGCAACTATCTATTAGTTATGTATTGTATTGTGGAGTCTCATGGGGCTTAGTTTTAAGCTCATGGGACGACATAGAGTACTTATTATATTGTTGATGTTTTTGGGAGACGTTTATGGTTTATTTATATATGATGGACGCGTATTATTCAGTATTATATCATGTTGTCTATTACTATTGTTGTATGTATGCGTAAGACCCTTGTTTTCTATTCCACAAATGTTTTCAAAAATGTACTCCCACGTATTTTCCGCGTATGATATTTTAAAATAAAGTTAAAGTTATGAAATTAGGACGTGATCCTTAATAAATGGTCTAAGATGACTTAAGCATTAAGGGCTATTTACTTGGGGGTTACATTGAGCATGAATCCAGCATCTCCAAGGTAAAACTTTCCTACAAAATTATTTATATAGAAAGATTAATATAACATAAATAGAGTCACCATAAAAAGAAAAATTATCAACATATATAGAATGTTAACCTCGTGGAATTTTAAGATTGTCATCCCTTGATAATACATTTTTGAGAACTTTGGAGTAAGACGCAATACCTTCCCAACGCACTTACACATATATAAATCTCATATCAAAACCACAAACTGCCAATACATTTTGTGTAGGCCATTCTTTTCTACCTCAAAATCTGGGTTGATCCGCTATTGGCACCTTAACACAAAAGTGTGTCCCATCTATGGCCCTATATAATCCTAAATGACAACATAATAGTTAATAAATTAAAGTAACATAAAATATGTTATATCTAATAAGAACAAATGTTCATATAAATGTAGACGTATTTATACCTTAAAATGAGGGTAGAATATATTATTGTGAAGGATCACCCGTGGAACAATTGTTCCTGGCGGTTGTGGAAGAAACTCTTCCTTAAGTGATATAATAGCTCGTAAAACAAAATGGAAGTGACGGCTAATGGTCTCTGCAGATCAATGGAAAAAAAAGAGATTGTTCTATTTTTGATATTATGGGCTATAATATACCAAAATCTTGCTACCTTATCCTCAACTGTAATGTGTACGGTATCTTTCACATGACTAGTTGCCCTCAATTTCTCACATAACTCAAAAAATGCATGGGGACTCATGCGCAAGATATCATGACATTGATTAGTTTCACTCAATTATTGCATCAAAGTAGCTTGGAGTTGCTCTCGTCCCACAACTTTGTCCTTTACAAATTTTTCAACCCTTGTAGACATTAATTTTAATATATATAACATGTGCACAATGTAACATAGTAGTGTTATTGTGCACAATTGCCTAAATCTTTCCCAATCCTCCTTCATGACTACTCTAAATGTATGTAATTGATTTTCAAACCTAAACTTAAAAATTTAGTTAAGTGGGAACTCCAATCCAAAGATATCATCCATATTGGTAATAGAATTTTCTTGATGATCATCATTATCCATTTGACAAACATTCTGTTGTTTTGAAAGTGTTTAACATAGAGATACAACACTACATAAATGAGTAATAATGATAAAATTACTTAACATAATAAAAATAAAGATTGAACTACCAAAAAAGTATTTTTATAATAATTTGTATTAATCATCTACAATAATAATTTATATTAATCATCTACAATCAAGATACATGGTAAATTTTTATTTTAGCCATAAGTAACCAAAGAGTACTAATACCCATTGAAGTGCACAAAGCAGTAGACAAATCTCCAAAAATTTAAATGATCATTTTTTCTCAATTTAATGTGCATCATTAAAGTGAATATATATATATATATATATATAATTGGCTATATGTTAAATATTAATTACTCAAAAACTTTTGAAACAACTATAATTTTTTTTATTCATGCTGCCAGGAAGAGATATATAGAAATAAACATACATAATAGTTTCATCTAATAAGAAAATGAAATGGTTTGGTAAGTTGTCAAAAGCCCTATTAAACTAAGGCAACACCCAATTCTATATTTCTTGCCATTTCTTGCTAATTTAGTGCAACACGTGAACCCTCTAAAAAATTAATCATCTATATACATTACAATAATTTTTGTAAAAAACTTGTCTTTTTGTAAAAATTTCACCTCCTAAATTCTTCCTAAACCACCAAACACCACTTACAATTCCCTCAAACTTTAATATGCTCACCTCTAACCTTAATATACTCACCAATTAAGACATGAAGCAAGATAAAGATTTATAAAGCAACTTATCATAGGAAAAGTAAGAAACTTCAAAAAAATAATTATAAAAAATTCTCAAAACTTCTATTAAATTAATAATGAAGCATACATAATTTTTAGCATAAAAAAAAAAAAAAATCTCTATTTCTATTTGGTTTCTCTCTCAAAGGTGTAAATAAAAATAACATATCTCATATATATATATATATATATATATATATAGAGAGAGAGAACATAAATATCTTTGTTATTACAACATCAACAACAAACAGGAAAAAATCGTAGAAGAAAGAAATAATCACAAATTAAAATAAATAAATATCAGATCCAACACTTACCACATTTGATGAAGGTTGATGGAGGACTAGAGATAATAGTGGGGATGCTGAAATCACAGTGGCAGCAGTCCTTGGGTCTGGTTTGGTAGCTTTATGTTTTACCTTCCACAAATGCAAGATGAAATAACGCAACTAGGTTAAAATAATGAATTTATCTCCAAATTTATTCCTTCTCGGACTTTTCTCTCTATCCATAGAAGGAAAAATTTTGTCCCACCATTTTTTTTTTCACTGTTACATCATTCCCTCCATTTTCCCATTATTTTCCACTACCAACCAAACAAGAGAAAATGTATATTTTCTCTCCAATTTCATTCCTTTTTTTTCTTTCCCTCCTAAATCATTACAAACAAACAAAGCCTTAGCGATGGCATTTTCACTTAGACAGGTGTCACTGCCTCCATCCCATGCACCAAGGAGTACAGTGTTGCTCCAGTCGAGGACCTAACTGATGTGTGATACGCGTGTAATGTGTATGGTAGCATATCGTTCCAGTCCTTGTAAGTGGCCACCATTTTACCCATAATCTTCTTGGTATTCTTGTTCGCAGCTTCAACCGCACTGTTCATCTTAGGGCGATAAGGAGATGAATTATGATGCTTGATCTTAAACTTTTCACAGAATTCTCTCAAATCTGCGTTGTTGAAATTAGTTGTGTTGTCTGTGATAAGTCTTTCTAGCCTCCCATATCTACAGATGATGTTATTTCTTAAGAACTTCACAACTACTTTACATGTTACATTGACATAAGAGGTTGCTTCCACTCATTTGGTGAAATAATCAATTGTCGCTAGAATGAACCTGTGCCCATTCGAAGCTTTGGGATTAATTGGCGTAGTGGCATTGGTGGATAATGATTTTTGTTAGAGTAAATTTGGCACTTGTGGCATTTCTTTACGAACTCAGTGCTATCCTTTTTCCATTGTGAGCCAGTAGTACCCGTGTTTGAGAATTCGTCGGGATAGCGTATGTCTGTTGGCATGGGTCCCACAAATATCTTCGTGTACCTCTGAGATTATCGAGTTAGCCTCTGTCACATCAACACACCTAAAAAGAACACAATCGTAATTTCTTTTGTACAATACATCTCCTCATGAGAGGAAGAAAGGCATGGATAGTCGCTTGAATGTCTTCTTATCATTTTCAGTTACCCCTATCAGATATTCCCTTTGCTTAATGAACTGCTTAATATCGTAAAACATGGTTGGCCATCTGATTCTTCCTCGACATTGGAGCAGTACGCAGGTTCCTTTTCGACCACTACTTGTAAAGGTCGTATATCCATTTCTAAGTCAAGCCTAGTCATGACGACTAATGTAGCCAATGCATCTATGAACTGGTTCTGCTCACGAGGTAAATAATGGAAATTGATTTCTTCAAACCCTTCTCTAAGACCGTTGAGACATTGATAACATGATAACAACCGGTGCTCTTTAACATTCCATTCTCCGTTGATTTGGCAAATAACAAATGTTGAATCCCCATAGACATCCAAATGTTGCACGTTAAGCACTATTGTCGTTTTCAAACATGCTATACAAGCCTCATATTTTGCGGTGTTATTGGTTCAATCAAAAGCGAGCTTAATAGCGATTGGGAATTGTTTTCCGTACGGAGAGATTAGTACAGCTCCAATTCCATTCCCATGTGTCTTTGCGGCCCCATCGAAGTACATTCTCCACGTCATATCACCTTCTCCTACGCTTTCATCCTCTTTCTCCATGACGACGACGAGGTCCTCATCGGGGAAATCAATTTTCATGGATTGGTATTCTTCGAGTGGGTTTTCAGTGAAATGATCAGCGATAACACTTCCCTTTACACTATTTCTAGTCACATACTTTATATCAAATTCTGTCAGTGCCACCTGCCACTTGGACATCCTCATTGGAATATGGGGACTTTCAAAAATGTACTTGAGATGGTCCATGCGTGATATTAGCATGGTCATATAGTACAACATATACTAATGCAACCTTCGTGTTGTCCATACTAGCGCGCACCAGGTTTTCTCAATGACCATGTATCTGGACTCGCAATCGTTGAACTTCTTGCTCAAATAGTACACCACTTGTTCTTTCCTTCAGACTCATCATGTTGTCCCAAAATTGATCCCATGAAATCATGTAAGACTGTCAAGTACAAAATAAGGGATCTCTATAGTGTTGCAAGAACCAAGAGTGGTGGATTTCCCAAATAGGTTTTTATTTTCTCGAAGCCCTATTGACACTTATCATCCCAGTGCGATGGGATTATCTTTCTTCAAAAGCTTGAATATTCGGCTCACACGTATGTTCCATGTTGGAAATAAATCTTGCGATGTATTCAGACGGCCCAAGAAGCTTCGAACTTCTTTTTCTGTCTTGGGAGCTGGCATCTCCTAGATAGCTTTAATTTTGTCTGGATCGACTTTGATGTCTCTTCTACTGAAAATGAATCCTAATAACTTTCTCGTAGATTCCCCAAAAGTCCACTTCACCGAATTTAAACGAAGATTGTGCATTCTGAGTCGTTCAAATAACTTTCTAAGGACCACAACATGACTTTCTCCTTCTTATGACTTTGCAACCACGTCATTCACGTATACTTCCAACTCTTTATGAATCATATCATGGAAAATTGTCACCATCGCCTGTTGGTAGGTTGTGTTGGCGTTCTTCAATCCAAATGGCATGACACGATAGCAAAACACCCCCCATTGGGTGTTAAAAGACGTTTTCTCCTTTTTCTTCATCTGCCATAAGGATTTGGTTTTAACCATAATACTCATCCATAAAAGAAAAGTGATGACTTCTTGAAGTATTTTCGACGAGGATGTCGATATGCGCCAGAGGGAAATTATCCTTTGGGCTTGCTTTTTTCAAGTCCCTATAGTCAACACACATCCTGACTTTTCTGTCCTTTTTAGGTACATGCACGATGTTTGCTACATACTGTGGGTAGCACGGAACTTCCAAAAAGTCTGCACCAAACTTTCTTTTAACCTCATCTTTAATCTTAAGAAACATTTTTTGACTCATCCTCCGCAATTTTTTTTGTTTGGGTTCAAATCCATCCATCAACGGGATTTTATGAGAGACAATTTCAGGGTCTAGTCCGGACATATCTTCATAGGACCAAGCGAAGATGTCCAAGTATTCTTTGAACAATGTAATAATCTATTTTCTTTCAGGATTGTCAACTATATTCACTTCTCTTTTATTTTCACAATTCCCCAAGTTAATCATTTTGAAACCATATCAATGCAATCAAATTGTATATTATTGGTTAGTTAGTTTTAGAATTTTACATCACTTTTTTATATAATAATCTTATCATCGTCATTTAGTTATACCACTTATTGTATATGTAGTGAGATATATGCACTTGCGGTCAAGATTTTTGCATTCATTCTGCATATTTCTCTCTCTATTGCAGTCATCATTGTCAAGAGTGCGCTCCGGCACGTAGGAGCGCACACTCTTACGTTCTTGCATAGGGTGAGCAACTCATATCCTAAGTAAGATCGCTTTCTGCCAGAAGAGGTGTGGGAACATAGTGCTGAAACGTAAGAACGGTGAGAGCAGATGTTTTCAAGCGATCCCACCCACTAAAAAGAAACCAAAAGAGAGAGAGAAAGAGAGTGAGAGAGACAACAGGAGATAGGTCAGCAAAGATATAGCCCTCTGAGTAACCAAGCCTGGACAGTGCCAAAGATGGTGTTGGAACTATGACCAAATCGGAGCGGCGATGATTCTAGCCCTGCAACGAAGGCAGAGCTACTCCCCGTTGGTCTTATTCCATTGTTCGTGCTTTGTAAGGAAAGTTATGAAGAAATTGGGAAGAAGATAATAAAGGTGACAATAGAGATAAGAGAAGAAAGAAAAAGTGTAAAACTAGGGTTTGATTCAATACAACCCATTAGTGTTTCCCACTAAAAAGCATTGTGCTTTAGTTACAAAGAGAATCGGGCCAAATTTTTAAGCTAGCCCAAAAAGAAATTAAAAGAACAACTAAAAAGCCTAGACTTCAATAAATCAAGATACATAATGGGCTTACACATAAAAGACACAACAAATAGAAACACAAAATCACATAATGAGATTCTATTCCAAGAGCAGCCCAAAGAAATAAACCCAAAGTAAAACAAAAAAGACTTAACTGATAAATAATAAACATCCCAATAAAATTTAGGGTTTTATAACCAACTTGGGTTGGTCAAGTGGTTAGCTTACTTGTCCGCTTAAGTAAGGGTGGAGGGTTCGATCTCCGCCTTGTGTATGCAGCAACCCATTAGCCAGCGGCAAACCCTTAAATGGAGTTCAAATCTGCGACAGATTAGTCCTTAACCTTCCGAGCTAGGGGATACCATGGGAAACAAAAGAAAAATTTAGGGCTTTATGATTATATCCTTAACATAGTCATCCTTTTAAAATAAATATATGAGATATATTTATTATTTAATTATAATTTTATATTATATATATATATATATATCGTTGAATATGACTCTTTATAAAATAGATAGGAAATTTTGTTTCGTGCTACGATCCTACGCTTTACGTTTCTACCTCCCTTGTCTGTTCCTGCCTAGGAACTGCGAACTTAACAACCATGATTGCAGTACTCTTTACTCCTTTAAGGCTTCTGTTTCTTTCACTAGTTTTCACTTTGAATTATGATACATCATATGTGCATTACAATACCACTTCGTCATCCAACTTAAATATCAAAAAATCATTTTTCATGTATCTTAGACAATCTTATACAATAAAAAAAGTGAAAAGAGTATTGAGGACTAGGCTTTCTCATTTTAATTTGTGTTGGCTATTTTATGTCATAGATTATGAAGAGGTTCAATTACGAGTAAGGAGAGATATTATTATTGCATAGACACAAAATCAATCCATAACTCATGAGGGAAAGTTCCATTACAAGCCGGAAAAGAGTTTGAATATGTCAATTACACATTGAAAATTATTGAGAAAGAAAATATTTGGCATACAACTTAAATACTTACCGTTGTTGTACAATTAGAATGTACAAATGAGATCCACTTAAATTTTAATAATAAAAATGAATATTATATAATTTTTATAAGTATTTATATTATACGTGTGATTTATATTCTTAAAATTTTCATTTAGTAACTGCAAATCTGCAATGAGATGCTTATTAGATGAGGAGCAAGATTTTAATCTTCTATAGAGTAAGATCTTTTTCTTCACAAAATTTGTTAGGAGTTAGTTGATGTGGTTTAAAAAAAAAAGCAAAAGAGGGGGGAAATAATCAACAATAAAAATTACAAAGGTATATTCAGTTAAAGAGTAAAAAATTAGAATAAATATTCTATGATTAAGTTCTATTTATAGTTTTACATATAGAATCAATTGAAAACATCATTCTCATTTTTACACTTTAACCAAACATATCAAAATGATTTACTCCCAAAATTATGGTAGAATTTACGATTGAACAAGTATTGAATTTATCGGTTTTATCCTAATATTTGCAATGATAAACAATGATAAGAATAAATAGAATTGTAAAAAGGTTTTCTTTCAATTATTAGAAGGGTATTTTTTATATTTTATTTGGTAACATCACTTCTTCTTCCCACAGAAATATAAGATTCTCATCTAGAATGTGAGATTGAAATTTGATGTTTTTTCCTTCCTGAAATTTTTTTGGGAGTGTTTTTTTAATCTGTATACCACATGTAGTAATATGACATTCCTATATGCTCGTTCCATAGATTAAAAAGTTAATTAGTCTACCACACACCCTATGTAGTATTCAAGTACATTAAAATTAATAATTTAAAGTTTGTTTATATTTATGAAAAATGCAGTGATAAAAATTTTTGGGAAACATGTTTTATAAAAAAAACATATTTTTACTTTTGTTTTTTCAAGGCAGCTACAAAAATGTGGTAGATTTTGTGCAATAAGAATCAAAGCCCATGTTTCAGAATCGAAGATGAGATTATAAATCAAGATGCAAGTTTTTGTAAGAGATTCTATTCCATTCATTTTGAGATTCACAAGCTTGGGCTGACTCAGAAATTTCACTTCCTAAAACAATGACAGCAAATAAGGGTCTATGACATTTGATGAATGGAAATTTTCTTACTTCTTTGTGACACACTGTTTATACATCACATCAATCACAGTTATGAAACTTATGAGTTTTATTATTAAGAAATGTCAGTTGTCAACTAAGCCAATAATAATTTTAAAGTTTTCAACAAAGCCAATCAAAAAGAAAGATGAGAGGTGGCCGAATAAAAGTATAAAAGTTAAATCCCCACCTTTGTTTCTGTGTTACCAGAAGTAACAGAGCTCTCTAATTTTTTATTTTTTCCAAGTCCATAAATAGCCAAATCAATATGATAGAATTAGAGTTGAGATAATTGATCACATATAATGTACATATAATTCAAAATAATGAATGTAACTATACTCAATACGAATCATATATGATGTTTTATTTAGATAATCTAATTATATTTTACATACTTTCAATTTAATTCATGTCATATCTTAGGAATCACGGACACACCAATGCCAAGACGTGTCCACGTGTCCGATACCCGGTGGACACCGACACTCGGTAGACACATCTCCGACACGCATCCGTACGTGTCCGAGAAAAAATAATTTCTTTTGAGATCAGACACGCGTTGGACACACGGTGGATGTTGACTGACACGCATCGGACACGTCATGACACATTATAGACACAAGCCGGGTATATCTTAGACATGATACACTTTTTTCTTTTTTGATCTTTTCATAATTTATGAACAAACTTAAGATCAAATCCAACATAAATTTACTTGACTAAAAAAACTTTAATTAAATATGTATTTTTAACCCAAAGTAAGAGAAGTTTTACTTAAAAATATTTATTATATATTCATATATATGATGTGTCTGTTACATGTGATTTTTCAGTTTGGTGTGTCTCCGTGTCCGTCACCGTGTCGTGTCCAGTGCCCGTGTGAGTATCCGTGTTTCTTAGGTCATATCTTTTATATCATGCTGGATATTTGTATAAGGATAGTTTATCATAAATAAAGAAGATTTTAGTTCTCTAAGACCTTTGTTTTTATATGATTATATAAGAGGAGTGATTTGAAGACAACTTTTTCAGCTAATATTTCATCAATTCTATGATCTCATACATCCAGATGTAAATGCAGGAGTTTTAGATGGATAAGATTATGAAGTTGACAAAAGGTGACTAAAAGAGTTGGCTCCAAATCATTTCTCATAATCTCATTATATAATGTAATAACCTGAGCAGCTGAGATTCAAAGCAATCATACAAAGATTGAAAACCAAGGAACCTGAATTTTGTAACATAGTCAAAATGAAAGCACCTAAACTCAACTATGAACAGAAAAATTATAATGCCAAGAAGGCAAAATTTTTTTGTTCCTACAAGAAATCACTCTCTCTAAAAACTTCTCTAAGGAATATATTCAGTTTCAATTGTTGGCCTTGTCCTAGTTCCAAAAGCCAATGGTGCTTTGGTGCCTCCAATGGATGCCATATTCAAGGTCTCATTGCTCTCAGCAGCCCATTCCAATTGCTGAATCCTCATCTTCCTATTTGTTCTTCTCACTCTTGCAACCAACAAACTCAACAAGATCAAAATTATGCACCCTCCAACCAAAGATGCAACCACAATCCAAACCTTAGACATGTCCCTCCCATGATGATGTTTTCCAACATTAGCAGCAAATGGAGTTGGTTCGGGTTCGGGTGCCGGTGCTGGTGAAGAAACAACACTCTCCACAACAATTGAGAAATGCCCTTGTTGCAAAGTTGAACACACATTTCCTGGTAACAGAATGTCAAATTCAACTGAACCATGTAAATCAAAGTACACACATTTTGCAACTGAACCAAATGGTGCTAGTTTCACATCATTGAAGTTAACCAAAATTGGGTCATTAGAGGCCCTTATATCCAATTCAGGCAATTCTTGAGCAGATATATTGGCACCATTATATGCTAATAGACCTAAAACAGGAGCCAAATATGTGTAACCAGGTAAAGGGTAAAAATTCTCAGACCAATTTCCTAAGTTGTGATAAACCAATACAAGCCTTTCAACATAAGGCTGTTCAACTACCCCAATTGGGATCTGAAATTCTTTGTAGCTCTGAAAGCCTCTATTCCTCAAACTACCACTCCTAAGTCTCAATGCTGAGACTTTAACCCCAGACAGGTTTTTGGGGGGTTTAGAATCATAGGGTACCCCTGTTTTGGGCTTAGAAAATGCCTTAAAGGCACAACCTTGGAGAATGGAATCAAGTGCCCTTGGTGAAATTGTGCCATTGGCAGAAGAATCATGTTGTGGAAGGTGAGGGCTTGAAAATGGGAGAGAAAGAAGCAATGGCAATAAGAAGAACAGTGAAATGAAACTAAAACTGGTTATTCTGATTCTGACCCTCATCAAGATCTCATGAATTCAGCTTCAAAAATTGAACAAAACCCCACTTAGAATCTGACACTAAAAAACACAAGCCAGAGAATAATATAATAATATACAAAAGAATGCAGCGAAGGGTGAGAGAAAGAGAACAAAGGTGAAGACTTTACAGTTTCGCAGAGCACAAAATGACCAAAATTTGGTTCAGCATTGTGTCCTATGCTCTAGCATGGTGACAACAGTGGAAGAAGAAGAAGAAGAAGCAGCCCACAATTCAAGAAAAAACAAAAGACAGAAAAGAACAGATCTTTGAAGAGACAAGTTGATTTGGTGAGATGGGTCGATGGCAGAATCTTGAGATTCTTTTGTCAAAGGAGCCACTTTGGTGTTTTCTGAGATTCAGGGACAAGGTTTTGTTGCTGCAGAGTATGTTTATGAATGAAAATGGAAAAATGAGAAAATGAGGCAGAGAGAAAAATAATAAGAATAATAATAATGGGATGAAAAAAAAAAGATTAAACAATTTGGGAAAAATATCAGCTTAGAATCAGGAGGGGATTTAGGAGGGGGTTGGTGTTTTTTGAGATTTGAGAAATGAAAACAAGAAAGCCTCACAGTGATGATAATATATATTGCATGCATTTTCTTCTCCTATGTTGTTCTGTGTTTGGGTTCAATTTTTTTTCAGTTTTAATTATCTTTTTTTATTAACTATTATTATTATAAAAATATTATTTTGACTTTTGTTTTTTCTTTATTTGAATTTTTTGGTAAAAGTCTTTTTAGAGAAAAAATAATACGAGCATTTAATATTTCTTGAAAGTTTTATAATTCATTTTCAAATCTGTGTTTTCTATGTTTGGATAGTCAAGAAAGAGTATTACAGTTGTCTGACCCAAGGAAAGAAATTAAGAAATAAAATATGTATTATTAGTTTAAATTATTTAGGAGAGAAAATTTAAATTTTTTTAAGAAGAAATAAAAAAATTCTTAAGAAAATACAATGCTCTCTAAATAATGTATGTACTCTAGATTTTTAAGAGTAATATGTTAAACTTTAAATGAGAATAATCATTGGTAAACGGAATAAATGATAGACTTAATTATTAGATGTTAAAAAATAAAAGACATCAAATGTTAATTTGAATATTTATTATTAATTTACAAAGGATTCAATGTATCCAATCCGGTGGAATATAAGAAAAGTAAAAAGACCGTACACAGAATCTGAGTTTTAATCTTTGATACTCATATTATTATGTAAAATTATTTTATATTATCAACTAATAAAAATTCAAAACAATAATAAATTTATTCAAAATTATTATTATGATAATTATTTACCAAGTTTATACTACCTGTGCATAGAAATTAATATGTGATAACATTGTATAGTATGTGGAGTCTGAACTATGTATATTAGATTTTTTAAGAGTGACATATTAAATTTAATTAGGATAATCATTAGTATAAATAAATAAATTATAGATTCACAAGATATTAAATATTAACTTGAATATTTATTACTATATATTTATGAAAATTTCATTATATGTGACTTCAATAGAGTGGAATTTGATAAAGGTAAAAAGTGAAAAGACTATACATAGAATCAAGATTTTAAATTTTTTTTTAACCAAATTTTAATCCTTTATACCAAAACTAAATTCAATAAATATTTTATTGAAAAAAAGTAATTACCTACAAATGTAAAATCTAATTACATTACAACTTCGTTTTTGTAATTAGATTTTACCAATGTTCTGAAAACCGGACCGAACATTAAACCGGACGAGGGAGTGGTTCAGAGGTTTAGAGGTTTAACCGGTTCGACCGAAGGTTCAACCGGATATAATAAAATACGTATAAAATATATATTTATCTATAAATATATACATATATAATGAATTATATGCTATAGAAAAATTAAAGTGCATGAAAAATATCAATAAAAATGGAAATTTATAGCATTTGATAAATTTAGAGGTTTAATAGTCCTTAATTTTAATAATTAAAGTGTATTATATATCAAATTTTATTATAAAATAGTTATTAAATTTTAAAAAATTAAAATCTTTATTTTTATATAAGTTGTAGTTAATTATTTTATTTTTAGATTTTACAGTTGGAGGTAATTATTTTTTTTTCAATAGAATATTTATTGAATTTAGTTTTGGTAATTAGAATTTAGTTTTTAATAGAATATTAGTTTTATTGAAATTAGATTTCTTAAATTATTAATTTTCAATAATGATAGTAATTATTTTCTGCCATAATGTGATGTAGGATTGTGTAAGAGTATGTGTATGAGTTCTGAAATGGTCGGATGTGTATTTTATAGACATCGGGGGGCGAAAATAGTCATTTCGCCAATTTTAACTCATTTTCGCCCCTGGGCGAAAATGAAGTGATTTTCGCCCATCCTGGGCGAAAATCAGAGAGAAACACCAAAAGCAGGACATCTGTGTAGATATTGATACTAGATGTATATATGTGATGATATTGATTTTTTTTGTTTTTTATGGGTGAAAAAACCTTGATATCATATAAGAGTGCATTGATTTTTTCCATTATGCTAAAATAAGGGGCAATGCATGAAAACTTTTTTAAGAGTTCGTTTGGTTTAGATTTTGATAGAATTGCTTTTAAAATAATTGATATTGAAATAATTGTGTTTAAAATAATTGAGTTAGAAAAAATTGATTTGTGTTTGGAAAAAATGTTTAAAAAGTGGATTTGAGAGGGTTGTTGTGAGATAGTAAAAGTAAAAACTAATACTTTTAGGTTCCATTAGAATCAATTATTTTCAAAGTAATATACTTTTTCTAGAAGTAAAATGACAAAACAAACACATTCACTTTTTTCTAACTCAATTTTAAAAAACGCAACGGGCTTTTCGGCTGCAACCAAACCGGCAGTAAGGAGCCAATTGAAATGGAGCCAATTGAAATGGACGGAGATATATTATAAGAGTGATATGATGGAACACTTATTTCTGTATATTTTATTTTTATTTATTGATTTTTAATTTATTTTTGAGTTATTTATTAAATTTAATCATATAATAGAAATTTTTTATGTATTCACTGATTTTTCTTATAAGTATAGTGTAGCTATGTGATAGTTAAATTGTATATTAAATGAAATTCAATAAAATTCAATAAAAAATTTATGAATAAAAATTTAGGAGACTAAATACATAATTTTTTTATTTTACAAATAAAATTAAAAGTTTTAAGTACTACTGCCCCCGTCCCACAACCTAACTCCCCACCCAGCTTAATCCACCCTAGATCAATCCTTGAGAACATTGTAATGCAATAATTGCTACCCGTACACTAGAATTATTTACTCTTATATATTATATATATACATGAATAAAGTAATTAATTAAGTTTTTCTTTTTTTTGTTTTTTCTCTTCCTTCTCTATCTTTTAGTGAGAGTAAGTCTAATGTATATATTGTTGGAGTACAATGAACAATGCTCCGATATATGCTCTTTTAACCATGTACTTCAGATTTTTTTAAGAGTGGTACATTAAATTTAATGAGGATAATCATTAGTAAAAAGAATAAATTAAGTTACAGCCTCAATTATTATTAATCGTTAAAATTTATTAGAGATTAAATATTAATATTTGAATATTTATTTTATATATATATATGAATAATTTAGTGCATGTGGCTTCAATCCGGTGGAATTTGATAAAGGTAAAAAGACAATACATAAAATCAAGATTTTAATATTTGGTATTCAGGTCACGGTGCAAAAAAATCTCCATAATAATATGATTTTACGTACCTATATGTTTCAGAACACCGTATGTTCTCTAAACTACGATATATATTTAATTAAATTTCTCATGTCAGAAAATAAATTTCTATTAACATATTATAGTATAATGTGCATATTTTAAAATGTTTAATATGTCCATTTTGTAAGTTTTAAAGTAGGCTAAAGTACATATATATATATAAGCTAGAGAAAAGTTTTCTACATTTTTTTCAATAAAAAAGATAGTACACTTATTCATGATTTTAACCTGTGATATTTACGTTAAAAGTGCGATATTTTAGTTATATTTTAAATCATTAAAAATAATTATTAGGTAATGCATGAATGCTTGAGTGTTATTTAACTTAACTAAGGATTCAAATTGAGATTTTTCCTTCGATATTTTGTAGGTATCAATACCATTTTGTACCCTAATGGTTATAATTTAATTATTAACTTGATAAATTTAAATTTGTGAGATGTATAGATCATTTTTTTAGTCATAAATAACTTAGAAGTATTTGTATCTTAAAATTTTATGGGATATTAGTAAGAAATACTAAAAAAATAAACTACTAGAGTTACAGTTAAATATAATATTAGCGACTGGACGGGTACTTTCGTGTCTGCTACTTTTTTATCTTTTAGTAAATATTTATAAAATAATATTATTTTATTTTATTTTATTGATAATATTTTTATAAAATAATATTATTTAAAACATTAATATTATAGATGAATAGAAAGAAAGGGTGAAAATTTAAATAATAGAAGTTACAAATAGTACTTACTTTTTTATTTTTTATTTTTTTAATTTTTATTTAGTCTATTTATAAAGACAAAAAAGTAACTAACTTTTTGAGAATTCTCTTTATAAGTAGTAATATATATATATATATATATATATATATATATATATATATATATATATATATATATATATATATATATATATATATATTAGCCCAACCAATTCAACCTAAAAAATAGTGATATTTAGGAGCAATAAGAATAAGAGATTTATTTGTTTTGTACTATTTATATTTTGACATATTAATTATTTTATCCCTTTATTTGAAACTTAATTTCTTTTCTTTCTATTATAATTGACAATTTCGATTATGTGTCATATAATAAATAATACAGAATTAATAATTTTTTTTACTCTCAGTGCACCTAAGAGTTTTTCTTCTAAAGAATTTGGGTCAATTTTTCAAATTAAAACATGAACCAAAGTTTAAGGGTATTTTCTTTAACTCAATAAAATTCATAGACAGTGATTCTGATAGAATATAAAATCATTAACGGGCTTCAACCTAACAGCTTACGCTTTTAGGTGAGATGGTTCTTGACATGGTATCAGAACCTTCTGACCAAGTGGTCAAGGGTTCACAAGCCCAAAAAGAGACATTCGTGTGAGGAGATGTGATAGAATATAAAACCATTAACAGGCCTCAACCTAACAGCTTAAGCTTTTAGGTGAGATGGTTCTTGACATATACATCTTATTATAAAAAAAATTGTGTAATTTTTTAAAATGCACTAAATTAACTAACAATCAATAATAAATATTGATTGTAGAACGGGTATTATAAAGGAAAAACCAACTAAATCTATCAAAGAAAAGTGGGTGAGAAAAAAAAAAGGGGGGGAAATAAATACTGCAAATTGGGGTTCACATTCACAGATGACAATCACAAGGCAAGAAAGTACAAAAGCATGTGCATTTATAGAGGTGGAATTAGCTGGTAATTGCACTGCATAGCAACTGTAATTTAATGCCATGCACAGATTATTAGTCAATGCCACAACTACCTCTTTAGGTGGAATCTTCCACTCTACTCAAATTAAGAAAACAAGTAGGTGGTGACAAAGTTAGGCCATAACATTGTTGCACAATGTGTGTCACTTAATTAGCAATAATGTTTCTCGTACAATAAAAATATATCCAATTAGTATTTAACGTGTGTTATATACATAATACAAAATATGTGTTATACATACATGTATTATACATATAACACATTACGTATCATGTATAACACACGTTGAATACTAGTAAGACATATTTTTATTATATAAAAAACATTATTGATTAATTAGTGTTGTCTTCATAATAATACTCAAACTCAAATATGGTCCTCTCAATCCCATCTACACTTAGATGTTGAGTTGTCATTTTTATACATAAATATTTGGGACACAACAAAAAAATCAGCCAAACAGCCAACAAAGCTCATTTAACACTTTATAGTCCAAATAACATTTTTAATAATGAGTATATCTTTAATAGGCTAGATGATTATAACCCAAATTCTTATTGTTGATTATTTTGACTGATTTTTTTGTTATATCAATAGCAATGCTCATTTTTATAATGCCCCTGGCTTACCTAGATAATTTTAATGTGCATATATTCCTGGTACACATCTGTGGCGAATGTTCAAAATTTCAGTTGTTTTTTTTAAAGGGTTTATCTAAGTAGATGAAGTTTTATAATTTATACTATCCGTAGTCCTTTTTGTTGGGTTCAAGTCTTAAAATTTAACCTGATATATTTTTCATATTAAGTTTGGGTCATATTGTGAGCTAGAACGACTCTGCTCCAAGATATTCTTTATATAATAATAATAATAATAATAATAATAATAATAATAATAATAATAATAACAAAAATTTTATAAAATCTTAATATTTCATTTAAAACATTTTATATAATTCAATATTTTTTATATTGACATATTTATTTCAAAAATATATTACAAAATATGTCTTGAATTTTATTTTTTACATGTAATATTATAATTTTTATTATATTTTTTTTATAAACAAAGTTTAGATTAGGAGAGACACACCTCCATGCAGGGTCAGGTCATACCACCAACCTCAATAATTTTTATTATATATAATGTTCAAAATTATCATATGTTAAATAACTCGATATAGAATATGGGCCAAATTTCAGATTTTGTTCAACTGATACACCCATTAATAGGATTCAATAAAGTTTAAAAACTTTCAAAATTAACCGATTGCCAAAACCCTTCTTTGTTAACAAATGATTTTAAAACATTAATTAAGAATACTTAATAAAATAATAAACTTAAAAAAAAATATTATAATGAACAGTTTATATAAAAAAAGAGAAATACTTTTTGTATATCACAAAATCAGTCACGATAAGTAATAATTTAACTTTTTGAAAGTATTAATTCAATTTTGAATACTATACATTAATCCAACATTTCCCAAGTTGGATTAATAGTTTTGAAGAATTGGATTATTGCATATAATTGTTATGAGATAATATTATGAATATCTGTATCTTTAACAGATTAAGATAGGATTGGATAAGATTTGATTTGATCTTATCTCCTCTTTATTAAGATTTGATTTGATCTTATCTCTTCCTTAGTTTGGTTATAAATAGCACTATGAATCCTAATGAAAGAACACACTTTGGAGACTATCAATAATATTGTTTTCTCTTCTCCTCTATTTTCTCTCTGTTATTGTTATTAGTTTCACAACACGTTATCAGCACGAAAAGCTCTCAAGGTAACATTTTTTTGTTTCAATTATGTTAGTATTTCAATTATGTCAAATCTCTTTCATCTTGAATTTGTTGCCCTTGAAATTTCGGGAAAGAATTACATGACTTGGGTTCTCGATGCTAGAATCCATATGAAATCATTGGGTCTTGAGGACACCATTGTTCAAGGAAATGCTGCATCTCAGAAAGATTGCATTAAAGCATTAATATTCCTTCATCATCATCTCCATGAGGCTTTAAAATATGAATACCTTACTCTGGAAGATCCTGCAGATCTCTAAAATAGTCTGGAAGAAAGATATGATCACCCAAAGTCGGTGATTCTTCCAAAGGCTCATTAATTTGATTGAAGGCTCTGGAAGAGCTATAATTTTGTTGCCTGAAGGAACAAAATTCATCATTAATGATGCATTACTGTCTACTAAATTGTAAAGAAACTTATTGAGTTTCTAAGATATTCGCCGAAATGGATGTCATATTGAGACAGTAAATGAGGGGAATAATGAGTACCTTCATATCACAAGTTGTGATTCCAACAAGAACGTTGTACTAGAAAAATTACCTTCGTTTTCATCTGGTCTTTGTAACACTAAAATTAGTGTAATTGAATCACATGCTATTGTAAACCAGAAGTTTACTAATTCAAATGACTTTATCATTTGACATGATCGATTAGGACATCCAGAGAAATAATGATGCGAAGGATCATTGAAAACTCGTATGGACATTCATTGAAGAACCAAAAGTTTTTTCAATGTAATGAGTTTTCATTTGTTACATGTTCTCAATTTAATATATATTTATATATTATATGGCATTCACCAACAAAGATTGAATTTGAACCTCTTGTATTTACAGAAGGAATTCAATATGATATATGTGGATTAATTAATCCAATATATGGACATTTCATATAATTATGATTGATGCATCTATGAAATGGTCACATATATATGTGATCATTATTATCTCGCGACCTGAAGTTCGTGATATCCTTGCGCAAGTTGTTAAGAGCACTAATTTTGATATATAATCAAAATGTTGATATGGTGAATTTATTTTTCAAGCTTTTGATGCTTGTAAGCCAATATTGTATAGATTGAACATCCAATTATGCATGTTCATAGAAAGAATTAGCTAGCATAATAAACATATGAAAGACCTCCAGTTGATTGCTAGACCACTTATTTATGAGAACAATTCTCCATATTCTAGTTTGGAGCAAATTATTTTACAAATGCTTATTTGTATAAGACAAATTGTCGTTATTTCTCTCACCCAGTAATTGTTTTGGCCTGGAACCAAACAATTCTCATTTAAAATGTTGGAAGTGACTCTCGCTTTACAGTCAAGTATTTTGATATACAAATAGGAGATGTCTTTAAGGCTCAATTTGTTGATTGCCAATTTATTGAAGTAATGTTCCCAACATTAGGGGGAGAATGACAGTTGAAATAAATTGCAATTCATCACTCTACTCTATTTAGATCCTCATAAAAAGGCAATATGAACCAGAAGTTCATAATTTTATTGTAAAGAGTAGTAAATACATTGCCAGATGTATCTTTTTGATAAAATAAAATGACTAAAATATATATACCAACTGAATATACCCTTATTCGAAATTGATGCCCATTGTTAGGCAATTGGCTAGTGAATAGATTACACGCCAGAAGCATGATATGCTAGTCGGTTCCAAAATGAAAATTTTCGAAATAAGGGGCAAATAGACAAAAATAGTGTTATGGAGGCAAATGATACTCTTCCTGTTGAAGAGGATAAAGACATGCTAAGGACACATATTGTGGTCCAAAATTTGACATGATTGAAACGTTAGAAGACGTTCAGGTACCTGAAAATTGTCATGATATTGAAAATAATGAGATCTCAATAAAGCATGTCTACACAAGAAACTATGGAACCGACAAGTAATTATTGTCGCGACAATATATTTGCAACACTTATGCAAGAAAATGAGGATCTTGAGTCAAGAATCATCAACAAATATATCGATATATAAATGATTGGCCAAATTAGAAATAAGTCTTGTAGGCTAAACTTGACTCATTTGTTGATTGAAGTTGTAGTCCAAACACCTAGAAGGTGTGAAACCCATGGGATATAGATGGGTATGTTTGCAAAAGCAAAAATGAAAAAAAAAAGAATTTTTACACTATAAGGCTCAATTTGGAGCACAAGGTTTTTTCACAAAAGACCTGATATAGATAATGGTGAAACATATCTCCTGTAATTGATGCAATAATGTTACAATATTTGATTAGCTTATCTACATATAATAAGCTAAATATGCATCTAATTGATGTTGTCAAGCATATCTATATGGTTCATTAGACAATGATATGTTTATATGAAAGTCCTTGAAGGATTAAAGATATCAACATTGTCTAACGAACATTTTTGTGAAATTTATTCAATCAAACTGTGAAGATCTATTTATGGTCTAAAGCAATCTGGGCACATACGGTACAACCATTTTAGTGAGTATTTGATTGAGAATATGAATTTCAGGATGATTCTATTTGCTCATGTGTAAATGAATTCATCATATTTGTGTATGTTGATGATTTAAATATCATTGGAACTCCCGAAGAGATTCCTATAGTCATAATAGTCATAAAAGATTTAAAAGATGAATTTAAGATGAAAGATCTTTGAAAGACTAAATTTTGTCTCGACCTACAGTTCGAGCATTTGACTAATGAAATATTCCAGTTCGTCAATCAACTTACATTGAGAAAATCTTGAAGAGATTTTATATGGATAAACCAAATCCATTAAGTACCCCAATGGTGATAAGGTCGTTGGATGTAAAAAGAGTTCCATCCATTTCTCAAGAAAATGGGGAAGAAGCCTACTTGGTCCTGAAGTACCACATTTTACTGTCATTGGAGCACTCATATATCTTACTAATTATACACAACTAGATATAACATTTGCGGTAAATGTATTATCAAGACATAGTTCCTCACCAATTTATTTGATATTCTTCTACCTACACATCTCAATCTTGTGTACTAATTTCTTGAAGGTAGAAGTATATTAAGTGATGTCTTTAAGAGGGGGAGAAAATGTCGTATTTTTTTTCCTTGATTAAGGTTTTTACCCCACTGGGTTTTTCCTTAACAAGGTTTTTAATGAGGCAATCAAAAGTCTTACATTATAAGAATATTGTACTCTTTTCTTTTACTAAGATTTTTTTCCCAATGAGTTTTTTCTTAGTAAGGTTTTAACGAGACATATTCCAGATATTCAAGGGGGAGTGTTATGGGATAATATTGTGAATATCTGTATCTTTAACATATTAAGATAGGATTGGATAAGATTTGATTTGATCTTATCTCCTCCTTATTAAGATTTGATTTGATCTTATCTCTTCCTTACTTTGGTTATAAATAGCACTATGAATCCTAATGGAAGAGCACAGTTTGGAGACTATCAATAATATTGTTTTCTCTTCTCCTCTATTTTCTCTCTGTTATTGTTATTAGTTTCACAACAATAATAACTGATACTGACTGATTTTATAACGTACATGTAGCATTAATCTAAAAAATTTATATATATATATATATATATATATATATATATATATATATATATATATATATATATATATATTCAAAATGAATAGTTTCAGTTTTACTACCTTAAACAAATCCCTAATAATAATGACAGTTTTATTAGTCGGTATCTGTTATCCTGAAACAGACTATAGAGTCAAAGTAAAAAGAATTTCAAAATTTTTAATACATTCAATATGCTGAAAAAGAGAAATATTTTGTGAACAATGAATAACCAGTCAATGGATCTATTGGATAATATTTGACCCAAAAAAAATTGTCTCTAAATAATTAGTTTTTAGTGGGCTGAAATATTTATATTTTTAGTAGGCTGAAATATTTATGGCCCAAAATTTCTATATGAGCTGATTTTGACTGATTTTATATTGTACAAATAGCAACACTCGTTAAAAAATTGTAAGTTCTATTTTTCTATAAAAGATACAAATTATCAAAGATCATCATCATTCAAACTCTAAAGAGAACAACGGTTGAGAGGAGGGAGGACCTATTAGATAAAAGATTATAGTTTTTTTTCTTAAAAAAGTCATAGCCATGCCTGCAAAATTAACACCCTAGTCAAAATCAAAGAAAAATAAAAAGAATTATTGTATAATATCCATCCACCAATGAACCCAAAATATCATATACAGAATATACAGACAAATATTGACCACTCAATCACTGTCTTTTGATTGCACCATATCTTCCTGCAAAATTTTCCCTTTTGCAATACCAAATTCATTTTGATGAGATAGTAAACTCATGTATTCATGTAACTTGAATCAACAATTACGTATGCATCAAGATGCTCAAACATGAAAAATGATGAAGTGTACTAAAAAAACTGTTTTAAAATCCGGACCGGACCTTGAACCGGATGGGGAAGTGGTTCACAGGTTCAGAGGTTCAACCGGTTGGACCGGGGTTCAACCGTATATAATTAAATATATGTAAAATATATATATTTATCTAACAATATATATGCATTTGATGAATTATATGCTATAAAAAATTAAAATATATTAAAAATATTGATTGAAAGTTAAAATATAGAGCATTTAATAAATTTAGAGATTTAATAGTCCTTAATTTTAATAATTATATCATATTTTATATTATATTTTATTATAAAATAGTTATTAAATTTTAAAAAAATAAAATTTTTATTTTTAAATTAGTTGACCGGTTCAACCAGTTTTTTTGTCGGTTCACCGGTTTTGACCGGTTTTGGTCGGTTTTCCACCGGTTTTTCGAAAATCGGTTTTTATCGCAGAACCGAACCGGGCAGGGGTCCGGTTCCCGGTTGAACCGGTCGGACCGGCCGGTTTGGTCCAGTTTTTTGTACACTGAAAAAAACAAAAGCACTACCTCGATATACAATAATTATTTTTTGGGCAAATATTGCTATACAGGCCATAGTTGTAAAACTCCATATCGGAATCGAACCGGTCGAGGTACTGGGTCAATGGTTCAACCGGTGGGTCAATGATTCAACCGGTCAGTAGTTGAATCGGTCTATTAAATATAATTTAATAATTTTATTTATATATATTAAAAAATTAAGATATATATAAACTCATAAAAGATTATAAATTACTCCTAAATCTTCAAATACCAAAATATATTTAAAACCTCAATAATGTCAAGCATAATTGAGTCCAAATTTAGTCCAAATTAAAATTAACTTATCATAACATATTTCAATTCTCAGCAAATCAACCATAATGCACACATTTTATATTTCAATTCTCAACAACATAATCCAAACATCCAAATTTAAATTAACCTATCAATTATTATACAATTAATCTCATAATTTTAGCAAATAATGCATAACGCAAATATTTCATATTTCAATTCTCAAGTCTCAATACCATAATTCAAATTAATATTAACCTATCAATTATTAATAAAAATAATAATAATAACCTATCAAATATTCTTATTAATTATTAATTTATTACTTACCTTAAACTCTCTTGAGGATAAGCACAAATTGTAATTTAATCTTTTCTTTAATCTTGTTTTGTTTATTGGGCCGTTTGTATTTTTGCCCTGTTTACTTTAGTCTTGGGCTGTGGCATATATATTGGCCCATTCCTCTGTTCTCTAATGGGTTAATCAATAATAATACTTTCTCGGTATACAAATAATTGTCTTTCTAGAAAATTCTCTTGTTTAATATTATTTGTCACTTTAGAATTGTAAGAAAGTATTTATTATTCTTTTTTTAATTTTATCCTCACATGCATTCTATCTCATATCTCTTATAATAATTATTACACAAAAAAAAACTAAAAAGATAATTTAGTTATTATATATCAATTTTACATGTTGTGTGCTTTTAATTACATATTTAGTTTCCTTTGCTCTTCGAATCCAGCCCTAAGCATATCTCCAACACTCGTGAAGAAGCACACCAAGCAGCAGCAGCAACCGAGGAAGAAGAAGCAGCAGCAGCAGTCGGAGGAAGCAAGAGCAGCAGCAGAGGGCGCCGAGGGAGGGAGTGAGGAATTTTATTTACCAACAAAAAATTGAAACTCCTAAATCCCAGTGAGTGAGGAATTCAGAGATTCTATGATGGATTTTGCTCAAACACAAACACAGCTACGAGGTTCATTCATTCCTCTGCATCTCCGAAATCTACGACGCCATGTTCTTCCCACAACTCTTTCTCTTTCCCAAAACCGCATCTTCATTCTTGGAATGGGATTCGTGGGTCAATCCCTTGCACTCAAGCTCAAAAACCAAGGATGGTTAGTTTTAGATTCTCTTATTCTCATCAATGATTTTGCTCATTCTATTGATTCTAATTAATTAGCTTTATTAGTTAGTTCAATCAATGTTTTTGAAGCATTTGTTATATGTTATTGAGACTTCAATTGTTGTGTAATGGTAGGGTTGTGTCTGGGACTTGCACAAGCCATGTGAAGAAGAAGAAGCTTGAGGATTTGGGGTTTAATGTTCATCTTTTTGATGCAAATTATCCCGAGTGAGAATCAATTGACAATTAGTAATTTAGTATACACTTAGCTTAGATTTATAGTTTTTGTTTTGTTCCTATAAATATAGGTCGATTTAGTTCTAGTCCCTTTGGTGGTGTTTGAGCGTTTGGTAGTAGGGACAAAGACACAAATACGTAGACAAAGAGAGATAGGGAGATAGGGATTGAGCGTCCTATCTCCATTTTTTAGAAGTACAAGCAATACTAAAAATTTGTGTCTCGAAAGAGAAAAATGTTGCACCTGTCTTTGAAATCAAACAACTTTATGTCCATTTTTGTATTTGTGTCTCTGTCTATGCTACTAAAGGTGTTTAGTGCCTATTTTTTTACATATTATGTTTTTAGTCAGTAAAGTTAGTTTTTAATGTTTAAGTTATGATATTTATAAAAATAAATGGAGGATTTTAAATATGGATGAGCTTATTTGTAATTTTACATAGAGTTCGTCCATAAAACTTATCCCCCAACCAGACACTCCAGCATTATATTTTTGTGCTTTCTTTTCCCTTTCTTTGCTTTCTTCTTTTGTAGTTAGACTATAACACAAGGTTGTTTTGCAGATTGAGTATCCTAGGTGTACTGAGAAATTATACTCACCTTCTTGTTTCCATTCCCCCGGTTATGGGCATTGGTGACCCGGTATCATTTTTCTGCATCAATCATATATATACAATGAATTTTTTAACCTGCAGTAATCTCTTTCAGCATCCCTTTTTACTTGTATTTGTTGATTTTTAGATGCTTCAACATGAAGAGCTTATACGAAGCTCATTAGTCGATGGAGATCTTCAGTGGCTCTGTTACTTGTCTTCGACAAGTAAGTCTTCGTTGAGATTAGCAATGAGTCTAGTGTTGCCGCCGTTCCTTTATGCGCATAAGAGAATTATTGATACATTTCCGAAAAGAAAATCGATTACGCCCTATTACATTGGTTGTTGAGAGGAACTAACCTTTGATAATCATAATACATCATTTTGTTGTTTGAATCGTGCAACCAATAGCTGGTTGATGATTGGAAATTTTACATTCTTATAGAAACCTCTGATAATGTGATACTGCTGTAGTGCTGTTTATACGTAATTTTTCTAATGCTTTCAAATGCAAATATAATCACAGAGACACTTCCTGTGTAGCAGGCGTCTATGGAGACTGCGGCGGTGAATTGGTTGATGAGGAGTAAGAGAGTGTAACTAAAAATATCACTTTTTCCTTCTTAAATTTCTGATCTGCTCTCTTAATTGTTTCTGAATTTGTGCATTGTGCTGTCGCTGTGACAGTTATCCAACAAAACCAGAAAGTGAGTTGGCTAAGTTAAGGTTAGCTTCCGAGGAAGGCTGGTCAAATTTGGCTCGCAATCTCGGGTTCTCGCCACAAGTATTTCGACTGGGAGGTATATATGGCCCTGGTAGAAGGTACTCTCCTTTTTAACTGTATGTCTTTTCAAGTAAAGTTTCTCTATTAGCAGTTTCTTTGTGGGTTCTGCAAGAACTTGTTGAAATTCTGCTCAAGAGATTTGACAATTAGGTCTATCAGACTCTTATTAGAAATTAAAATTATAATTTGGGTTTTGTTTATTTGACAAAGTGCTTAGCCTCTTACCTTTCCATTTAGCATGTTCTATTCTTTTGGCTTGAACACTTCTTTTTGTTTTAGTGCCGTTGATACAATACTCAAGCAAGAGCCCTTGTCGGAAGGGCAGAAGATGCGAAAAAACCGAAGATATACATCGAGAGTTCATGTTGATGACATCTGTCAGGCACTTATGGCTTCTATCTATGCAATTCCCCCCAGGTTATTTGTTTTCAGACAAACCCTAGTCCCGGATTTTATATTGCCATCATTCATTGACTAAATTTTTGCTTTTATACTTTGGGTGCGGCCCTTCACCGAACCCTGTGTAACTTGGGATGCTTGTGCACTGGGCTGCCATTTTTTTATGTGTTGTATCCTATTGGTCCAATAATAATTAAGGGAACAAGTATAAATAGTTTTTTTGGCGTTGATCGCAGTTTTGGGTGTCTTTACTTGCAGAGAAGTTTACAATATTGTTGATGATGACCCTGCTCCAAGAGAAGAAGTATTTGAATATGCAAGAAAATTGGTGGAGGAAAAGTGGCCAAGTTTGAACTTACAACATCTTGAGCAGAAAGATTGCTCAGTGGTGAAAACAAGAAATCAAAGGGGGGAGAAGCGAGTTTCGAATGCTCGAATGAAGAAGGAACTTGGGGTGAAGCTACTTTACCCAGATTACAGATCAGGATTGAAGAGCATAAATGACCAGATTGAGAGTCCATTCCATTGCCATTGATCACACTTCAACTTTTGAGATAAGTTGTTTGCAAATATTGTAATCCTGCGAAATGTTGAACTTGAATTTGATACTTACAAATCTGAATGGTAAGCTTTTTCTTCCTATTGTCTCATCAACATATTAGTTCCACTTCAAAGTAGTCATCTACACATTTAATTTAAGTATATTGATGCTTTTCAAATTGCCCGACATGGGCGCGGCCACCACCTAGCAATTTAAGTATATTGATGCTTTTCAAATTGCCCGACATGGGCGCGGCCACCACCTAGCACAGGCGTGGCCGTGGTCATGTCCTAACATAGACATGGATAGCGCCTGAGACAATTTGGGCACCGGCGTGATGCCGTGATCATAGCCTGACACGGACGCGACACAGACATTCACAAGTAACAATCAGATGATGTTTTTTCTTCTTTGTAATGTGGGGCTACTAACCACCTAAACTAACCTCTTTTTTCTCTTCCCCTTTTGGCCATACCACTATTTAAACTAGTAATTGATACATAATAACCATTCAGCCTTGACTTCAAAGAAAAACTTGAACCAATTTCAATCAATTAAAACACTCATTGATTCAGATTTTGACAAATGGCAATAATTCATTGTGTTACAGCATTGTTTTGGCTAATCATTTAACAAGAATCTATATTTCATATTAACCACATCAATATGGCTGAAATTTTCTTGTCAAAACTTGAGATCAATTAATTTAAAACCAAAATTTAATATTTTCAATAAAAACTAGATTACATAGAAAAATACAAAACTCTAATTTGTTAGCGGCTGAAAATCTCACAGAAAAATGGAAACTCAATCTTTTCTGTGTCTTCCCCAAAAGCCTTTCTTCCTGGCAGAGTCATTCTCAGACAGAGATCGATTGTTCCATTTGGACCCAATTGAAAAGTGCCTCTTCAAGAAGGGCTTTCCAAACGAGCTTCTTGTGCTGGAGCTGGCCTCCATCCTTGAAGCTTTTCCTCCGAATTCAATGTCTTTTTGGGGTTCAGAAACATCGAATTCGATATCAAGGTAGCTATTAGCTACACGACTTCTAGATATCTTGTGGATCTTGGCCTTCATCTCTGACTCGGCCCGAAGAACTTTTCTGGACAGCTTTGAAAAGTGCTTATCTCCAACCATACAAATTGGACAAGCTGGGTCAAACTTATCTGCCTCTGGAGTCATGGTCTCTAAGCATTCCGCATGATATGCATGACCACAGACAAGTACGGCAACACATGAGATGTCGCTGGTGGATACAAACTTCTGGTTGCACCATGTTGATCGTTCTGTCAGAGGCCTCGAGCAAGCCCCACAAGATTGTTGATCCATCGAGGGAGAATACGAGAACCTGCTACTGGATCCACTTATCTTGCGACGACCTGAGCCGAGATATTCACCATCTAAGGACCACATTTCTCTTTGAGATGAAGCCACCATCTCAGTAAAGGTGTGCATGGACCAGCCATCGGATGATCCATATTGGGATCCAGGTGCCAATTCATTGTTGTAAGCTGAGAGTACAAACGATAGCCTTCCTTCAGAAATGGAGTTGTCTGGTGATTTCAGAGCCGAGATCTGACTATCAGAAATTTGCCTCAATAAAGGGTGTCCTGGAGATCGATGGGCCCATCTTGACGGCGTAGAGTTTGTATGATGTTGATGACTATGGTTAGGTGAAGGGTCTGTTCTAGGCGATGAGAAAACTGGAGGTATTGAAGATGAAAGATTTGCCATAGAAGATTCCACCGAATTCTTCACCTACAGAGAAATATATATTAAGAGCGTGCCAAGTACCACTTTACAAAGCCAAAAAAATCATATCATGCAACATAAAACTCGTTCTGATTCAGTTGTGCAAAACTAACCACTGTAGAAAAATTGCTTGATATGGAGAGATCTGCAATAAGCACATAGAGGAAGAAGAAAAGAAAAAAAAATCAATGGCCAAACAAAACAAAATCAACCAAGAAACCAAAAAGCATAAAAATGAGAATAGACCATCAATCACAATAAAACAATCTCGAAAACCTTATAACAATATGGGAAACTGCAAAAAGAAGAGGCTAAGAACAAGGCACTTAGATTATGGCAAGGATCTAACTTCCAAAAGAAAGGGGCAGAAGAGGACCTAAGGGTTTGTTCGGTTTCAGAAATTTGTTTTTTCAGTTAGTTTTCTGTTTTCAGGATTTTGTGAATGAAATAGTGAAAAATGAGAATAAAAACTGAAAACTGGAATATGTAATGTACACTAGACAGAAAACTAATTGAAAATAGAAAAAGAAAACTGAAAAATTGTTTTCTGAAATCAAACACAACCTAAATGTTCTAACTAAGTCTGATCAAACATTGTGCCTATAGTGAGGGGCAAAAGAATAACAGTTTATGGTTTATATTTCATTAACATCTACCTGATGAGGGAGTCATCAGATTCACAACCGACGCCTCATCAACAGTGGACTTCTGAGAAACTGGAGTTGCGGAATTCTCCAGGGTGCTTCCCCCATCAGATAAATTACCTCTTTCAAAACTCAATGAACATTTTAACTCCATGCTCATATTTCTGCTGACTACACTAGATGGGTGATTGGAAGGATTCTCGATTTCCCCGGCAACACGTCCTCGTCTATCCCGCCGAAAGCTCCATGATGGTGAACATATAACATCCCTACGCAGGCTTTCATCTCCGGTTCTTTCACAAGGATCGCGATTCTTTGCAGCAATACAGCAAGCTGATCCCATGGTACCTGCAGAAATACATAATGCACAATCTAACTTAAACTCATAGAGACAAAGAATCATTTTGTTTTGAACAAAAAAAAAGGCATATCCAATAATATTCTTTTCAAAACCCACCTCAATTTAAATCTGAGAGCTGGTAATTCTACTTCCTCCTGAAGAATGAGCAAAAAAGGAAAGAGAATTAAACTGGGATTTTATGATAAAATGTATTAAGATTAAAGACCACCTAGATGGCAAAGCTCTAAATAAAGAAGCCACATTCTGTAATCTTCTGATTTTTTCAGATGTTCAAATCAAACCTAATTCAGTGAGCACACACCACCATCACAATACTCAATGACCAAAAAACAAATTCAATTGCATATACCAATCAAAAATTGAATATCAAGAACCTCCAAACATGCTCAATCATGATTAAAATTAAAAAAAAAAAATTATCTCTGTCTCTCTCATGCACGCAAAAAACACAATCAATGCTCACAATCACTGAGATCAAAGCACCATGAATCGAGAGCCAGAACTGAGTATTGCTAATCATTTTCCATTTGAATAAAAATAATTATTCAAACAAATCAACAGTTCAATCAAATTACATAGTAAACTATGATTGAAAAACATCATAAGATTCTCACACAAACAATCACTGAGCTCAAAGCACCATAAATCGAGAACCAACACTGAGATTGCTTATTCTGTTCATTTAATAAAAAAAAAAAAACTCCAAATCCTTGATACTCGCAATTTCAGTTTGTCAAACGAATCCCGAAACAAAAAAACCGATCAGCAATGCCACAAAAAACAACCAAGTATTTTGCATCATCGAATGAAATTTTCAACTCTCTAGGGTTTCAGATTTCTGAAACATTTCCGAAAATTTTTCACTACTACATCCTACCTAAAATTGAAATCACGCACAACTGATTAAACTCTACAGAAAACAAAAAGTAAAGGTTGAAGCATTTGTGAATCTCGCTAAAAGAGAGAGAGAGGTTTCGTAGTGAGCATTTTCGTTCTTGTTAGAGTGCTTTGGAAAAAGAATAATGGAAAAAACTGAACAGACAATACAAAAATAAGTAATTTAATAGGGGTTATATTATGGAGGATCTAATAAAATGACACAATATAGATAGAATGAGTTTGGGAAGGCATTTTATGGGGGTTTTTAATTAAAATTTGAGCAGGTTATAAACCCCCACAAAAAATAATACTTTAAAACACATCTCATATACTCATCTGCCTTATCTTCATTCCAAAACCATAATGACAATTACTTATTGCCACTAATTATTCAGATATATTAACTATATATTTTCTATCAATAATGCTAAGTAGACAATGAAAAACCAGTCCATACAGCCAATGGGCCTAATTTGGCTTTAGTTTTGGCCTAAATAATCATTGAAATTGTAATGGGCTGAGTAATTATGGCCCAAAATCTCATTTATTGGCTGGTTGGGCTGGTTTTGTATTGTTCATTTAGCATTACCCTATTTTCTATTTTTCCATTTTAGTTTTTTCTTAAAAACATATCACACTCTTTCTCTCTCTCAACCCTCCACTTTCAACCCCAACCCAAACCCTAGATCGACGCTGTCCCCAACCCTAGATCGTCGCTGCCTACCCTCCTTCACCGTCGCTGCATCCGCCTCCCTGGTCGTCGTCGCGGCAAGCTTCTCCTGCAGCTGCTGTCGCGGCGAGCTTCTTCTCCAGCTACTGTCGCTGACATAGGAAGAAAAACGGCTCCGATTGCTATTACTGTCTGACTGCTCCGTCGTGTACAACACCTTCATCACCGTCGCTTCTCCATTATCGCTTTGCTACTTCCAAGGTCTGTCATCGATCTCTTCTCCTTCCGATTTCTCTGATTCTATCCAATTCTAGGTAACATAGATCATTATTTTCTTTCAATTTTATTTGTTTAATTGATTCCTAATTTGATTCCATCAAATTCTAGGTATCATAGAGCATAATTTTCTTTTAATTTCATTTGTGTAATTGATTTCTAATTTGATTTTTTTTCGAGATCTGATCTAAAAATATCTTCATTTGTTTTTGTGGTACTGTGTATGTAGTAGTAATAGTTTCTCTTCATTTGTTTTGCATTTTGCTAGTTTTTACTTTGTAGTAGCATTAGGTATGGACTATGATGCTATGGTTTGTTTCATGTGGTTAATTATCCTCCGCTTAAGCTACATTTCTTAGAGAAAGGTGAAATGGCTTTCAGATCCATAAAACTGCCTAGTTTTCTACTGTGGTGTCACACACAAAAAAAAAAAAAAAAAGTATAGGAGTCTTACTTGTGAGCTTATGACCCAGTTTTAATTGTAATGTCTTGTATGAATGATTCACTAGATTGATCCTTACTTGGTTTTCAAATTGGTGCAGCATTCATGCCTAGAATCAAGGCGAGCAGATCTATTACTGTAGATGCCTTGTGTGATTTTGGTGAAGCTGATAACATGCAGAAGGTACTGTTACTTCAATGTTGATTATGTTCATTTATGTGCTTTATATTCGATTGGGTTATCACTGACTACGTATTGTTTTACTAGATGTCAGCAAATGATGATAATGTCCCTGAAACCAATATACAAGCCAAAGAAGAAGATAGTAAACAGTGCATTGCTACTGAAGAGAAACTAGCATTAGGTAATAGTACTACTAGAAGCTATGGAAGTGGTGGTGAGGATATATGGATGTTCAATTGATGCATGTCTTAAATACAATACAAGTTGCATATATATATATATATATATATATATATATATATGTTAGTGTGTTAGTGTGTATATATGAAGTTGGCTTTCCTGCATTGATTGAAGCTGAGTGTACTCTAATTCCTTCAAGTTTTTCATCATATCATATAACCGTATTCTCCAATATAATTCTTAATTACTAGAGTATAAACAGATTCCATCCTTGCTATGCTTTGGTTGGGTAATTGGGTTTGGGTCTGTCTTCTCTTCTCACTTTCATTTATTTATGTAATATGTATATATATATTTTTCTGTGTTTTTATTTTGCCAAACGTCTCTTTCAGATGTAACAAGGCAAATATGTAGAAGTTTTGCAAAGTACTAGTGAATTGTGAAAAGTGTGCTCTTAATTTGTTTGAGAAATATAATGGAGTAGTAATCAAACGACATACCTACCTATAACCTTTGAAGAAAAGGTGCGCGTGTGTGTGTGTGTGTCTCCACGAAAGTTTAGTGCATCAATGTGAATTGCCTTTATGCAAGACTTTCAATAGTGTGCTCAAGTCAATCATGAATCAAGATCCATTCCATTATCTCATGATTTTCATCACCACCAAAGTACCCACCCACATACAAGAATACCTATGTACCTCCTTCAGCCTTTGATTGTTCTGTTCTGTTCTGTTACACTTGCTACCCACCCATAATGATGTCTGAAAAGATTAAGATTCAAGCATCATGCTTGAGGAATCTCTTCATATTCCTATTCTATGTCCTCCTCCTCCTGAAACTCTTTAAATTGGAGAATATTGGAGAATATTGGTTTTGGGGAACTTTAGTGAAAAACTCTTTTACACTTCACTAATGGTGCATCAAAATCTGTCTCATATTTTATTTCCTTGTCTATAGTTTTGATTTTCTATAAATGCACTTTAGATCCAACTGAGATGTCTGATCATGTTGCATTTTTTGTTATTCAATTAGGTAACTGGTGTTGGTATAAATACTGAGTGGGGATTGTTGATGGCATGTATCTCAGAGGATACTGGAGAAGAGCTCCATTACAGGTTCAACTATGCTCCATTCAAAAGAAAGAAAGAAAAGCTTTAGCTTTAGCAGAACCTTAACGAAACTGTTTGTGTTAAGACTTAAACTGAAGCTGTTTTTTTCCGGTGACAATGTAATAGATACGTTTTTATTTTTAAATATAAGAATAAATTATAGTTAACTTGAAGTTTCTTCACTTATCCAATGCATTCTTTTACATTGACTTTTTATAATATGTTTGCATTGTCCATTTACTTTGATTAGGGATTAGGGATTGTAGATAAACTGCATTCTTTTACATTGACTTTTTATAATATGTTTGCATTGTCCATTTACTTTGATTAGGGATTAGGGATTGTAGATAAACTGTCTACTACCTATAGGGATTGTCTATTATCACATATGATTATGAATATTTTTATTAATTACTCATCATCAATGCTTCGTATAATTAATTATTAAATTATGTTTTGAATTTAAAAATCAGCTTATTTTTTGTAATGAGAGAGAGAGAGAAGAAAAAGAAAAATGAGACGGTCTTTATATAAATATATATATATGGAGTGTTGTTGGGGCTCCTTTAAAGGTGGCAGCTGAAGAAGGAAAACACTGTTATCACAGATTAACGGAGTTAGTTCAGACTGCATAGAACTGAGAAAGTAGCCCCTATTTTATATAGGTGCTAGAAAAAGTGAGAAAAAAATTATTATTATTAATAAAATAAAATAAAGTACATTTTATTTTAATTAATTTTTACTCTTTATTTTGAGAATAATCTTATTCCAAATTGTCATTGGAATGTCTTGTTTGGTATCTTATAGGGATACTATAAAATATTTATAAAATTTGATTTTAGTATATTGATAATAAGAAATAGATTTAATGTATTTAGTAAGTGAGTAATCATATAAAAAATAAGGAAAATGCTACTTGTACATACCAAAATACTCATCCATCCATTTTTTACCCATTCAAAAAGTTGGCAACTTTTATGAATATGTTGGCAAGTTGCCAACATATTCATAAAAGTTGCCAACTTTTGAATGGGTGGAAAATGGGTGGATTGCACTATTGTATGTACAAATAGCATTCCCCAAAAAATAATAATGCTACCAAAAATTTTGATTAATCATGTTAAATGTATATTATAATCTTCGATAAATATTTAACTTTTACGATATATTTAGGATTTAATTTTTATTCACTGACAATGTATCATTTTTTACACAGTAATCTAATTATGTGTTATCACATCAGTTATAGTTGTGTTTTATCTTTCCTACTACCTGCAAAGTCATACAAACGCAGTATTTTAATTAGACGACAATGTAAAATACTTTTAAATATTTTACAACAATTATTAATGATTAATAATGAAGTTATTAACTTAAATATAATTATTTAATTTTAATAAATTAAAAAAATAAGAATATCTTGCACGGTTTTCAAACACGTGGAGCGCACTTAAGTGTCACATGATTCCAACTTGGTTCTGAAAATCGGACCGGACATCAAACCGGTCAAATGAGAGGTTTAGAGGTTCAACCGGTTCAATTGGGGGTTCAACCAGAAGATCAAACCGGGACATTATAAATATAAAATATAATTAATATATTATAAAATAAGTAAAAAAACTAAAAATATATTAAACATCAACATAATCCAACAACAAAAGAATATAAAACAAGTATATCGGTATTGGAATCCATCAATGATCAAATTAATCTATATTATTAATTTATTCTAAGTTAAATTAGTGATGTCAATATAAAACAAATATATCAATATCAGTATATCTAACAGCAAAACCATTTAACATATATATAACTAACAGCAAAACCATTTAACATATATATAACTAAATTAATCCAACAGCAAAATTATTTTACATATCAAAATATCAAAAAATTAAAATAAAAACACTTACCTGGCAGAGAAGTGCAAAGAGCCGCCGCTGGAAGTGCAGAGGAACGACGACGGCAGCCTGAGACGAACCGGCGCGGCGACGGCGTGTGGCTGGGCAGCGGCACGGCGCAGCGCGGCGCGATTCCAACAAGGCGCAGCAGGGTCGGGGCAGCACGATCCAACACGAAGCAGCAAGGTCGGGGGCAGCGCGGAGGGTGCAGCGGAGCAGAGCAGAGTCGCGGCGGCCGACGGTGAGCAGCAAATCCACGGCGGCTGTGACCTTTCCAAAGGCAAGGGTAAGGTTCGGCTGCTGGGAGCTTCAAAAAGGGTAAATAAATTAGGGATTTTGACAGATGTGTTTGTGTGAGACAGTGAGAGTGTGGGTGCTCAGTGCTCACAATGGTTTTTAAGGCTCGAGTGTTTTTTTTTTTTTTTAAAAAAATTTCTCATGAAATTCAGCAACTATATGATTTATTGGAAAACCATTGACTATGATATGTGGTTCCAATTTTGGTCAATTTATTGTGCTTATGGTTATGAGTTATGACTATGACTTTGACCATTATTAATACAAGTCAAAATAATAATAAGCAAGTTCTATACTTTTATGTGATGCATGTTTAGAAATTTATGCTTTTAATTTGCCTCATCAAGTGGCTTGACTTTTTATTCGGCGAAAAAATTACAAATTTGACTTTTATTTCATGGGTATATTTTTTGAGTCAATAAAAATTAATAAGGTCGGTTCAATTTGAATAGCATTGATTAAAAAGAATTTATCTTGGTACTAGTTTCCATTTGGTGCCTTTTTTTTTCTTTCAATTTGGTTAATGAGTGTCATAAGAATACTTAATATAAAATAATCATGAGTAGTAAGTTATTGGAATAACTTATAAAATACAATTATATATATATATATATATATATATATATATATATATATATAAGCTCATAAATCCATAAATTCCAACAGTAGCTGATTTTCATCTAATTTTTTTATAGAAAAATAATAATGTATAGTTGACTTTTGATACAAAAAGTGGTAGTATATATTGTCCCAAAACTATTTTTCTAAGCCAGGCACTTGCTAATATAGGTTATATATGCTGATATAATGAACAAATAAAATAACTTCTTTTAAGTTACAAAATTACATCATAGGAAATGTCACCCACAATTCATAAAACGAAGAACATGTAAATAATGACAAATCAAAGAAGCATCAAAAGGAGGTGCATCACCGTTGTAACAGAAGAATTCCATGTCATTTTGTGTCCTTTCCTGTGATAGACGAGATACCTCTTATCGCCTCGGAACCCTTCGAATCCTTCGCAGTCGCCTCGGAACTCTTCGCATCCTTCACGGAGATTGATGAGATGCCTCTTGTCAATTCTGAACTTATGCCTAGGTTGGTGTCTGGAGACAGAGATAGGGAAGTTGCAGATGGGGGAAAGTTAAGAGGGTTAACTTCCATGACTTCCTCGTTGCTCTCGTCAAAGTACACAACATCCTGCATAGTGAGCTGGTGATATTCGACAACCTCCCTTAGAAAGCGATTCTCACGGGCATAGACGGAGTTCTCATGGGCCAACCGAGCTTTCTCCGCCAGAAGTGTTTCAAGTTGTAGTCGTATCTGTAATGGAAATGTTATCATGAAAATATAGAAAAAATAAAACGAAATGAGTATGCTAAGAACACCTTCCACTTTGCATAAGGATGAGATGTTGTTTCATATATGATTTAATCAAATCAATGAAATCAAATAAGTTAGGAAACATAGCTGGGACTTGAGATTTAAATGAGTAGACAAAATTTACAATAAGAATGATTAGACATAGTTTACAATAAGATAGAACGATGATGTTTAATCCATCTTGCCGATCCTACATAGTGGGAAAAGAGCTTTGTGGAGGGTTGCAAATAACTAGCTTACCCTCTAGAACAGAGGATTTGCAGAGGTCGGTATGAAACACCATTTTAAATTTTAATAAAGGCATACTGTAATTAGTAACCAAACCGAATATAATTGCTAGACAGAATAAGAGAGAAAGGCATCTTATACCAAAGGGAGAGATAACACATGAAACAAATGTCAGATGATAACCTTCTGTATACATCACTAGAAGCTTAGTATAATGGGAAATAATCATATATAGATAGAAAGATATATGCATACCAAATCATCATCATCTTGGCTGTCTCCTCTTTCACGATTCTCACGGAGGATTTTATTTTCTTCCTCCAGCTGAGCACATCGATCCTTTGCAAAAGCCAGATCAGCTTTAACCGTCTTCAACTCCCGAAGAAGAAGTTTTGCTTTGGCAGCCATTGCCATTGCAACCTGTGACAAAATCCAAAATCCGAAAAAATGCATCCTATTCAGAAGATAAAGGTATATTATATAATCAAGTGTCTTCTGATATCAATTTAGTACCATTCTTGAAACCTAGGAATCATTTTGCTGTATACATTCATATTTCTTCCTGAGAAATAAACTTACTAGAAATCAATGGTTTTTAGACGACTGGGGGATCAACAATATTTATGGACCCAACATACAAAAGGAAATGATCATGTACTACTGATAGGGTCCCAAAACTATATATCACTAAAGGCAAAAGTAAGTACGACTGTAGCTGAACCTGAAAAGGAACACAACTATTAGTTTAGCATAACTCTCAGTTCAGCCTCCATGTCCATAAGAAGGAACTAGGAAAACAATGGCTTTGTAAAAGTTTTAGGATCTAAAAGTTTCTTAAGATTTAAAGAATGATTATGGGATTGTAAGTTAACTTTAAAGGTGATGCAATTAAAGTAGTAGTTTTATAAATAACGCAATCAAAATCTCTCTCTTTTTCAGAAAATAAAAGCAGTAAACAATTGTATTGCAAGCATTACAACAACTATAAGTAAGCATTATATTTTACGGAAAACACTAAGAATGAAAAGAAGATCAAATTCAAAAAGCAAATAACTTGGAGCTGGAATGTTAACATTAGTTGTCACACTTCTTAACCACAAATATTTTTACCAACTTAAAAAGTGATACACAGTTGCAACCTTACGTCGCGAGAAGCCTTCAGTTGAAGTTCTTGGTCATTTTGAATTGGTGGCATTTGGGTCCGCAAATGGGATTGTGGAAATGTAGAAGAACGGTTTGTCTCCTGATTCTGTCCAACAGAGTTTCCAGGCTTTTTCCTGATATGTTTACGAGTTTCTTGGATGATATCAGAAGTCCGATTCTCAACTTTTGTAAAGCCCTCCTGTAAGCATGAATTAGTACTACAAAGATTATAAGGCATACCCAAAAAGGAAGAAGTGCGGAGGGACACAAAAAAATTTGTACTTGCAGCTTAGAAACAAGGGAATAACCTTCTATTTCCATCTCTATCAGCATATGCCTAAGCACAAAACACTAATGCAAGCATAAGCAAAGAATCTTAAGTACAATCAAATTTATAATCATGGAACATACACATTAAGAGAAGATAACCTCCTGTCTATAATTAAATTACAGAGAAAGATAATCCATTAGCAAAAATTTTCATATCAAAAGCTCACCTCCAGAGATTTACCAATGGTGCCGCCAATTTGAGAAAGAGAAGATGTGATAGCATCGAATCCCTTAAAAAATGTTGGTCCGTCCCTTTTGAGATTACTTTCCTCCAAGTGATTCGAATTTTGGAACTACATGGAGAACAAAAATAGCATCCAATCTTACAGTTCTTAACGTAATGAACACATGGTTAATCACTAGTCAAATGCAACCTTGTAACAATAATTCAATTTTAAAAACATGATGTGCATGCGGTGCATCTGGACCCTTTTAAGTGCTCTACCAATAGCTATTTCAGCAGTTTTCATTTTCAGAAATGCATACAGATTGAAAGAACAGCAGCTTTGCTGTTTTTTTTTTTTTTGAGTAAATATCTAATTTGGTCCGTGAGATATATATAGCAAATTTGGTCCGTGAGATATATATAGCAAATTAGTTCTTCAGAATTTGGAAGTCTCAAATTGGTCCTTCAGAATTCAATAAAGGGGACAAATTAGTCCCTCAGAATCCATACATCCCAACTTGATCCCTCATTATTCGTGAAAGGGTATAAATTGGTCCCTCCGTACAGGCATGAAATTGTCCATTTTTTTAATTCTGAAGGACTAATTTGTCCAATATTTATGAATTGTGAAGGACCAATATGGGACTTAAAAATCTTAGGGACTATTTTGTCCTTATTTTTGAAATGTGATGTATTTCTTAGGGACTAAACTGGGTATTTAGTCTTTTTTTTTCTTCCCCTGTACTTTGATGTTCTTTTTACAATCTGAGGAACCTTCTATTACTAGAAAAAGGAAAAAAATGCAGATAAGGAAGCCTCTAGTGAACTAATTCCAGTCTAAATAATCACAACTTTTGGGCAAGATGCATGTCTCTTCCAAATGCATTGCATCTTTTTTTTCCTTTATTTATTTTTTAAACAACTAACAGCACGTTTGGTTTGAACCCAATCGATCACTGAGAAGAAGCTATTATAATGAAGCTTTGAATTTTTTATTTATTTATTTTTGCATAGGGATGCTGTATTTTAATGTTGAGAAGAGCAACCAAACAGGCTGTAAAACTACATATCTACATGATTAAAACTTAAACTACAAAAGCATTATCTTTTATTCCTACATAACATACTACGCAATGAAGTAGTTTGATCCATGTAACTAATCCCGTCTAGTTGAAAAATATTTAGTGATATTTGTAGTAGCATAACATATAGAGCAAAATTATTAATGAGAAACTGCAGTGCACTCTAAGCTCACCTTGCCCCTGGAGGATGCTACACCAGGAAACTGTGACCTAGTCGTCTCAGGCACTTCATATTGTTGGGTTACATTATCATCCTCAATAATTGATTTGGCTTTCCTGGCCAGAGCACCCCAAAATCCACTCTTGGACTCATTCAAGTTCTTCATAGATGTATATTCATATGCTCTTGAATCCTATATTAACAAACAACCACCATGTTCAGCAAAATGAGACAAAAACATCTTGAATTAACAAATCAACAAAAAGTGATACACTCAGCACAATCCAAAGATTAGAAGTTGAAGAGAAACAAAGCGGAAGTAACATATGTGACTTAAGTATCTCCAATCTTCAAAGCATTCATATAGAAAAATCAGTAATAGCATGTATACTCGTGGCTCACATTGCAAGTGCTACACAGTGGCAACATGGAACCTACAACCCAAGAGTCATTTCCATAGTTCCATCTCCCAGCCACTTATTTCTATTGTACAGACAACGGTGTTCCATTGATAACTATCACTATGACCAATGTACAAAGGAGCTCCAATCATTAAGCAAGCCTCAGTGGTAACTTTGGTTAAAGAAGAACACAAGCATTCTTAGCCAGCAGTTTCTGCCATTGAATCTTCAACAGCATAGTAACATATTTTTTGTGTCAAAAACCATTTCTATCCAGAGTCCATTACAGTCAAACTAATTTGACTCGAGTCAAGTAGACACACTATGCGGTAAAGTCCTCTCTACACTAGCTTTTTTACATTCATAAAACTTAAAGACTTGAGACCTTGTTTAATTGGAATAGTGTCAAACCACTTGGCATTAAGCATTGAGCTATGGGAGTAGGACCAATTTACACACCAAGGAACCTGAGATACTAATTTGTTCCCCACAATATTAATCATGAACGGATTTGGGGTTTTACTACTTGCTTTCGTTTCGAGTAAAAGAACATTTTGGTCCCTGAAATATATGTGTTTTAACAATTTAGTACTTGGAAGATTAATTATTTAATTGCACGCACTTGAATCCCGTAAAGATTTACATTATAACATCTTAGTCCATTGTTACCATTTTCCTATGGAATGAGGTGTTATGCTAAATCTTTGGAGGACTAGTTTGAGTACTGAAGTGTTATAATTCTACATTTTTGAGGGGTTTAAGTGATAATCTTTTAATGATTAAAGTGTTAACCACAAATCTTTCGGGTAACTAAGTGTAATTCTACTCTCTCTCTCTCTTCTCTGCCATATTCAATTATATACTTTCTTCCTCTCCTAAACGACAACCCAATCCTATTCCTATCCCACATAAGAATCAAAGGGTAAAATTAAAAAAAAATACATAATCATAATTAAAAAAATTAACTATTAAATTCTGCATCTACTGAACATTCAATTAAACCATACAAAAAAATCAAACGACAAGTGAAAAAAAAGGCAAAATATGAGAATCAAATAGAACCTTAGAGGGAGTAGGAGCGGTGGTAGAAGGTTGAGAATTCAAATAAGCGTTGACACTATTGGCTGAGAGATTGGAGTGTCCGTACAGAGAAGAAAGCGACGAATCACGCCGCGCCGAAGAAGCCCTAATTGCTTTCGCAGCAAGCGAAGAGGAAGAAGAAGAAGAAGAGGACGAAAACGCAGCAGAGTCGACGTCGTTTTGCGAGGAATCAGATGAACGTGGCGGTGAAGTAGGGTTCCGAAACGGCACGTCGTCGAACTCAAATGTCGAAGAAGAACTCTTCGACTTCGAAACACCATACTGTTGCCTCCTCCTATACGCCATCGATCTTCAATCTTCGAAATTCAAAACACTGAAGGGATCGAATTGCAATTTCCGAAAAGTGGTGAATTAGTAGAAAATTGTAGTAGCAGAAGCAGAGGAACCAAAATCTCGCAGTTGTTGCTGTTCAAGTTCCAGCACCGCTTTTGGAAGGTTCGAGAAGGTTCCGATTGGTCAACGCGGTGGTGCAGGTGAGAGTGCAGATGAAGGTGAAGCAGAGAATCCAGATCCCATCGTCGTCGAAAAATGGGAAGAAGAAGAAGAGAACGTGAAATTGTGAATTGCAAGTTGAAACAGTAGCACCTGGTTTTGAATAGTTTGGACTTGCGATGCTGCTATTTTTTTTTTTTTACACGTGTCTCAACCCAAAAAAAAAATGAACGATGATATTCTAACTACCCAAGAGTTGTCCAAAAGGAGACAACTCGGGCGGGCGACACTGGGTAGGCCCTAGGGATGACAATGGGACGGGGCAAGTGCGGGGGTATTGTTCCCGTCCCCACCCCGATCATGAAAAAAACTCCCCGTCTCGCCCCGCCCCCCATCTCCGCCGTGGGAAGGAAATATTTCTCATTCGCGAAATCCACGGATCCCCTACCTCCGTGGGGAACCGAATGGAGAATAGAAAAAACAAATTATAAAATCAGAAACAAAGCAATAAACCAAAAAAAAAAAAGAACAGAACAGATCTGGAACAACAAAAAATAAAGAAACAAAAGCAAAAATTAAATAGAGCTAAGAGAAACAAAAAAAAGTTACATTACAGAACCAAGAACCAAACAAAACAAAAAAAATTATAAAAAAGAAATAGATCTAAAACAAGATAGATACAGATCTGGAACAGTGAAGATGACAGCGGCGACGTGCGATCGTGTGTGACGAAGCCGAGGGTGAGCAATAGTGAGAGAATGCGAGAGAGAGAAATGCTAAGATCTGAAGCTGAGAAGGAGAGATGCTGAGATGTGAGGTCGAAAGGGAGAGAAGAGAGACCTGAGAGATGACAGAGTGATCGAGAGGGACCGCCGTGAGAGATGCTTGAGAGGCTGAGAGAGACTGTGGCGTTAGAGATGTTGAGCGGCGATTGAAGTGTGAGAGAGAGTAAACATTGAGTGAGAGAGTGAAAGAGTGAAGCGTAAGGTGAGTGGAAGAGTGAAGTGTGTGAGGGGTGTGTGCGGTTGGTGAAGTGTGAGGTGAGTGAAGTGGGTGAGTGGGGTGTGAGGTTGGAGCGGCGTTTTTAGGTTTTTAGGGTTTGTTTAAAGAGGGTTTATATACTATTAAATAGAAGTGACTAAAATACCCTCGGGGAGGAGATCCCCGCAGGGCAGAGAGCATAGTCTCCATCCCCACGCCAAAAATCCCCACAGGGGGACTTTAATCCCCATCCCCCTCCCCACGGGGACAATTCCCCGACATCGGATCCCCAAGTTCATATTTCCCCATTTGCGGATATTGATTGCCATCCCTACTAGGTCCTAAAAATGAGGGTGCACACTACCAAGCCAAGCCACACACATATACTCTAAAATAATGAGTCTACCTTAGCAAGTACCTCACTCACCCAAATCCCTAAAAGTCACACTCCCTCCTTTGGTTCTCATCGTCCGGGAGGATCCCGAGCTTAAGGTATTGGAAGAGCTCGGAAACCCAGCTCAGAGACGTTGTTATAGCTGCGACCTCCTGCTGTACTGCGATCAATGGCCTTTCTAAGGTTTCTTTGATCAAGGTTTTTCTTGTCCCCTTAGGCTTGGTGCTCGCGAGCTTTTACAACACATCGACTCGAGCTTTCTCTTCACGACGTATATACTTCACCTCGGCTTTCTGTAACGGCTTTATAAGCTCGGTTACCACCTGTAGGTACTTCTCTAGCTGCTCATCTCGGGCTTGATAATCGCCTCCGATATGAGAGACTACGATCTAGGAGTCGTTGGAGGTGATGAGTTCCTAGGGTCCAACACCATGTGTCAGTTTCAGCCCCGCAATCAGTGCTTCATATTTTGTCTGATTGTTGGAAGTCCGGAACTCGAACTATACCGACATCTCCACTTGAATTCCTAGATTATTTTCTATGATGATGTCGGCTCCGCTCCCTTTCATATTGGAGTACCCATAAACAAATAAGGTCCACTGGACCTTTTCTTCTTCTTCATCAACCATCTCCCTTATGAAGTCGGTTAAGACTTGCGACTTAATGGCGTTCCGAGGTTCGAACAACACATTGAACTCGGAAAGCTCTACTGCCCATGACACCATTCTTCCAACAAAGTTGGGCTTCTGTAAGATCTGCCTCATAGGGTGGTTTGTTCTTACTACCACCGTATGGGCTTGGAAGTATTGTCTTAGTCTTCTAGTTGTTGTCATCAGGGTGAAGGCCACCTTTTCTAACTTCGGATACCGGGTCTCGGGACCCTGCAAGGTTTTGCTCACAAAGTAGATAGGCTTGTGGATCCTTTCCTCTTCCCTTACTGTGATACCCCGTATCATAGTGTCCCTTAGGAAGAACTTTTCTCAAGACGCGTCAGAAACACGTCAGCAAGTTCATGTGAGAAGGGACTCGCTAGCGAGCAGTCAGCTCCCGCTAGCGAGCAGTTGGTCGCCAGCGACCGCAGTTAAGTCGTTAGCGATGGGATCTAGTCCCACATCGTTCAGAACAGACGTCAAGACGTTGCTGACAGAAGGTGCTAGCTAGTGAGTAGCCACTGCCCACTAGCGAAGAGCTAGTCGCTAGCGACCATGTGTTTGTCGCTAACGACCAGACCGAAGTCCCACATCGGTCACAACTTGTTCAGCCTTTCCTTCCTCACCCTATATATATGAGAGGTTATGTTACCTCACACCTCACATCTCACACTCAGCCTTTTTCAAAGTAGTGCATTGGGGCATCATTCGTTGTTGAGGATAGTGTGAGCTCGACGTCTTGGGGATACTCTGCTTGAGCAAGTTCTCGACGGTGAGTGAAAAGACGTTTTTGCCTCTGTCAGCGTACTGATCGCTAGCGAGCTGTGAGAGCTCACTGGCGAGTGTGCCGTCGCTAGCGAGAAGGTGTTGCTCGCTAGCGAAGGTTCAGTGCGCAACCTAGTTCAATTTTTTTTTCTTTTGTGCGGTCCTGACGGGTCATTTGCACGCCAGGTGCAAACGCGGTGCCGATAGCTGGAGCCGGAGCTAGCGGTGCCTCCAGTCTCAGGACTTTCCAAGTGAGTGGAGGTTTTAGGGTGGATGTGCCGTGGCTGCCACATAGTAGCATTTGTATATGTTTATATGTTTATGTTTATATGTTTGTATGTTTATATTTATGTTTATAGTTATATTTATTTTTATGTTTATGTTTATATTTATGTTTAGGTAAATAATATGATAGATAGATAACATGCTTAGATAGATAATGTGATAGGTAGATAACATGCTTAGGTAGTTAATATGATAGGTCTATAACGTGCTTAGGTAGATGATATGATTAGGAAAATAACCTGCTTAGATAGATCACATGCATCACCTAGTAAGATAATATAACATAGTAAGATAATATAACATAGTAACATAGCATAACCTAGCAAGATAACCTCACGTGATAAGATAACATGACATGGTAAGATAACATGATAAGATAATATAATCTAGTAATTAATATGATCTAGAAATTAATATCAAGTAATTAATACCACTTAGTGAGTTAATTATAACCTAATAATTAATACAACCTAGTGAGATAATGTAACATAGTAAACACATCATAACATATTAGGATGATATAACATAACAAGATAACATAACTCATTAAGATACCATAACTTAGTAGAATAACGTGACCCAGTGAAATAGTAAGCCCCAGTAAGACGACACACCTTAGACAGATAATAAACCTTAGTAAGATAAAGTACCTTAATAGAAACGTTCCCTAAAAGATAACAGGTCTTAATAGAGGATATACTCAGATAAATAAGTTCCCTAATAAATGACATGACAGGAATGAGTGGATGACTTCTAGATCCTTGGTATTTATGTTATGCGTTATGACTATATTTATTATATGCATTGTGGTTATTTCTATAAGCTGAAATGATTTATGCTATGTTATGTCATGATATGAAACATGTTAGAACCCTATGATATATGATCAGAATGATAATATGCAGTGTATGAGTAGAATGATTGTAGAATTGTGTGATGACTGTTTACGTAGTCTGCGAACCGTCGTAGTATGTATTTCAACGCTATAGCCCGGATGCAGCTCCCGGTCGAGTTTAGTCGTGACATACTGCCACGAAGCGCCTCGAGTCCCACCCTAGATACAGATACAGTATGACTGGCCTCACCTGCGTGGTTGTAGAGGTCCAGATCATAGGGCGACTCGTGTTCCGTCATATGATCGCACCCTCGTGGTAGCGAGTCACAGTTATAAGTTATAGCAAGGCGGCTCGTGTTCCGTCATATGACCGCACCCTCGTGGTAGCGAGTCACAGTTATAAGTTACAGCAGGGCGGCTCGTGTTCCGTCATTTATCAGTTATCAGTTTAGCATGGGGGCTCGAGTGCGGATATCTCCGGTGGTACGCGTCCGTCGTCAGAGAGGTGCAGCTACGTAAATAGAACAAGTATATGTGATTGATAACATGACAGTATGTGTTGCATGACATGCATGATACCCCATCACTGAGCTTGCGACTCACTCCCCGCATTTTGTTTCAGAGTTCGATCATGAGGCAGACGAGGAACCGTTGATCCAGTAGAGGTCGGTTGCAGTTGATTTTCTTGGTGAGCTCTGCATTTTCCGTGGAGTCTTATCAGTCTATGTGTAGTTTATGTTTAGTTTATATTTCACAGTCAAATCAATCATGTATAGTTTTGCTCCAGGCTTTAGAGGTAGGATTCCTTTATCAGTTAAGTTATGTTTCAGTATACTGAACTAGTATGTATATTAATACAGTTATATATATGATACATGATTATCAGTTAAATAGTTATTTCGGTTATTCAGTTTATTTAATAGTTTATGCATGTTGTTTAGCCCTTAAGTTATGCCCTAGTAGCGTGTTCGTTGGGATAGAGCCCTTCGCACGGACACCCCTCAGTAGCGGGGTGTTACACTTACCATGGCTACTCCTACTACTAGCTCTCCCCACTGAAAGGTATAGGTATAACTTTTCCACGACCTCTAGTTTAGACAAGATCGGGGGAGCCGTCAAATACTGCTTTGAAGCTTTGAAAGGCTTCTTCATACTCCGGGGTCCAGTTGAAATTCGTCTTCTTCTTCAACAGCTCGAAGAGAGATAACGACTTTCGAGCTGAGAAAGAGAGGAATCTTGATAATGAGGCCAGCCGGCCTGTCAACCTTTGCACCTCCTTGACCGAAATCAGACTTCTCATGTCCAGAACGGCTTTGCACTTCTCCGAGTTTGCTTCAATGCCTCTCTGGTTCAACATAAAACCCAGAAATTTTCGAGCTTCTACAGTGAAGGCGCACTTCAGCGGATTTAATCTCTTCCCATGTCTCCTCAACCTCTTGAACACGATCTCGAGGTTGGAGATCGTATCTTCTTCTTTTATCGTTTTTACCAGCATGTCATATATGTAGACTTCCATCCTGGTTCCGATTTCTTCTTTGAAAATTCGGTTCATGAGCCGCTGGTATGTGGACCCGGCATTCTTCAAACCGAAGGGCATAACTTTATACGGTAGTTTGCCCTTGGTGTAATAAAAGTAGTCTTCTCCTTGTCATCAGGGTTCATCGGGATCTGGTTGTATCCCGAATAAGCGTCCATGAAAGACAAGAATCTGAACCCCGATTCGGCATCTACTTCCGATAAGCTTCCGCCGTAAGTGAGGGTCGTGCTTATCTGACCTCGGGTCGGGTCATGGGGTCCATACTCGGGTCCGACTCTTGGTCCATTTTAATTGGGTCATTAAACTGGTATTGGACCTCGATCTGGACTCGCCCACCGAGGGGAGCCGAGGTCCGACCTTGGGCCTTTAATGGGTTCCTTTGTTACTTTCAACTTAGGTTGTTTCTTTGGGTCGTAGCTGGGGTTTTGAATTGTGTCGCAGTATGATGTGTGAACAATATATATCTATGTGTGTGTGTGTGCGCGTCTGTGTGTGACGTGTTAGCATTTCTTCTCTCTCCAAAACCCGATTTTAGAATAATATATATGATATGATATGATATGATATATATGATATATTATATGATTGGTAAGCTAGCCAAAATAATATTTGTTTAAAAAAGAAGAAAAAAAATCTAATGATACAAGAAGTTAAAGGGAATTATCACCAAAAAAAAAAATCATGGTAATAAAAATTTGTATTATAAAAGAGTTAATTTTAAGTATTACAATATGCATGTTAGACAGTAGTATTTATTATGGAAAATTTTGAGTAATGTATAAAATTTAAAAAATTGTTTTCTCTTTCTTCTATATTTCTATTTAACCCAACAATTATTTGAAAATCACTATCAATTGTTATTTTAAATAATATTACCTCTCTAACTATGAATACCAAAACAAGTATTTCAATAACATTTACAACATTAGTTCAAAAAAAAATTAATAAATATAGTTTACAAGTATAATTGTTACAAAGAAATTAAATTTACTAATATGAAAAACTCCTTAATGTTTGAAATATAATAAATTTTGACAAGCCAAATATAGAGAGTTACCATCTAATTGAACACATTTTGGAATTAAAGTAAATAAAAGTAGAAGAAAGAAAAATTTTAAAATTAACATGGAAATTGGAAAAAAAATATTACAATAACTAAATATGTATAAAAAATTACATTAATATTTATTTAATAAATTCTTAAAATAACTCGAAGAAAATATTGTTATAGCTCTTTTTTTATGAAATGCAATTATGTTATGAATTAATTTTTGATAATATTTTGCAAGACTAAACAAACACATGAAATTATTGTATAATTTTTTTATAAAATTAAATTCACTAAAAAACAATAAAATATTTTTACTTTCTTAATATTTATAAAACTTTTAATTTATTTTTAATAATTTAATTTTTTGAAAACATAAACACATATATAACTATTCCTCAAAAAATTTATACTTACAGAAACAAATGTGTCATATTTTATAATGAATAATAAAATTATCGAAAAGTAGTCATTGGAACTTTTAATAATGGTTTTGTAAACCTCTCTTTTAATAACTTTAGTAGAAATTTGAAAAGAAAAAAATGACGGACGAAAGATACTTTTTATTTTGAATTTTATAGATTTATCAATATAAAATGAATTATATATTTAATAATTTGTTGTATATTGTGCATAATATTTTTGTATTTTTTTAAAAATTATTTTATATTATTTATAAATAACTTGTAGAGAGAATACATGAAGAAAATAACTTATACATATTCTTATTTATATATAAAATATTAAAAAATGAGGAACAAGAAAAAAATATCAAAAAATCTTATTTTATATTTATTTGATTCCCTTTAAAATTTGAAAAAATATAATTTTATTATTATTTATTAATTACTATTAATATAATTAATCAATTATTTTTTTATAAAAATAATTATATTTTAAAGAATGTTTTTTCAAAAGTACATATAAAATATAACAGTCACTCTATCTAGGCATGTCCTTTTTATCTGTATTGTGTATGTTATTTTTGGGTGTTTGCCGCAGTGCTATCCAAGAGCCTACTTAGATTAAAAATATAACGAGGCCCACATGCATCATTCCCACTAATAAACGTACTCCACCCTAAGTACTAAACCCAACACTGACCAAAATAATGTCCACAATCACATTACCAAGTTGGTAATACCAAGGAATGATGGGCATTTACCAAAAAAGGAAAAAAAAAAATAATTAACCAACTTGAGTTGGTCAGTGGTTAGTTCACTTGTCCGCTTAAGCAAAGGTCGGAGGTTCGATCCCTGCCTTATGTATGCAACAACCGATTGACTAGCGACAAACCCTTAAGTGGAGTTCAGATCCGCGACGGGTTAATCTTTGCCCTTCCGAGCTGGGAGATACCATGAGAAACAAAATAATAATAATAATAATAATAATAATTAATGGTAGTCTTAATTGAGCTCAATAGAGTAATGATGCTAATGAAATATATATACATCCCAACTTGTGGTCATTCAAGTAGGTTAATATATAATGAATTATGAGCAGTTGAGCACATGTTTTAGTCTAGTTGTTAGTTAGTTAGTTAGGTTCTATTAAATACCAACAAGAGATTATATTCAATCCTCGAGTTTTATGGATAGGAACTTCTAGTAAGTAAGAGTTTTATCCTCTCAAGGAAACTTCTATATCGAAGAGATTAGTTACTATTATCAATAATAGATATTTTGAATAATCGATAAATTTTGTACATTCATATTGTTACTGGATAAACCTCTAGACCTCCAATTCCGTCATGATCAAAGACTCTCGCGATGACCAAGCTCATCCCCGGGACACCCGGCTTCGACAGCAGCACCTCCGAGGTCGGATCCCGCTCCACCTCGGAGCTAGTAAGGACTTGGGGGCAAGCTCCTGACTTGACCAAGAACATTCCCGCAAAGTTAGAATACCCGCTCTCCTCGGAGCCTAGCTCGCCCACGAGCTAGGACCTCTAACACCTTCACGAGGTCGGATTCACTCAGGGACCTTGGGATTAGTCACAATCCTGAGCACTCCCTGACCCCACTTCACCATGGATGACCCACAAATCATCCTTCTAGAACCATCCAGGAACTAGGGCTGAGTCACCTCCATGGAAGGGCTGAGTCAGCAAGGGAGATTATGGATGGGTCAGATACTCCAAAATTAGGGCAACCCAGACCCACAATAAATTACTATAAATAGGGGTGGATGACACTGTTCCCCAGGTAATCTTCAATTCCTTACTCACACTCTACATCTTGAGCTATTACTGACTTAAGCATCGGAGACCCTTACAGGTTACCACCCCCGTCCCTTGGAGTAGGAGTAAATGGGGTCGGAGCAGACGGAGTCGGAGAAGGCGCCTCCCTTGCTCGCCAACTCGGAACACTATTAATCCATCTCAGAGAGGACTCCCTAGGTAACGCTCATTACACATATATAGGAGAATTTGGCTCGTGAAATCTTTTAGCATTTTCAAGAATATGAGAACAAGAAATAATTATCTTTATATTTGGTTCAAGATTTAAAAAACATATCAAGAAAATTATATTATCCAGAACAAAAAAAATCTTCTTTTCATCCTCTCTAGACAATGTTTGATTCTTATAGGAAGAAAAAGTTGTAACTTCACTCTATTACCGTCAAAGCTAGCTAACCTTTGTTAGGACTTGCTTTGCATGATTTATTTTTAATATATATTTTTGAGATAGACATTTCCTCAAACCAAACACACATTTCCTTTCTCATCCCTTATATATTTAAAGTATCACCAAAAAAGAATAATAATTAGAATTACAAATTCAAAATCTCAGTTCTAGGTGCTTATTTGCAGGAACACTCTAGATCCAAAGACAAAGAGGCAATCAATAACTAAATTTATGTGTACGTAATTTGTTTGGTAATACTGAAAAAATGAAAAACAAATGAGCAATTCGTGGAGTAATACTGACAAATGCAAATCCATTATTAGTAATACATGAAATTCTAGTAATGATGTTAATTACAATTATTTTTATAGATAAAAGAAATCAACTCAGAGTACAAACAATATACAAGAATTGTTAAAAAATGAACACTCACAAGAAAATATTAAAAAGACATTGAGGGAGCATGTGATTCGTGGAATGAAATTTTATTTTTGAAAATAATATTTTCTATTTATTTTTGAAAATTTAAAGAATATTTCTGAAAATTTATAGCATAATGATGACATAACACATAGATCCATTGGTAGGTATATGAGTTCAACATTCCCTTCCCATAAGAATCTAACATTCTCACGTGGAAGATAAAAATAAAACCATGGGACTAGTGAACTCAACATTCACTTCCCATGGGATTAAAAATCCAACATTCATGTAAATAATTTCTTAAGTTTTTATTATCATATTCACATTCCTGGGTATGTTTCATTCCACGAACCACATGCTATTTGAAGAAGAAATGCTATTTGAAGAAGAAGTGTATAGATAGTCCGGTTTCAAATACTCATCAAATAAACACAACCTTAAACTAATAACCACAACAACCAAAAGACATGAGTTTTTATTACCTAACAACACTCCAATGACCTCATACCAAATACTAGTGTATTACAAATATAATTAAACTCATCCCATAAGATCCTCATCATTTGAACATCCAAATCATCTCAAGCTAAATAGAGTAATGGTATATGTACACCATAAATTAATTATTATCAATCATTATATATAATAATTTAACTTTTTAAAATTTATAACATAATTTTTAAAATATTGGATTAATATATAATATTAAAAATTAGATTAATAATTTTAAAAAATTAAATTATTTGATGAAGTGGCTGATTTTGTAGTGTAAAAAAATATTTCTATTAGCCCTTTGTACAAATATATATGATTCCTAGCATCCCCAAACATGTTATTTTATTTTACCATGAGAAGAATGAATCAATATTAAAAATTGAATTTGTTTTACCCTATACACCTTTAGCATCTTCACATTTATCCACCTCCTAGCCACTTGTAAGAAGGATGGCATACATATTACTAGGTTCCACAAAAAAGGATAAATATTTCTCTTTTATCAAAAAACCCAACCTAACTAGCAAGCTCTCCACTTAGCGCCAGTACAGTTTGGCTTATAGTAATCTTAATTACGAATTATTGGTTAAGTTTTTTAATAAAAAAAAAGTAATCTTTTGAGATGAAAACTAGCTAGCACTACCCCTGTAAAATAAAATAACAAAACCTGAAGCAAGTCGCAAAAATTTTAGGTTTTTTTTATTATTTTATTTTATTTTATTTTTATCATCAATATTGTCCTAATGCACCCTTTAATTAAGTTCAACAATATCCTGATTTTTTATTTATTAGGTAAAATTGTAGGAGATCATGATGTAATAAACAAATAAATTTAAAATAAGTATGAAATCCTGAGGGTCAGAATTTCATGATCATTTTAATTATTTTTTTTTTGGTTGAAATCGTTAATCCCTATCTATTTTATCTAATAAATAAAAATTCAGGACATTACTGTACTTAACTGGCGCTTTAGGATAATATTGGTTATAATTTATATTCCTATCTTATAGTATATATATGGGGAAAAAACCTAAAAGTTTATAACAAATTAAACCTTTATTCATGCCTTAAAACTTCATCGTCTTATTATTAAGTTCTGGAAATAACCATTTAGGAAAAATAATAGCATACATCATATATAAGTCACGTACTACCCTAAATAGACATATAGGTTATCAATTATGAAAGGGCGAAAACAACTTGAAGACATATATCATCGACAATAATGTTTGACGTACAACAGAAATACGTCCAACTTGTATCCAACGTGTGCTATCCATGTTAGAGAATGTGTGCTATACATATAGCACACATTCTGTAATATGGATAACACACGTTGAATACAAGTTGAATGTATTTCTGTTGTACGTCAAACATTATTGTATAATCAAATCAAATAAAATCTTACGACAAAGCATAATAATTATAATAGCAAAATTAAATTAAAGCCATGCAAGAAGCCGCTTCCTTTTAAATTTTATAAACTTTTCTTATGTACTTTGATTCCTTTATCATATACAGTCCTCGACCCTTTCTGCTCCTTTACTTTTAATCCATCATCATATAGCTTTCTGTTCTACATAATTTAATCCATTAATTATGTTCACGATATTATATATAAACAAAGTATCCTCATGACCCTTGCTTAAAATCTGCTTAAAAGGTAAATAATTGACCATTCAACCATTATTTATTTTATCAATTAGTAACCCCACATGGTGTTGAGTTTTAGGTGTGTAAAAGGTGAAGTGTGAGTTAAAAATGAATTGATTAAGGTATATAAAATATGATTATTAATACGGAAAAGTTATATGTATATTATTGTAAATACTTATAACACGATTTATACCGTATACTATAGTGTGGAACTCACACGAATTAGCTAAAATTCTGTGTAAAAATTTTAGACAAATTTTGTTTTACACCACATATAAAATTTAACAAAATTGCACATATATACTTGTAAGAGAAATACACACAAATTTTATTTTCATAAAAATTTAATAAAATTGCACACATTTTGTAAGAGAAACACACATTCTACAATTGTAAATAATTTTTAATATATATATATATATATATAATATACTATTATATAAAGAAGATTTAAAAAATTAACTATCTTTTTAGTGTTCACTCTCATTTAGATAGTTATTTTTTAATCCTAAAAATAAAATAAAAATTTTAAAATAAATAAATAACAAAAATAATCACCTCTAATTTAGAGGCTCTAAACATATTTAATTTAACTATAAAATATTATTAATTTTTAAGAGATAAACATTATTAATTTTACAAATTTAATTTAAATAAATAGTATTGTGAACTATATTAATTACTAAAAAAATATTAAAAAAATATGACTTGATAGGCACGTAAATGCTAGTATATATTAAAAGTTTATGCAATAATGTTGATAAAAAATATTTGCAATACAAACAAAAAATGTGTACAATTTGTATAATATTTATATACATCATTGTATATTGTGTGTAATTAATGTACATGTTGAGCTTAGATATAGACTATAATATATGTTGCAAGTATTTTTGTTATATACGTATCAGTATCGTTTTAAGTAGACTTCCTTCCTTAAAATTTTATGTCAAAATGTGGTATTCGACCTCTTTCTGTTGTGATTTTTTCACTTAATATCATGTTTAGTATTCTTAACAAGTTTTTAAAGGCACTTATTAGAGAAAACTCTTAAGTTGTATTTGGATGGAGTACGTATTTCTATAGTTTTAAGGAATTTAAAATATAAAGTGATTGAGTTCTAAATATATATTTCAAATTTCTTTAATTTTTAAAATTTTTATTTTGCTGAAGAAATCACATTACACTCGTTTATGAATATTTTGTTTGAATAAGATAATTATAATGATATTTTAGCTAAAGAGAAAGAGAATCAAAATATAAAGAGTAGATGTAAGAGAGAAATAATTTTTAAAATTCTCTCATTTTATGTAGAAATTAAAATTCTCTATTTAGGCAAATAAAATTCTCACTTCTCGAAATTTTTTGAATTTTACAATATCTTTCAATTAAATATCCAAATAAATTATATATGAATGAAAAATTTTAAAATTTTTCAAAAATTACATTGACGTTTCAAATTATTCTATCCAAACACACTCTTAGAATTTTACTCCTTCATTTTTTTTTTATCAAAATTACATTTCAAATTAAATTGTCACAAATTAATTGTTTTAGCTTAAAAATAATTTTATAAAATCCACAAATAAATACAAACTAACTTTTTCTTAAAAAATATCGGATTTTGATTCGGTACCTAGGAAAATATAGGGTACCAATACCCAACGCATGTATATGTATGGTTTATAGATAAAATTAATTTAAAATTTTTAAATTTATATAACTAGTAACATGTTAGGTAAGTAATTTTCAAAAATTAATTTAATTTACATTGATATTTTCTAACTTTATAAAAAAACTCATCCATAACCTGTCGCTAAAGAGAGCGCGCATTATGCAAGAGAGATGAAAAAGAGATGTTATTGGGAATGAGACGTGTTTAGGAATGTTGCGATCGTGACCACCGTGCTATGTTGATACCAAATTATAGTTAATTTAACATATTAATAGGTTAAACATATAATTGGGTATTGGTACCCAACAAAAATATTGAGTACCGAATAAATCCCGAAAAATATCACATGACAAATTTTTTTTTTTAAAATTAGGGGTTGGATTGCCTTGGTGCCCCAGGCATAAGAGCTACCCCATGTTGGGTTGTCTCACAAAGAGGTAGCCACCGCAATCTATAAATAACCTACCAATCACCAACAAACAACTTTCAAAATGCACTCATCATCATGCATGTCATGTGGAGAATATAGATATGCACTTAATAAAGTAGTGTAGACACAATCTCATATATATCGGTGCTATATACCATCACTTTTAGTGAAATTATTTTAGTAATTGTGGTGTAATTTGCTTTCCCTTGTGTTGGAGAGGGGATCCCATCCTCAATATAAGGCTCAATAACAATCTCATATAAGTGGATTAGACTCATCAACATCTTAAATTCATAAATATAATATAATAATATTTGTTGTACAATGGAAATTCATCCAACTAGCAGCATTCAATGTATGCTATATACTATATATAATTTGTGTTATATGTATAACACATTGTGTATAACACACATTACGTATAATATATAACACATGTTGATGTATTTATGTTGTACAACATGTATTATTGGATATAATAATCATCATTCATCTAATAGTAAAAAAGATAAATATTTTATGTACAATTAAAAACTAGACAAAATAGTTAATATATTGTGCACAACATATATTATATATATAATATGTAAATCATATTACATGTTATGTATACCATATGTCACATATTACAACATCATCTTTCTTTTCAACATGTGATATACGGTGTGCATAACATATAATATATGGTGTATCTATCATATAATATATGATGTGCATATCATATAATATATGTTACGCATATAACATATTGATTATTTTGACGGATTTTTTTGTTATACATGTAACAATGCTCAGAAAAATACATCATAAGTTGGTTCAGTATTATTTTGATAAGTAATGTATTATTTGTATACATTTTTCTTTGCCTTTGTGCACTTGAGAATGCTCCATATATTGTTAGATAGAGTGTGAACTCCATTAATCGAGTAGGATTCATGTTCCATTAGATAATAAATAAAGTGTTCATTGACGCATATTATCACTATTGGGGTAGGAGAGATTAATAAGGGGAGATCATCAACTAATTAATGTACGTGTAGGCACAGAAAGACACAGTGAGACATACATACACATGATATGGTATATGTTTTGCCCTGAGAATAAATAAATATGCATAGCAAAAGGACATAATCATGCGTCACAAGATCACATGCTTAGGATCTTAATATATGGAATCCAGGGGTTTGCAAAAGGGAAAAAAACAACACATATATATAGACATCATAACCTTTAAATTAAAATACACAATGATGTTGTAAAAGACTATGAAAACTGAACATGCTAGTCACGAAATAACTAGCTTTATATGCACGATGTCCTTAATTACTATACATTTTTTTGTAACTTTCTTAAATTTTCAATGGACAAAAGTTTCCTATGAGAATTAATTAATATATAGATTTCACTTTTCCTAAGTTACTATTGGTCTATCTTTACAATGAAATATCGTATAATAAATTTGGATCCTATTGATAAAAACTCGACTAATTAATTTAGTCCAATTCGACATTATATAAGATTTTAAAAAGAAAAGAGATATTTCAACAAGAATTTTTAATTATTCTAAATTACTTTGTAAATGAAAAAATATCTATATATCACTTTAATCGATCTCACGCTTATATAATTGGTCCATTTTAAATATATAAATGCATATTTTATGCTGTCTAAGTCATAAACTTTTGAGTTTTGAACATATTTATTAGTCTAGCAATGACTTTCTGCCCTAGTATTATTATCACTTTAGATTATGCTCAATCTTAAACAGAACCAGCAGGGTTATCTAAATGCGGGAACTAGGGAAAGTTAAGCTATTTTTTTATACCTAATAAGACATGTCCAATACATTGTATAAGATAAAACATTTGTACAAGGATTGATAATTCATCGTATAAAGATTTTACAATAATACTTGAACAACATGAATACGTCCAACAAGTATATATTCAACGTGTGTTATATATGATATGTGATGTGTGCTATTTGTATAACACATGTTTGTATAGTACACATCTCATACCATGTATAGTACATGTTGGATACTTGTTAGGCGTATTTCTGTTATACACGTAGCATTATTGAAGATTTTATCTTATTATTATTATAATTAATGCTTGTTGGTGCGGCACATGCATGTATGATGCTGATAACAATGAAATGAGTGAATGACAATGAGGCAGCGCGACTAGCAGATGACATGGTGGCGACAATCGGCACTGGCGGGATAGCCACCAAGGGTGGTGGCTGGGTCAATGATCGTGTCCACGAGATGGTCATCGGTTGCTAGTAGGGTGCCCACCGGTACGGTGGGTGGCAGCCAGGTGACGACCAACTCGGGTGGAGGCTGGTGGGCGCGGCACATGCATATAGAAGAGAACATAAATGGAATATGATGGAAGGGTATGAAATTTTTTATTATTTGAATTTATTTTAAGAGGATAGAATGTGAAGGAATGAGATATGATCAATGTCATTCAATTTCATTTTTTTATTTATTTTACATCCTTCTAAATTGGAAGATATTGGGTGAGATCCTACTATTTTTAGTCATTATAAAAAAAATATATAATTCAATTAAATTCTATTTTATTAAATATCTAAATGATAGTATGGAATTTATATCTTATCCTATCACATATCATTCCTCTATATTCTATTGCATTCCATCCCACTCTATCCATTATTAATTATCCAAACAAAGCCTAAAGATTGAGTGGTAAAAATAATGAGCATTGTTAATATAAATTCAAGTCCATTAGGGAAACCTACTAGTGATAATATATCAATAATTCAATACTTAATTAAAGGTTACAATAGCGTTGGCGTAATAATAAATGGGCAGCCAAACCGGCCAAAATGAGATTTATGAGCCAAAATCTAAATTGGGTATTACCAAGCCCAACAAATGTCACCACATTGTGCAAAACTCAAATTGGACTTTTGATGTTAATTTTTTTGTCACCCAAGAACTTATGTTTAAGTTATAATTATAATAGAGTAGTGTTATTTGCACATACAAAAAATAGCCAAAATTAATCAATATAAAAATTTTGGGTCACATACAATCATTCAATTCATTAAAAATTAACTACTTAGAGAAATTTTTTTGGGCCAAAAGGACTCATTAGCTCGTTTAGTTGGTTTTTTATGTTCACTAAACATTTCTCGCTATAATAATATTAAGAGATTATTGGTTGATATATTTTTAAGTGTATGATTTACCATAAAATCGAGTTAATATTTCAGTTTTCAAAAATAATAGAGCTTAGGTGTAATCATGCCATGTGTCATGGTAATTTAATCTAATGATTATATAGGATAAAAATTAGTCGATCACACTTAATATTAATTATACTATCATACATGACAACAAATAAACGCCATAATGATAATAATATGGTAAATACTTTATGTACAATAAAAAATCAGTCAAAACAGTTAATATATTATGCATAAAATATATATAATATAATTAATATGCACAATGTATCATATATTGTGCACACCATATCACTTGTTGTGCACACAACATATATCACATATTGTAATATCATCTTTCTTTATAACATGTAACATATGCTTGCACATCATGTGATATATGATGCGTAAAATATATAATATACGTTGTTCGTATTATATTATATATATTATATATAACATACTGATTTTTTATTGTACATATATCAATACTCTAATAACAATTACTATATTATTAGGTCTTGTCATCATGTGTACATACTAAACGGATTTTAAAGGAGGAAAACCTTATTTATAAATATTCTATTTTTTTTAAGGAAATAAATAATCTAATCACATTACTTTTAAATAGGATAAAAATAAATACATTTTATACACTACAACAATAATGATTATTTTCAACAAGTAATCATCGAAAAATATTGATAAAAGTATTATAAAAAAAAATATATTGACATTTGTTGGCTGATGAAAATAACCATACATAAACTATTCTTTGACAATTAATGACCATTGAAAATACTCATAAACTAATTTTAAGTATTTTCGATGACCACTAATTATTAATGTTACTTTTATTGACAACATTTAATGTTGAAAATGCTCACTTTTCTTGTAGTGATATTTTATTTGAGCAAATAATCTATATGTATTTTTGGTTTGCTCCTCATCACATAAAGATTATGGATATATTTATTTTATATGAACATTTTAATATTTATAATGATGATGACTTGTCAGATATTTTGGTAAATTATAATTAATTATATACATTATAATTATATATGTTTAGGACAAAATAATATGAATAAATTATTTACAAGTTCATATAATTAAATTAACCATTGTTATTCGGTTCTTATGACACAGCCACTTTAATTTGTTTGTTCATTTCAAAACACATAAAAACAACAATTTTATAAAATTTCGTCATTATTCACGATGGATGATATATATAAAAGGGTAATAATAAAAATATATCACAATAATGCATGTGTACTGCGTATATAAAATAATTAAGGTAGGTTACGCTCATACAAAATGCATAGCCTTATCATATATATATATATATATATATATATATTCATAATTAGTTATTTTAATTCAACGATAGGATCAATAAAAAAATTATTTTATATGAAGTTATAAGTGATGTAACTTTCCTTAAAGTTACATTGGTGTCATTTGAATTCAACTCATATATATATATATATATATATATATAAAACTATGCACGATAGACTTGAACTATATCAAATGGATAATACCTACTTTGTATGTAACCTTGTACTAATAGAAAAGAGTGGTAAATGTTAGAATTCATGATGTAAAAATAGAAATACAACAAAATATTAGAGTGAATAAGATATAGTGATATTTTTTAAATGTATTGTATCTAAAGGACTAATGCCTATTTATAGGCTAAGAGTAAGTAGAATAAAATCAAAACATAATGATAATATCAAATTAGTATCTACCTAAATCAATCTAAATTAATCCATATTATTCTAAATTTATATAAAATAAATACAAAATATTATTTTATGTTAACACTCCCCCTCAAACTCAAGTAGGTCAACTTGAATTTGAAAAGCAAGCAAAGAACACTCCAAGAAGAGCGGTAGAGAGGCTCCAAAATGAGCAGTAGAGAAGCTCCAAAATGACTGGTAGAGAGGCTCCAAAATGAGTGGTAGAGAGGCTCAAAAAACGAGTGGTAGAGAGACTCCACAACGAATAGAAGAGAGACTCCAAAACGAGCGGTAGATAGAGGCTCCAAAACGAGCGTTAGAGAGGCTCCAAAACGAGCGATAAAGAGGCTCCAAAACGAGGATAGAGAGGCTCCAAAACGAGCGGTAGAGAAACTCCAAAACGAGCGGTAGAAAGGCTCCAAAGCGAGCAGTAGAGAGGCTCCAAAGCGAGCAATAGAAAGACTCTAAGACGAGCGGTGGACATCCAAAGAGCTCAAAACGAGCACTAAAGTGGATCCAAAACGAGACCCAAAGAGCACAAAACTCAAGATGAGCAAAACGAGATCTAGGTGGAACCCATATATGTGTTTTGCCCGGCGGAGGAGGAATCACTTACACACTACAGGGGACTATTGGACTTCTTTACATGCGCTTCGGGGCTTGAAATAAATTATGCAAAGTCGGCATTGATAGCTTTGAATTGTGATGAAGGATGGAAGCAAGAGATGAGAAAAAAGATGGGATGCCAGATTGCTAACCTTCCGATCACCTATTTGGGAATCCCTTTGGGTGCTAGCCCAAAAAACGCTCAACGTGGCGGCCTGTGATTAAGAAGGTTGAGGACAGATTGGCGGGTTGGAAGGTTGCATCCTTATCTAGAGCTGGGAAATTGGTTCTAATCAAATCTGTCCTAAACAGCCTTCCTACTTATTACATGAGTATCTTCAGTATGCCAAAAGGAGTAACTAAAAAGATCATTCAGCTTCAAAGAAACTCTCTGGGGGAATGGTAGTGGTCAGAAGGCTATCCCTCTGGTAAAATGGAGTCAGGTTTAACTACCTAAGAATCAGGGGGGCTGGGTATTGGCGACCCTATGATGAGGAATAATGCATTGCTTTTCAAATGGTGGTGGCGCTTCTCCGATGAGAATTCACCACTGTGGAAAAGAGTAATTTGCTCAAACTATAAACTAAATCCCAATAGGAGTTTGGCTGAGCAAAAAGCAACTGGGGTTGGTAGAATTTGGAAGGATATCAACATGGTGGAAGAGAGATGCATGGGTCTGAAAGATATTGCGAAACAGGGTATCACTCGATGCATTGGAGACGGAGGAAGAACATTATTTTGGCAGGACATCTGGATTGGGAATCGATCTTTTAAAGCAAGATTCCCATGGCTGTATGGCATTTCAAAGCAGCAAGATAACCTCATTATAGATATGGGCTGGTGGAACGGATGGGAATGGGAGTGGGCATTGGAGTGGAAAAGGTTCTTACTTGGCTGGGAGAAAGACCTTGTGGATGAATTAGTGCAGATTCTTGATAATGTGCGGCTGGTCAGGGGAAAGGAAGATAAATTCCTTTGGAAATTCGAAACTAACAATATTTTTTCTGTCAAGTCTGTTATTACACAGGTACAATCTATTGAAAGGTGTAACAACAGTGACCGAAATGATGAAGTTGGTAATGTGTGGCTTGGTGTTGCGCCTCCAAGGGCTGAGATTATAGTTTGGTTGACACATCTGCAGCGTTTGAATACTCGAGAACGCCTATGCCGGTTGAAGGTTTTAAAACCAGTGGAAGCTATATGCCCCCTCTGTTTGAAAGAAGTGGAAACTGTGAACCACCTCTTTTTTAGCTGCCATAGAAGCTGGTTTGTGTGGATGAACATTTATAGATGGTGGGGAAGCACCAGCTATATAAACAGGGACCCGATAAGTATCTTTAAGGAATGGATTGAAGCTGATTTTGATGAGCTGGAGAAGAAAATGTGGGTTACTTGCTACTACGTGGTCGTTTGGAATATATGGAAAGTGAGAAACAAAATTGTTTTTGAAGGATTCAAACCAAAATGGGAGGCTGAGATATTATATATGAAGCTGACGGTGGGATGGTGGATTAAAGCTTGGAGGAACGATTTTCCATTCAAGCAAATCATGGTGATTGAGCACCTTGACCAATGCAGGGCGTGGATGCGACATAAATCAAAGGACTTTGATAGAAGAAGGGGTCGTGTGTGTGGTCCCTTAGTCCTCTGAAGGCAGGATATGGTTGGCAAGTTTAATTATTTTGAATCAGGGAGTTGTGTTTAAAGATGTTTTATGCTGCTGTGGTTTGGTGTGTATTCCTGAATGGTTATACTAGGCTCTGTTATGGTGTATTGTTTTTTTTTTTTTGGTGGTATGATGCTCTTTTCCTCTTGGAGGTATTTAGTGAGATCATATTATCCAACTCCTCATGAGCTTTCCCCTTGTTATTGAAGGCTCATGTTCATCTATCAAAAAAAAAAAAGGTGGAACCCATATATAGACAAATCTGAATCCAAATTGAGGCAGAAGCGGAAGCTGGGAGCATAATCATAAAAAAGAAAATTGCATGCAAAAGAGTAGTAGTCCATGGTAGAAAAAAAATATATGGTAAGAAGTTAAAAAAAATAAAGAACGTTGTGGAAGAAAACGTTCAAGGTGGATACCATGACTCTGATATCATGTTAGAAATCATGATGGAAAAATAGGAATACAAAGAAAATATTAGAGTGAATAACATATAGTGATATTTCTTAGATGTATTGTCTATAGAGGACTATAATGATGCCTACTTATAGGCTAAGAATAAGTAGAATAAAATCAAAAGATAATGATAATATCAAACTAGTATCTACCTAAATCAATCCATACTATTCTAAATCCATATAAAATAAATATAAGATATTATTTTATTTTAACAATAAATTAAAGACTAAAGATGAACCAAAAATAATTAGGTCAAGAATAGATTTTTTTTACCATGATTAATAATGTTTAACTCTCCAAGAAAAAGAAAATACACCAAGATTAAAAAAAAAAAGACAAGGTTGAAAATTAACTTGACACAACAACTACAAAACAACACTAAAATTGTGTTTGATTGAAATAGAAAACAATATAATACAAAAATACACATACACAAATATTTTTATATTTTGTAATGTGTTTGTTTAATCATACAAGACACTTTTATTTGTGAATTTTTGTATTATATCTTGTGTTTGTTATACTATAGACAATACAAATTTTAATTGTAAAAGTCCTAATTACTCCCACTAAATCCCACACTACCACCCCATTCCTCCATCTTCCTTCTGTTTTTTGTTTTTTTTTGTTTTTTTTTTGTTTTTGGCCCAACCTTCATCTCCTTCATAATATTCCTCCTCGCTCCCTCCACCCTCCACCCATTCTCACCATCAACTGCCACCCATTCCTCCATCATCCTCGACATCAATCATCGCCTCTTCTCATCATCATTAATTCTTTTCAACTTCTCTCCTCCTTCCTCCTCCATGACATCACTACCACGACCTTCGTGGTTGATGCTAGAGAGAGAGAGAAAAAGAGGGAGGCAAGATCGAGGTACGTAAAGAAAGAAGGAAAGGCGCGATTGATGGAGGAGGACGGTGGCGGGCAGTGGGCACCGATTCGTGGTTGTAGTAGCTTGAGGAAGAAGAAGAAAGAACGTCGATTCACGACTGGAGCTTGCGGTGAGGGTGTCGGGTCTGTGGAGTGGCAAGGAAGACCACCAACCCAGCATCTCTCCACGCGACAATCAGATCCGGAGCACACGATGGAGGATGGTGGCGAGGCAATGGTGAGGGATGACAGTGGTCCTGTGACTGGAGCGGTGGCGGAGGTGGTGAGCTCCTCAATGGTTCCCGACGTACAACTAGGCGATGATGATGATGGATGATGCTGATGAGGTTAGGATGATGATGATGGATGATATTGATGAGGGGCAATTTTGGAATAATAATTAATAAATTGGGGTATACTGGTCCTGCAAAATTTATTAAAGTTCTGTCCAAAATTTTGTGTATTTGCGTATTCATTTTAAATTTGTACAGAAAATACACAAAAATTTGTGTATGTGTTAGTGTATTTATGTACTTATATCCAAATCAAACACTCCAATTTTTATTTCTGTCTGCGTATTTATGTCTTGTATTCACAATCAAACACAACCTAAGACTCAACAGATGGTGGTTATACCTAGACATCCAAAATTGGATGTTAATGAGACATTTTGCTAATGGGGCCACCCCAACCATCACCTTTGTCATTTCTAAAACAACTGTTGACCTCCCACAACCTCACCAATAACCCCTCCTTTTTGCATGTGACAAAATGACAAAAGCTCTTGTAGAAGAATCCACTCAATGCAAGTTTCTCAGATGCTGGCAGTAAGAGAATAGCCCTAACAAGCTCAGAAGGATCTTTCTCAGGAAGCTACTGAAGAAGAAAACATTGGTGATGTTCTGCGGAGCATCAAGAACTTGTTAGAGTGTTGATTTCTTAGATGGCTGCATGAGTTGAATAAATGGCTCAAGTAGTCAATGATGATGCTTGCTAGACATCGTCGTTTTTGATGTAGCAAAAGGGGGAGAAAACATAGATAAATCTGTATACCTATGATGCAATTAAAGGGATAAGATTTAGGGGGAGTTAGGAAGAAAGCCATTTTTGGCATGAGAATATTTTGTATTTTCTTTCTACTTTCATACTTCATTTACTTATTGTTTTCTCATCAATGAAGTATTTGAGTTGTTTTCTTATTGAGTTCATCTATTATCTATTTGTCTAAGAAAATAACACTTGTATAATATGCAGAATATTTCTTAATTTCCATTTATTTACTTTATATTATGACGAATAAATTCTCAAACTCATAACTTAGCCTCTAAATCTTTCTAAGAAGTTATCAGAAAGCATATTCTCAAAGAAGAAGAATTAATCTTAAGTGTCTAAGACTTAAAAAAAATTCTTCTTTCAATTCTAACAAAATATTTATCTGACTGGGGATTGTTATCATAAAAAAAAAAGAGATTGTTAGCTCTAAAAACTCTTTCTTATAATGATTCGCAAGAATCATTAAGAAACCAAATGTTTTGAATGATGATAACAAAATATTGTAAGAGATAAAAACTTTGTTTGAATTTGCTAATGTGTGCTCAACAAAATTTCAGGTTCTCACATAATTAGCTCAACAAGAAACTAAGTCCAAGAAAAAGAAAATCAAAATCTCAATGGGCTAAGAGGACATGGATGCATAAATGCTTTGACTCTTATCATATTTGAAGAATTCAAAAGCTTAAAAGAAGCACCAAGGAAGTCGTAGTGCATCTCAAACGCTATGCCAAGGAATGTAAAGAAGAGTGACAAAAAGCATTCTCAGAAGGCTTTGAAAAAGCTGAAGTCGAAAAGGGTACTGAGAAAGCTCATCACTCAGAAGTGCAAGGTCTTAGAAACCTCTCTTCTCTGAAGGCCTCGGAAAGTGACATTCTCAAAGTGGCCATGTCAAAAAGAGAAGTCTCAAGGGCTATCTCAAGAAGGATAAAAAATGAAGAGGAAATCTGTATTGGAAAGTATGTACTGTACACTCTCTGAAAAGTTCCTTAAAAATGCATTGAGAAGGCAGAAGCCGTTGCGAGAAAGCTGAGTCAACACAAGCCACATCAGCAAGAGGAAAAGTCAAGTTAAAAAGGTCCAAGCAATTCCTATTTATATCAGTGGAGTACGAAAAATTCCAAAAATGAAAATTCAAAGAGAAAATTGTGTCAATACTATGCCAAAACGAGATTTGATTTGTAACTTAGAAATTTTCTCAAAACTGTAGCAGGACTTTTCATAAAGTTGAGATAGTTTCTAAAAATCTTCTAGAGTTTAATTATATATCCTTGCTTCTACAAGTTAACTTCTAGGAATCAAAATAGAGCATACGTTAGCTGCGCCTAAGTACTTGATTGAAAGGTTCTTTCATTCAAACCTCTAAGAACTTGTAAAAGTATTTCTAGTGTGAAGGAAAGAAAAGTCCTCCGTCGTTTAGGCAAGTAAAGACCTCTAGTGTTTGAGGTAGGAAATTCCTCAGATGTTAAGGCAAGAGAAGTCCTCTAGTGTGAGGCAAAAAGTCCTTAATGGATTCTAAGGCAGGAAGTCTCCTTCTAGGTTGAGGCGGTAAGGAAATCCCTCTTAAGGAGTTTAGAAGGTGATAAGTGCCTGAGAAGGCAGTTTAAGAAGAATATTCAAATCTCAACTAAGAGTAGAGGATTCGAGTAAGGAAGTTTGGTCGAACCCATATAAAATGTTGTCATGTATGATTCTCTTTTTCCTTAACTTCTCAAATTCATCACTTTACTTTCTCACGTTTCTTAACTCCGAGTTTACACCTTGTGAGAAACCTCATTATTTTTGAGATACCTTAGAAGGCTTCTGAACTACAGTGTCAAAAACCATTCTCATAAGTTTTTAAGAAACTTATGTTTCTGAAACTTAATTGTCTGAAACTAACTATATTTTGCTACTTTCTAAGAAAGATAAGCTTATAGCTTGATCAAGTTTCTTAAAATTTCAAAAACCAAAATCGTTTGAGAAGCACGATTCAACCCCCTTATCATGCTATCTTTTACCTACAATTAGTATCAGAGCTTAGACCTTAGGGATTGAGCATTTAATAGTGTCAAGGTTAAAAGATCAAGGGAAATGGATTTCAAAGTGTACATTGCTGAAGGTGCATCTCTAAACAGACCTCCAATGTTTCAAGGAAATGATTTTTGCTACTGAAAAAGATAGAATGACATTGTTCATAAAGTTTACAAGCTTGAAGTGTTGGGATGTTGTGACAAATGAGGATTATGTTCCCACAGAGAGAGTCACAGACCGTACTACACCAGTGAGAGCTCCAAGTGTTGAAGATATTATGCCTCCTATTCCCAAATATATCACAAGATGTATACTGCTGTGATAAAGGCTTCCATCCAAAACTTTAAAGGGAGTGAAGCATTTTCTAATAGCGTGAGACCAACCTTGGTAACATGGAAAATTTTGCGCTCGACACAAACTTTTTGCTGCTAGTATAAGGGCACCTAAACCGTTGTAATATGCCTTGTGAGGTTTAAGTGTTTGGAAAAAAGTTGATATTCTTTCATTATCATTTTACAAACACTTCATCTTGGCACCTAATTGTAATTCTGCAGATTTTTAAAATTGTAAAAAGACTTGTAAAGCCTCAGATTTCAGTTTTGGAAAATAAATCCATGTGTACCTAGTATAAGCATCCACAAATATAATGTAGTACTTAAAACTGAAGAGGAGCAATGTATTTAGTAGAAGAAGCGGAAAATGGCAACTGATGTGCCTTTCCAAGACAACAAGCATGACATAGTGATGTTATCTAATGCAACATTTATATTGCAAGAGTTTAGATCACATTGTACTATTTTATTATATGCATGGCCTAATCGGGCATGCCAAATAGAGAAATTAAAGTACTATTATTAGTAGCATTAGTACATGGAATCTAAGCTCCAAAAAGCTTTTTAAGAGTAATTTGGAGGTGATTAATTGCACGAGAATGGGGTTGAATTGTGCTTCAAAAAGTCAAGAAGTTTTTGCTCCCGGCTTTTAAGAGTAGAGGTGCTCTTGGGAGCCATCAAGAGTAGTTTTTCAGAGTTAGTTTTGGCTCTCTGAAAATAAAAATACATAAATGACCCTCATTTACATAATCTATTTTAATATTATGTATATTATGATCATTTTATACTTTGAGTCACTTCTATGCTACTTTACCAAACATTATATGTTGATGTAAATCCTCTTTTGGTTTTGATAATAACAAAACTAATGTAACAATAGGTTCAGAAACTATACTTCAATATTGCAATTGTATAGAAGCTTCTTGATGTTCAGAAAGTGTTTGTTTGTAATAGTTAGGAAACTTTGTAAATAGTTTCAATAAAAGTTGTAAAAGCTATATTCTATTTTCCTAGTAAATGTCTTAGACAATTTGAATTTGTAATAAATTTAGAACTATTAGAAACAGCCAAACTTGGTTCAGAAATGGAGATACAGATTCAGAAGGCAGCATCAGAAATCGAATTATGAAGGAGTTCAGAATTACTGGTTCAGAAAGTGTATTAAAGATGTTCAGAAAGCAAATGTTCAAAAAGTGAACACTCTTTAAGTTCAGAATCGTGATTTATGATTCAGTACTAATAATTCAACCTTATTATTGTTTTGTTTAGTTTTAAAAGAGCACGTGATAAATTGTTGAAGTGTTCTTTATGGATAATGTTAGTTATTTTGGTTGATTGTACATCTAGAAACTTATCATTTCTATCTCTTTAAATAGAGATGCTCTTGTGTTGTTTAGAAACATATAGAACAGAACGAAAAAAATCATTCATTCACTCAAGAGAGAAAAACTCGAGCTAAGAAAAAAGAAAATTTCAGAGAGAAAAGAAAGAGAGAAAATAAATATGCTCTGAAAAGAAAGAAAAGAAAAAGAAAGATTCAAACTCATATAAAAGAGAAAAAGTGCTGATATGAAAAGAGTTTGAGAAAGATTCAAAATTTCTGATGTGAGTTCAGAAATCCACAACACCAATATCAATCAATGGTTGAGGAATTTACAGCAAGGTGCAAGGAAAAGTCCTTGAAGGATTCAAGGCAAGAAAAAAATCTTCAAGAGGGGATATCTTGAAGTGGAAAATCTTCAGAAGAGGATTTCTGAAGTGAAAGTGTTTAGAAGGGTAGTTCTAAAGCAAAAGTTTGTACAAAGGTTGTTGTATAGCAAATTCTGCAAGAGGGATTCTTGTGGCGAACCTGAGAAGGTTGCAAAATATATCTGTGTACATTGTAATCTTGCTTAAAGGATTCTGAAATAAGGGGTTGAAGAACTGGATGTAGGCATTAATGGCCGAACCAGTATAAAAACTGTGGTTTTGTTTTCTTACCTTCATCCTTTTATTACTTATATAATTTGTTAATATCTGTCAATATTGAATTGAATTAAATTAATCATAATCAGTGCTAAGAAAGGAAAGGTAAATACAGAGTGAGTTTTTGAATTTAAAGATTCATGTGAAAATTAATCTTTTGAAATAAAGATTGATTGTATTTGATTCTATGAGTATTGATTAACTTGTTCACATTGAAAAAGATTAAAAGAAAGCTATTTTGATTGATTCTTTAAAAGTTTTAGAAAATATGTGTTGAAACATTCTAATTGATAGTTTCTGAAGATTATATTCTGAAAAAGTATTCTGAAACATTGTTTGTTCAATTTCTGATGAAGTGGTATCTTATATTTTGTATTTGACATCATCAAAATATAAGTTTCATTTTCGCATTCAGAAGCCTACAGCTTCAGAAGCGTGTGACATCAGAAAGTGAATTAAGAAACAGAAACAAATTCTGAAGGTGAATCTGAAGTAATTTCTGAAGGAATTTCTAAAGAAATTTCTGATAAGAATATTCTGGAATAACTTTGTTTTAGAGTTCAGAAAATTTGTGATAAAATACATGTTTTGGTGCTTTGTGATTAAGTGTTTGTGATTCTTTAATCCGCTGCAAAATATTAGTATTTGAGATTATTAATTTCTAATACATATTTTGATATCACAAATTGCTTATCATAATTGTTTTGAAATTAATTTTTCAACAAGTTCAAAAGACTTGATTGATTTCATAATTTCATAAAGTACTTTGCATCAAGATTTGAAAATTGGAAGAAATTTGACATAACCAAATCACCCTCCTCTTGAGTTGTGTTCTTAATAATTGAGAAATCATATTCTGCACCACCACCATCATTATAATCATGACTCCTGTTTATTGAGAGTTACTTCTACACTATTTTACCAAATGATATATTGTTATGACTCTATAAAAACAGCATTTTGAGAGTCCAAGAAGCTCAACAGTTTTTTGAGAATCACAATTTTATCAAACTCAACTTATGTTTTATTCTTATTTTAAGTATGACTAGTATTATTGCTCGATCTTAAAATGTTTGACCATCAATTTATTAGGATTCTAGAATGCTAATTTGAGAACAAATATGAGACAAAGCCATGTGGATGCAATGTCATGGTTTGAATGACACCTAAAGAAAACATAATAATTTATATGGTAAATTATAACTTTGTAAATTGAAATCATTAAATTGATTTTAATTAAGGTAAGAGATCATATGTTTGAAAAACGTTTGATTAACAATAAAAAATTAATCAACATACACTTTGTCAATATCTATCAACGTATTTGAATTTTAATAAAAATCTCACGTTAATATTTAAACTCTTAAAATATAATGGTATGAATGAATATTAGCTAAATATAACCAACTTAGTTGTACAACATCAAACATTTATGTTAGAGGGTGTTCAATATAAGATAATCTATCTGAATTATCCGTAATCTTGGTTAAAATTACTTGGATTCACAATATATATAATCTTGATTGGTAAACTCATATTGCTAGTAATCAAATTATCAAGGTAATCCAGATTATCACTTTGGAGGTGATATGATTACCCCAATAGGATATGTGGATTATCACTCAATCGTATTCCTTGAAAAAAAAATTATTGTTATTATTACTATTTAAATTTTATAATAATTATTAATATTATTTAAAACAATAATAATTAGATTACTGATTATTATTTATATTAAACATTATTACTTAATAATTATAGTTATTTTAAAAATTATTTTTTTAATATCACCACAATATGTAAAAATTATAAAGAATCATATTTTAGTTATGATTAAAAAATATTATTAACATGAATATTCAATATTATTATAATTTTAATTAATTTTTTCATTTTATTATTAATTTATGATAATAATAAAATAAAATAATAATAATAATAATTAATGAGTATATAATTTATATAATTAATTATTATAGATAAAATTTATAATAATAATAATATTTAATAAAAGAAATTTTAATATTTTTTGTTTTGCATATCAAACTAAATAATGTTGATTGTTAGTTGAATTACAGATGTATACCAAATACTGCATTGTTAATAATTTAAAAGTAATAATCTTTTTGAATAATAATTTAAATTATCAGGTAATTTATAAATTAATATATCAATTATCAAATAGTCTCTTCTCAAAGTTTAACACTCTACCCTTTTTATAACATCATAGGCATAATAACGAGAAAATATTAATTCCAACAGAATATTTATTCTCTCACTTAATCATGATTATCACTTGCTTATCATACTAGAAAAATATAAAACTAAAAAATACTAGACAAAATACCTAAATTTATCCTTATAAATTTATTATTGATGAAGTAGTCTCTCTAAAAACAAAAATTTAAAACACATATCTTCCAAATTAAAATGTCGGACGAGTGGTGCTTCATGTACTCCCAATATACTTACTCATATGTACTCCCCTCTTTTTTTCTCTCCTCCTTCTCTTTCTAAGAAAAAAAAAAGCAAAGAGAAAAATAGTTAATTAGTTAGGTAGTTAGTTATTTACTTATCCATGTATGTATGGAGTACATGAGAGAGTTAGTATTTTTAGTGTACATAGAAAATTATTGAATTAAATATGTTATACAAATTAGCTATTCTCATGTATGATCAATTTGAAATTTTTTAAAAATTTTGAGGAACTAGTTTGTTTGATTTTTTTAAGATTAATTTGTCTGATATTTCAATTTGAGAGAGATTTATTTTGTATTTATGTTTTTAGAGGAACTATATTGGCCGATAATAATTTTATAGCGACTAATTTAAATGTTTTATCATAATAATATTATGAGTACTGCTAGGTAGGTATGTATAACCAAAACTCAGGCAATCCAAGCAATAATTTAAATTTGACATGACATGCACTGCAATCAATAAACACATCAAAATTAAGCTATTGACTGGGATGATTGATTTTTTTTTGTGTAACAAGAATTATTGTAATATTATTGTTGCAAATTAATGTATCGGACATTTTATTTTCAATTATTCCTCTCTTCCAGTCTTTCTAAACTGTCCCAACTACTCAATTTACATCAGATTTAGGATTCTAACAAACGATGCTTTAATATGCTTAAGGAGCTGTAATGCAATGGAAATATGATAGTCTATTCAATGGCTGTATCACAAACGAAGGGAAACAACAAATCGAATGACGTTCTCAATGTAACGGTATATGTAAAAAAACAGAAGAAAAATAGCGGATAACAGAACGAATAGCTGATCCTAGCAACCTTGATCCATCGACCTCATGTAATATCTGCAAAATTACAAGAGATAGGTATCAAGCTAGAGAATAGAGGGAGAAGATAATTTCCACAAGGAGATTAGGATAATGTAACACCCCGCTACTGAGGGGTGTCCGTGCGAAGGGCTCTATCCCAACGAACACGCTACTAGGGCATAATTTAAGGGCTAAGCAACATGCATAAACCATTAAATAAACTGAATAACCGAAATAACTGAAATAACTGTTTAACTGACAATCATATATAACTGTATTAATCTGAAACTTACATACTAGTTCAGTATACTGAAACGTAACTTAACTAATAAAGGAATCCTACCTCTAAAGTCTGGAGCAAAACTATACACGATTGATTTGACTGTAAAATACAAACTAAACCTAAACTAAACATAGATTGCTAAGACTCCATGGAAAATGCGGAGCTCACCAAGGAAATCAACTGCAACCGACCTCTACTGGATCAACGGTTCCTCGTCTGCCTCCTGATCGAACTCTGAAACAAAATGCGGGGAGTGAGTCGCAGCTCAGTGATGGGGTATCATGCATGTCATGCAACACATACTGTCATGTTATCAATCACATATATTTGTCCTATCTACGTAGCTGCACCTCTCTGACGACGGATGCGTACCGCCGGAGATATCCGCACTCGAGCCCCCATGCTAAACTGATAAATGACGGAACACGAGCCGCCCTGCCGTAACTGATAACTGGGACTCGCTACCACGAGGGTGCGGTCATATGACGGAACACGAGTCGTCCTGTTGTAACTTATAACTGTGACTCGTTACCACGAGGGTGCGGTCATATGACGGAACACGAGCCGCCCTGTGATCTGGACCTCTACAACCACGCAGGTGAGGCCAGTCATACTGTATCTGGGGTGGGACTCGAGGCGCTTCATGGCAGTATGTCACGGCTAAACTCGACCGGGAGCTACATCCGGGCTATAGCGTTGAAATACATACTACGACGGTTCGCAGACTACATAAACAGTTATCACACAATTCTACAGTCATTCTACTCATACACTGCATGTTATCATACTGATCATATATCATAGGATTCTAACTTGCTTCATATCATGGCATAGCATAGCATAAATCATTCAAGCTTATAGGAATAATCATAACGTTTATAATAATTATAATCATAGCGCATATAATAAATATAATCATAATGCATAACATCATAACGCATAACATAAATACAAAGGGATCTAGAAGTCATCCACTCATTCCTGTCATGTTATCTATTAGGGAACTTATCTATCTGAGCATTATCCTCCATTAATATCCGTTATCATCTAAGGCACGTTTCTATTACGGTATGTTATCTTACTAAGGTTTATTATCTGTCTAAGGTATATTATCTGTCTAAGACGTGTTATCTTACTGGGGCTTACTATCTTACTAGGTCACGTTATTCTACTAAGTTATATTATCTTAATGAGTTACGTTATCTTATTATGTTATATCATCCTAATAGGTTATGGTGTTTTACTAGGTTACATTATCTCACTGGGTTACATTAATTACTAAGTTATATTAACTCACTAGGTGGTATTAATTAATTGATTATATTAATTTCTAAATTATATTAATTACTAGATTATATTATCTTATCATGTTCTCTTACCATGTCATGTTATCTTATCACGTGAGGTTATCTTACTAGATTATGCTATGTTACTATGTTATATTATCTTACTATATATGTTATATCATCTTACTAGGTGATGCATATGATCTATCTAGGCAGGTTATTTTCCTAATCATATCATCTACCTAAGCACGTTATAGACCTTTCATATTAACTACCTAAGTATGTTATCTACCTATCATATTATCTTCTAAGCATGTTATCTATCTATCATATTATTCACCTAAGCATATAAACATAAATATAAACATAAACATAAATATAACTATAAACATAAACATAAACATATAAACATAAACATATAAACATATAGACATATACAAATGCTACTATGTGGCAGCCACGACACATACACCCTAAAACCTCCACTCACCTGGAAAGTCCTGAGACTGGAAGGCACCGCTAGCTTCGGCTCCAGCTATCGGCACCGCGTTTGCACCTGGCGTGCAAAAGACCCATCAGGACCGCACAAAAGAAAACCAAAACTTGAACTAGGTTGCGCACTGAACCTCCGCTAGTGAGTAATACCTTCTCGCTAGCGATGGCACACTCGCCAGCGAGCACTCACAGCTCGCTAGCGACCAACACGCTGACAGGGGCAAAAACGTCTTTTCACTCACCGTTGGGAATTTGCTCTGACCGAGATATCCCCAAGGTGTCAGACTCACACTCCACCAGAGTTCCTCTTAATATAAAGGACGCCCAAAGCAATGCTTTGATAAGGCGGGAGTATGAGGTGTGAGGGAAAAGCTATACTAACCACTTAAATATATAGGGGGATGAGGGAAGTTGAAATGCTGTTTTGAGCAATGTGGGACTTGACTGCTCGCTAGCCGCCAAAATCTGCTCGCTAGCGGGCACCTGCTTGCTAGCGGCCATAATCTGCTCGCTAGCCGCCATCATTTGCTCGCTAGCCACCATCATCTGCTCGATAGCCGCCATCATCTGCTCGCTAGCCGCCACCTGCTGACAGCATCAGTGCTTTCTTCATTTTACATGTTTTAACATCATTTCTAACCCTTCTTAGACATACTTAGACCATATTAAAGCACTTTCTAAGGGGTACTATGATACAGGGTATCACAGATAATACCAAGCCTATCTTTAATGGTGAGTGTTTCCTCCTTATATCGCCTAGAGAGTGTAGTCCCTGAGCCTAGAGTTCGTTATTTTCTTTCTGCATCCTTTGCCCATGTGATTAGTTTGTTGAGGCACTGCTTCTCTCAATTCTGTTATAACAGTCTGCTGCTGTTCATTCCCCGTATTGCCCCTTAGTTGCATAACATTACCCTCCCCTTTAAAATCACTCAAGGTTGAGTTCTAGGTAGCGTGTGACCATCTCCTCTAATTCCTCCCATGTTGCCTCATCAGCTGGTATCACTTCCCATTGGATTTTGAGTTGTTTCTTCGCAAATCCTCCAACAATGACCATCCGGGATGCTAAGACTGCTATAGGTTGAACAATTGGTCCTTGTTCCATTGTAAACTTGGGCAGCGGGTAGTGTTGTGTTGCTGGTATGCCTCTGTACGCTTTTAACATGGAAACATGAAATACGGGATGCATCCTTGCTTCAACCGGTAGGAGTAATTTGTAAGTAACTTTGCCAATTTTCTCGATCACCTTAAAAGGCCCAAAGAACCGTAAGCCCAACTTTTGATTTCGACTCAATCTCATGGAGTGTTGCTTGTACGGTTGTAGTTTCACCAACATTAAGTCATCAACTCGGAACTCCTTATCAGTTCTGTTTTTGTCAGCTTGTTGTTTCATGCGAAGTTGAGCTTTCTCCAGATTCAGCTTCAGTTGTTGCAGTAGCATATCCCGATCCTGCAATTGCTGTCGCACGTCCGCTGCATCCTCATTGTTCACCATGTACTTGGTAATGGTTGGTGGTGGCCTGCCATACACTATCTCAAATGGGGTCATTGTTGTGCTACTCTGTTTCGCGGTATTGTACCATAGTTCTGCCCAGGATAAGGCTTTATGCCAGCTTCAGGGCTGTTCATGAGTCAAACAACGAAGAAACATTTCAAGCACCTTATTCACAGCTTCAGTTTGGCCATCGGATTCCGGGTGATATGCTGACGACATTTTTAGTGAGGTACCCTGCAATTTAAATAGTTGTTGCCATAATAGGCTGGTGAAGACCTTATCTCTATCAGAAACTATGGAGCTTGGGATGCCATGATATTTCACTACATTGTGAAAGAAAACCTCTACCACCTGAGGAGTATTATAATCTGTCTTAAGTGGGAGAAAGTGTGCATACTTCGAAAGTCGATCTACAACCACCATGATTACTGTAAACTCATTGGAGTTAGGAAGCCCCGTGATGAAGTCCATGCTGACGTCCTCCCAAATTCTTTCTGGTATTGGTAACGGTTGCAGCAACCCGGTCGACGACGTGTTCAAGGACTTAACTTTTTGGCATATCTCACATTTGTTGATGAAAGTGATGATATCCTTGTGCATTCCCTCCCATTTAAAATTATTAGCAATTCTTGCAGCAGTTCTTTTGATCCCTGCGTGTCCTCCCACTGGTGAAGTGTGCAATTCCACCAATATCTTATGTATGAGTTCTTTCGAGCGAGGCACTAGGAGCTTGCCCTCCTTGTATACCAGCCCATTATTGACACTATATCCCCGAAGCGTGGTATCGCCACTTACAGAATGAGTGAGCATTGCCTGCAACCTCCTGTCCGCTTGTTGTGATGCTTTGATTTCTTCCACTATTGTATATAGTGGCTCGCTCCATGCTACAAAACAAGATCTGGATAATGCGTCTGCAGCAACGTTCTCCCACCCAGCTCTGTATTCAATTTGAAAATCAAACCCTATGAATTTGTGCAACCATGCTTGCTGTTGTAAGGTCTGCAAGGACTGATCCAAGAGGTGCCTTAGACTTTGCTGATCCGTCTTGATAATGAATTTATGGCCGAGTAGATAATGTCGAAACTTGGCTAAGGATTCAGTGATAGCATAGAGTTCCCTTACATAAGCTCCTTGTTTCTGCATTCGAGGAGAGAGCTTCTTAGAGAAGAAGGCAATCGGGTGACCCTTTTGGCTCAGCACGACTCCCACACCCGTCCCGGAAGCATCCGTTTCCAAGGTGAACTGGTCTTTGAAATCTGGCAGTTCTAGAACAGGTCCCTCTGTAATGGCCCTTTTCAAGTCTGCAAACGCCCTACTGCATTGCTCATTCCACCTAAAATTATCTTTCTTCAGAAGGTCTGTTAATGGGGAAGCAATGGTGGCATATTGCTTAATAAATCGCCTGTAATAACCTGTCAAACCGAGGAAGGCTCGCAATTGCTTCACGTTGGCAGGAATTTTCCAGTCCACTACTGCCTGAACTTTCCCTTTGTCCATCGCCACTCCAGTTTCCGAAACCACATGACCCAAATATTCAATTTCTTTCATGCCAAAGGAGCATTTAGAAAGTTTAGCAAACAAGTGATGTTCAGCCAGCAATTTTAACACAATCTCTAAGTGTTATAGGTGGTCGTGCCAAGTCATGCTATAAACCAATATATCATCAAAAAAATACTAACACAAATTTCCTTAGAGCTCTCCTAAAGACATCATTCATCAAAGACTGAAATGTGGCAGGGGCATTAGAGAGTCTAAAGGGCATAACTAACCATTCATATAAACCATGATGTGTTCGGAATGTCGTCTTGTGTCTGTCTTGTGGCTGCACTAGGATTTGATGATAGCCTGACCTTAAATCAAGCTTAGAAAAAAACTTAGCGCCAAAGAGTTCATCGAGCAATTCATCCACAGTCGGCATCGGGAATTTGTCTTTAATCGTAATGGCATTCAGGGCTCTATAATCAGTACAAAAACGCCATGTCCCGTCCTTCTTTTTGACCAAGACAATTGGTGATGAGAAAGGGATGGAGCTAGGTTGGATGATCCCTTCATCCAACATAACCATCTTTTCAATGATTTCCTTCCGGCTGTGAGGCTGTCTGTAAGGCCGCACAGCAACTGGTTTAGCCCCTTCAATAAGTGGGATAACATGATTGTGCAGCCTTGGAGGTGGCAGACCCACAGGTTTGCGGAATACGTCAGCATATGTATGCAGTAGCTTGGCCAAGTCAGGTTCCATGGTCTCGGGGAGTTGGAGCTGCTCCTCCTGCACCTCTTCTATCAACAATGTAAATAACTCTTCAATTCCATTAGTTTGAGCCAGTCTGGTAAGATGATGGAATTCAGCTAACTTGGGACCCTCCTCTTTAATTCCTTGCAATATCACCCTTTCATTATTCTAGAAGAAGGTTAATAACATATCCACATAATTAGCAGCATGGTTTACTAATTGCCTAAGCCATGAAGCACCCATTACCACATCAGTCATTTTGGATTGAGATGGCCAAATCTGGTATGAAACCCTCTGTCCGTAGTTTTTCACCATTCCCGACCAAGACAGGAAATTCCGGTTTCTGTAGTACTGGAAGTTTGAGGAAATTAGCCACTCTAGGATTGATGAAGCTGTCCGAACTCCCACTGTCTAATAATATTCTCACTAGAAAACCATTAATTGTACCTTCAAATCGCATAACATGTGCACCCAGACCGCCTTCGAAAGCATTCAGATACAGCATTTGTGGCTGTGCGGGTGTATCCGATGGTACAAACCCGCTGTCACTAGTCTTGTCCACGGGATCCTCCATCGACTCATAAAAGATCTCATCCTCTCCGTTATCCTCAACCTGCAAATACAACAATTGCTTGTTGGGGCATTTGTGTTCAAAGTTGTACTTTTCTTCACAAGTAAAACAGAGACCCTGTTCCTGTCTCCTATTCATTTCCGTTGAGCTGATCCTCCTAGTGTTGGTTTGTTTTGGGTGTGGTGGGTATGGTTTAGGCGGTGGTAGTTGTGACAGGGGGTGTTTTTGGGATTATAGGGTTTGTGTTGAGGTTATGGTGGGTATTGCTCCTGGGGCTGTATTGGAACCGGCTTGGCCACGGCGGTTGCTTGGGTTTGAGGTCGGCTTTGTCTTCGTATAGTTTGGCTAGTGCGTAGGCTCGCAACAAGGTTAACGGGTTCTGGGCTATTACTTCCCTCCTGATCTCTGGTTTCAAGCCCCCAACAAAGCAATCTATCATTGCATCTCCGGAAACGTCGTTGGTTCTGTTTGCTAATGTCATGAACTCCATGTAATAATGATGCACAGAGGCATGTTGGCTCAGCTTGAACAAGTTAGATCGGGGGCAATCGAACGGGGAGGGGCCAAATTGGGATTCCAATGCCCGTGTAAGCATTTGCCACGATCTAATAGGGTTTGTCCTATGGGTCATTTGAAACCATGGGGGAACTACCTCCTTCTCGAAGTGTATGGACGCAAGCATGATTCGTTGATCATATGGGGTTTTGTAGTAATCGAAGAACTGTTCCGCTCGAAAAATCCTGTTAAGTACATCGCCTCCATCAAATTTTGGAAAATCAACGTGCACCTGCCGGTGGGTCATTGTCGTTCTTCCATTGCTAGTCTCTGAGTTCGGGTCACCACGGTTGGAAGAGTTTTGTTGTAGTGTGATCAGAGCGGCTTCAATCTGTTCGAGACGCTCTTCCGATGCTGCATCTTTCTGGTTCAGAGCTGTCACCAGCCGAGAGAGCTCTGCACCCAGTTCCTCTACTTTGGCCGCCAAATCTTTCAATCTAGTTCCTTCCGCCATGGTGAGATGGAAGCACCAATGTAATGCAATGGAAATATGATAGTCTATTCAATGGTTGTATCACAAACGAAGGGAAACAACAAATCGAATGACGTTCTCAATGTAACCGTATATGTAAAAAAACAGAAGAAAAATAGCGGATAACGGAACGAATAGCAGATCCTAGCAACCTTGATCCATCGACCTCATGTAATACCTGCAAAATTACAAGAGATAGGTATCAAGCTAGAGGATGGAGGGAGAAGATAATTTCCACAAGGAGATTAGGATAATACCAAGCCTATCTTCAATGGTGAGTGTTTCCTCCTTATATCGCCTAGAGAGTGTAGTCCTTGAGCCTAGAGTTCGTTATTTTCTTTCTGCATCCTTTGCCCATGTGATTAGTTTGTTGAGGCACTGCTTCTCTCAATTCTGTTATAACAGTTTGCTGTTCTTCATTCCCTATATTGCCCCTCAGTTGCATAACATACAGGAGCATCGAGCTACACATTAGTTCTCTTTCCCAAAAAGCACAAAACCTAATGGCCGGAGAGAACACAGTAATATATATAATTGAGTCGTTCAAAGTCCATCTGGCTGTTCTCTTATTTGTGTTAAGTTTGATTTTAATTATCCGAAGGTCAATCACATTCAATAATAAGATTGCACTCACGATTAAATGATATTGCATTCATATTTGATATACAAATGATGAACACACATTTAATAACAAAATACAAACACAAATATTTATAATTGGGAAGATAAAGTAGAACAATGAAAAAGAACGGAGGGTAGGAATCTGCTCAGTGACCCCATTTTTTAGGTGAACAAAAATAATGAATTTTTATTCACATAGTTAATGTGACTCTACCTTACTATCTCGGTAATTCTGAAAACAAATACTTAATTGGATTTTGTGACTCCCTGATTCTAATTTCAAAGTTAGAAAAATGAAACGCAACCTTAATAATTAGATACATATATTATTGGGTGAATTGTCATCCTCAGGTTTCTCAAAATTACGCTTAACTCTTTTCTTATAAGAAAATTGCACTCCACCCAAATATGCAATTTGATTTTTTTTTTTTATAGATTTTTTAGGGATTTTTTGTGTGATTAAAAATGGTGGACAAGTGAACACACCACTCTAAGAATTAATTATAAACGGTACTTTCCTCCTAATTAGGTCGACTCCAGGATTTGATCCATAGTAATCATGTGAAAAATGAAATAATTATACTAAAGGTCCCCATATATAGTCTAATAAAAAATGTAATTTGGTTCTTATAAATTTAAAGTTTCACTATTATAATAATAATTATTTTCAATATTTAATTGTAAAATTATCTTGATAAAATATTTAAAAAAATTTATATTAACAATTATTTGCCTTTGAAAATAGTTATAAAATATTCTTTACCGTTAAAATTAATTTTTCTGGATGGTACTAATTATCAATATTACTCTTATTGATATATTTAATGTTTAAATTGTTAAAAATGACCACTTTTTTTAGTAATGTCTGTAATTGAGTCCCTATACTAATTAAAAAAATTAATTAGGTCCTTATTGATACTAATTATCAATATTACTTATTTAATTTTTGATTGAATTTAATTGTAAGTATCATATTATTTTTTCATTTAGGTCAATATATATAGCAACGTTAAATTTTCAAACATAATATTTAGTCAATGAATGTTTTTTGTTATTTTATTTTAAATAGAATTTTGAGTTTGTCTCATATTACACCTAATAATATTCAATATTTGATAAATTATATTCATTAAATTAATTTGATATATATCAAATAATAATAATAATAAATATAATAATAGAAAACTAATATTAAATTAAATAAGAATAAAAATTCAATTTAATACACATCTAAAATTCAAAAAGATTTATTATAAAATCATATATTTATATAAATAGTAATTTTTTACAATAAAAAAGATAAGTATTTAAGAATTAAAATAAAAAATATTAATTATTATAGTAACATTATTTAAAATAAAATAAAAAATAATATTACAAATTTAATAAGGGTTAGTTGAAAGTTTAGTTAAAAATGAAGAAAGAAGAATTGATATGAGGCACTCTTATGTAGTAATCATTATATATAAAATAGAAAATTAGTTAATAAGAACTAAAACCAAATTACAAATATAACATATTCAATTTTTGAATAAAATTGTTACACTAAATTCAAATTAGATTGAAATAAAGATTATACATTAGTTAATTATAAATTGAAAGATATATTTTAAAAAATTATATTTATAAAAATCATTAAAGATTCGTTAAAAGAGTAGTTCTTAAATTATTATATATGACACAATTTGAGAGGACCAATAAATAAATTTATTGATAAATAGTGAGTATATGTGTTTTAGTATAAATATAACTAATAATTATGTATTACTGAATTTTTATTGTAAATCTATATTTTTGAAAGAGTTAAACATCAAATAGGTCCTTCATTTTGCATACGTGAATCAAATTAGTCCTTCATTTTAATTTTTGTTCAAAATAGTCCTCCACTTTGCGATATGTGAATCAAGTTAGTCCTCCTGGCATTCTTTTTTATAACTCTGTTAACTTTTATTAATGTGGACGGTTTAATACCAACTTGACAAGTGACATGTAACCCTATAAATACATATAACTCATATTAGTCCTCCATTTTATTTGTTGTGAATCAAAATAATCATCCACTCTTATTTAAAGATAACTATTTTGATTCAAAACAAGTAAATTGGAGGACTTAATGGAGTTATGAATTTCTAGGATTACATGGTACTTGCAAAGTTAGCAATAAACAGTCTATTTCAGCATAAATTAACAGAGTTATAACATAAAAAATAAATGGAGGACTAACTTGATTCACATATTGCAAATTAGAAGATTATTTTGAGCAAAAATTAAAGTAGAGGACTAATTTGATTCACGCGTGCAAAGTGGAATCCTAATTTGATGTTTAACTCGAAAAGAGTGTTAATATTCTAATATTTTACAAAGTATAAAAAACAAAAATACTATATGTATAATAAAAATTATATAACACTTACACAATAATTATTTTTATCATTGCATTATAATATGAATTCATTGTTCTGTTCAAATTATTATAATTTAATAATAAAAATTATTATTGTGTAAATATTATATAATTTTTTATGAGTTTAATTATGATGTACCAACATGTCAGCTAATCACATCCATTAACTTGTATGACTTTTTAGTTAGTAGGTAAATAAGTTAAAATTTTTTGCTGATATGTTAATCTGTATGATTGTATATCTATGTAAAATTTTTAACATGACAATGAATTAAAATTAAACTTATTTTTTATTATATACATAATATTTTATCGGTAAGAAATCCTAATAAATGATATTTTCGGCAAAAATAAACTTCCTTGTACACACAGGAGAGAGAAAGGAAGAGAGAGAGAATATGAGTCATACATATATATTTTTTTGCTGCAAATTCCATGGTTCATGATTTTCTCCGCTGGACTCATGGGTGATCTCAAACCCTATATATACGCACCATTGTTCAGCACTTTCTATGTACTAAACTAAGAAAGAGTGTTAGAAAAAAAAAAAAAGTGTCAGAAAGAGAGAGAAATAAAGAAAGAAAGAAAGTGTTATGTAGATTTGTTGTCAGGTCACACTTGACTGAGTCCATAGAGAATAGTGCTCAACAGTGAAAGAAAGATATTAAAAAAAAAAAAGAAATAGAGAGAGAAAAAAGAAAAAATTAAAGAGACTCATCACTCTTACCAACTCTTCTATTTCTTTCTCTCTTTATTCATTATTACATTCACAGTATTTATTTTTTTGATTGACTCTTACACAGTGCAATTAGGTGGGATTTGATGTTTTTGTGTGTGTGAAATGATGATGATGATAATATATCAAATTTGTGCAAAAGTTTTTCATTTTTATTTATTTATTTATTTTGTAAGTTAATTAATTAAGGGATTGGGTTTTTTTGATGAGGGTTAATTTTATTTTATTTTATAACCTTGTGGTTGTGTTTCTCTATATTTGGATAATAACTTGTCCTTGCACAAAAAAGAAGAAGATGTTTTTGGATTTTCTTTTTGATTTTGGAAACAGTGGTTTGCCAGATTTGTGATAATTTGAGATGAGATGAGAAATCTTCAATCGCTTTCTTTTCCTATTTCTTCTTCTCTGACTCTCATGAAGACATTGACACTTCCTCTTCTCTCTCTCTATTTCCTCTTTTCTCTCTTCCGTGATTTCTGCTTCTAGCCCTTTCAAATTCTTTCTTCCCCTTAATTTTTTTAATATTTATTTATTTTTTTCACTTATATAATAAGTCCTTTGGTATTCTAGTTGGTGCTTTTAATTAACCATTTATCTTTTCCTTTTGGTGGTGGTTTTGTGTTCTGATGATATGGTTGAAACTTTTGATTTTTAGGTTTCTCGTTGTGGAACTATGTGAGAAAGGTGAAGGAGTAAGTTTCAAGATTTGGTTTTTTGTTAATTAATTAATTATTATATTGCATATGTTATTCTTGTCAAGTAGTTTATCCTTTTTAGTATGATATTGCAACTATGATTTGATCAAAGAAAACATGTTTGATTTTTTTTTTTTATGTATGTATTGTTCGTCTATTGTGAATCATAATTAAATGTTTAGGAATAAGGGCACTTCAATATTCTCTTTCTATGAAAAGCATATTAGTCTTTGTTTTTTTAATCCTCTAATGTTGATTTTCTCAGGTTCTTAGGGTTAGGGTTCGTGTAAGAATCCCCCCCTTAATATTTTAGAAGCCAGTTGCATTTAAATTGTTAAATAATGTCATTTTTTTTGCCAAATTTAGTTATATTACTTCCCTTGGCAACATATCGAAATCAAATTGCAGTAAAGTTTTTTATTCTTAATTTATTATTATCATTATTATGTGATTTACAGAATATAAATCACTAGCCAGTACTCTAATTCAGCTATGACTGCATAAATGCATATAAATCAATGTTCCTATTGTTTATAAATATAGTAATTTGGAGTAGTGGCCTTAAACATGGATTATTGCAAATGATTACATATAGATAAATTAATCAGGGAATTCTTGTTATTATTATTATTGTCCTTACTTCTCTTGTTTATTGAGTTTCATAAATTTACCCCAGTGATAGAGAATAATCAGAGATTATGAAAATTTATCAAAAAAAAAAAAGAGATTATGAAAATCATCATCATATCCTGTATGCATGTTGTATGTTGTCTAATATAATCACTTTGCATGGAATTATTTTTGAGTAGTGTTAATAAGACTCAGGTTCACGGTGAATCCTACACGTGACAATATATTAATCATTCAAGACATAATTAAAAGTTTAACTATAATAATATTATGAAACTCTTGGTTGATATGTTGTCACGTGTAGGGTTCACCATAAACTCGAGTCTATATTATCATTTTCCATTTTTTTATTCTTGCTATATATTGAATATCCTTTTCTATTTAAAATATAATTAATTAATTAATTAATGTTAATATGGTGGATTATAAAATATATTATGAGGAAATGAAGAATAGTTTAAGAGAGTTCCCTTCAGTCCACTCATGGAGGAGTAAGAGGATAGAAATAGCTGCTGACTCATTCATTCAAACACAATAGAAGAGGCATCTATTAATGATATGTCATATTGTGAATGTGTGAATGATGCGGGAGCTATACTTCACCCTTTTCTTCTTTGTGCTTGGACTGAAGGGAGCTCCCTTTTTCTGTTTATATATATACATAATATATATATTCATCATCATCACAATCTTTTAAGTTTCTTGCTTATATTATTGTTATATAAATAATGTTTTAGTGAATATTATTCTTCCATTTTAAAATTCCTCATCCGCCACTTACTTTTTGGTATGGAATTATTAATTACTGCCCTTCAGTTTAATTATTTGTATTATTCATGTGAAATTAGTGATGCCATATTAAAATTTGTTTTTTTCTTTATAAAATTGTGAGACACTACAGCCCTAACAATATGGAGATCAAATTGTTTATATAATCTTGTTTATATATACTTTTCTTGCAAATTAAAGTTGTGGAAAATTTTATTGAAGAGAAATGTTATTTTTACACCATAAAATTAGTCATTATCGATCAGAAACTGTATGCAATAATTCAACTTTTAAAATATTGGATTAATATTGAAAGTTGGATTATTATAAACTGATGATAACTGATTTTGTGATGTATAAAAAACATTTATTTTTATTTAATTACCTATTATTTTTTTCACCCTTGCTTTATAAGTGTATACATTATATTAATAGTTTCATCATTAACCAGAAGTCTAGGTTGTTCTCCTTGATTATTTGTATTGGTGATTTGATCTGGATTCTCATAAAATTTGTGATTCCAAAGTGTTCAATTTAGCAGTTTTTTTTTCTTAGTGCAAATGATTTATTTTGCTAGTAGTAATATACATGTTCTACATCTTTGGAAATGATTTTGTTGGTAATATTATATATATATTTTATTTATGTTTAAAAAGGGTTTGTTTCAGGCAACTACTTCTGGTAACGTTGTTCAATTTGGTACTTGAAAATTTCTATATCCAGGTATTTCTGGCAGGGTAATCATACCTGTTTCCCACCATGTGGTGTCTAAATATTTCCCACCAATTTTAGTGATGAGTACTGACAATACACTACTTTAATTTTAAGGCTTATCCCGGAAATTTAAAATTGTGAAAAATTAAAAATAAAATATGGATGCACGGGAAAATGTACTTTGGTGATGACAAGATCTTAATTACTAGATATAAAAATTATTTATATATTTTGTTTAATAAGCTTGTGGAAATAAATGGATACAATTTATGATATTTGTTCTTCCACTTATGGTTTAGGTTAACTTATTGAGATATGCAGGAGTTGATTGATGTGTACTAGATTGTTGGATCAACTGTAAGGTGCGCAGGTACCATGTTATTTACATATATTTTGGACTAATTCTTGTGTGGAAATAGACTCTATTTAATTCGTGCTCTAATAATATCTATGATTATATAGTTTTTATTTATAATATTTAAATTTTATATTAAAATAACAAATATGTGATTGTATTTTTAGAATATCTATTAAGTGTGATCTATGATGACCTAAAGATTTCTCTATATTATGTTGATTTGCATATATGTATATATTAATACAATAATGTTTGTTGTACAACAGAAATACGTTCAATAAGTATACAACGTGTGCTATACATGATATGAGATGTATGTTATTTGTATAGCATACGTATGTATAGCATACATCGCATATTATGTATAGCACATGTAGTATACTTATTGAACGTATTTCTGTTGTACACGTAACATTATTGCATATTAATATCGTTAATATCATATTACTTGCATCTATATTATAAGATGATCTATATTTCATATATATGATATTCTGTGTAGTATTATTATATAATTTATGTACCTGTATTTTCTTGAGTAGTTTAGATTTCGGACACATAATGCTAGAGTGGATCATTCAAAGTTACCTGCTGATCATGTATATATGTATATAGAGTTTAATGTGTAATTGTGATAGATTAGATAGTTCATAATAATATTTAGTTAGATTTTAGTCTAATCTGAGATATTATTTTGATTGATAAATATATTGGGTGCATGCCTAGCTGGCTTTGGAAACTCTGTCGCAGATGCCCTGAAAAATTTGAAAAAAAAATATTTAAATACTAAAAAGTGATCTGAGCTGAGCTTATGATTCATTTGATCACTATATGACCATAATTACAATCCCAGAAATATATACATTGAATGCAATAATAAAAAGTCTTGTATATATGTAGATTGAAGTATAATGCAGGGTGTGTCGGTGACTTTATTCTAAAACTAAACAAAAAGCAAAAGAGTTTGGTGAGTTAAACACACAATCGTCCCACCACCAGCAGGCAGCAACATAAGCCATGTTGGCCGGTGATTGGAACATGTCTTGGGCAACCTTATCTGCGATGTGTCAATATCATCACACATTTTTTCTGTTATATATATATATATATATATATTGCCACAACCAGAAGGAAATTAAAAATTTACACATTATATATATTTATATATAGAGTTTAATTATGATGCATTGAAAGTGTAAAAAATTTTACATTGCCAGTCAATCGCATCTGTGGATTTGTGTGAGTTTTTAGTTAGTGAGTGGTTGAGTTAAAATTTGTTGTTGTTGCTGTGTTAATTCATGATTGATGTCTTTGTTAAAATTACTTTACAACTATAGTTGATTAAAATTAAATTCATATATATATATATATATATAATATAATATAATTGATTGAATTGTAGTATAATAATAATGTAGTAATAACAATGTAGTATTGTCAAAATTCTATTTATTTAATTAAGAGATGTTTGAGTTTGTGTAATTACTAGATTATCTCTTTTTTTGACTTTGTAAAATTGTTATATTATTTTTGTAGAATTGTTATATTATTTTTCAATCTATCGCACAATAAGCAGTGTATTTAGATAATAGGATCAGTGCTATCTGTGATGAATTTTTCAAAGAACTTTTTATTATTGGATCAGAATTAAAATATTTATTAATTTAATTATAATGTACTGATAGTACTTAAAAATGAGTATTTTTAACAGTTTAAATATTAAAAATGTTAATAAAAAAATTTTAATAATTAATGAAAGTGATGGTTGAGAATGCTTAAAAGTAGTTTATTTTTTTAATAGTTATTAATAATTAAAAAATAGTTTATATTTATTTTTATTGACAGATAAATGTCAAATTTTTTAATAATATAATATTTTTATCTATTTTTTTATAATTAAATATTGAAAATAATTTCTATTGAATATTTATATTAATGAGAAATAAATTGGAAATAGTTATTACATTACTTGTCAAATCTTCCAGTTTTGCAGGGCCAATAAATTTTAAAAAAAGGGAGGTAGGATTGGCATCATCAGAAAACCCTGCATGCCTTTTCTTGTCCATCACTCTCTGCCGGGGCCTGGAGCCAGAGGTTGGAACTTGGAGCCATTATATATATATATTCAGTGTTGTACATCGAAAATATATCTATCGAATATTCAGTGTTTGCTATATATCATCCGTGATGTGTGATATACGTAATGTGTTATATTTATAAGATATATTATGTATGATATATAGCACATATTAGATATTCGATAGATGTATCTTTAATATACAACGAGCATTATTGATATTATATATATATACACACTCACTTATAAGTTATAATGTTACCTTTTTTGTGAGACCCCATTATATTATATATATTCTTGTTTTTTTTACCCATTTTTTCCTCCTGAAATCTCGTGGGGTATTACAAAGACATGTCTCTTTCAAACTTATTTTTTGCTCTTCTTCAATTTGCATTTTGAAATGAGTGAAGAGGTTACTTGCACGTTTTTATGAACGCACGCATCACTTCTCCCATTTGCAGAATTTTTAGCCATTAATTTCTATTTCATCCATTTCTAAATATTTTTTTTTACTTTTAAATATGTGCATGGATTAAAAATATAATTTAAAAAGTTTCAATCTTACAAAAATTTAGGAGTGTTAGTTTATAATATCATACTGAACATAATTAACTATTATTTTTTAGTTATTTTATACTTATAATGGCTATTCCATTAATTATCATTGCCTAGAATTATCAATTATCAGAGTCAATTACTTAGGTAATTTAATTACTAGACATTTACTTAAAAGATGGAGAAAATAATGGGTTTGGCTTAGTTGTTCTGGTTTAATCTCGATGTATACTAAGCTAATATGATAATATATAATTGAATGAAAATATTTCACTATTATCGTATTGAAATTGAATTAAAAATTTTTAGGTATTCATATTTTGATTTTTTTGGTTTACACATTTTGATTCTTATTTATGCGGGGATATTGATAAAATAATTAAAAATTCATCAAAGTGTGTGTAGTTACATTTTTTTTAAATTGTTTTGAAATCTTTTTCCAATTGTTGTCTTTGGCTACTGTTAGTTTGACACTAGATAATACAATATGCATTATTATATATATATAGTCTCACACTTTGTATATATTCTGAAAAAAATTGGTACTCCTCGTGGAAGATCTATTTTAAGCCCCAGCAAATGTTGCTAAAGAGTACCATTTTTGGCATATATTAGAACAGTGTAATTTTTGGGTACTTGAAGTGTTTTTGGCCAAGGTCAATACTTCCAATATAGGATATTATTATTTAAATTATTAAATACCTTTGCATGTGTGTAACTGAGTACTAAACTTAAAAAACTAAGCCAGTTCCTTGAGGAGTTCGAGATGCAAGTACAATTGAACTTGATACTTTACTTTTTAATCTATTGTTGATTAGTATTTTAATGCTAGATATTTTGATATGTGGGCATGCATGTTATTGGGCCTTCCATCATATTACCCATATTAATAATGCTAAGTGTACAATAAAAAATCAGTCAATACAGTTAATGAGTCTATTTTAACTTTGATTTTGATCCAAATAATTATTGAGATTGTAATGGGTTGAGTAATTATGACAAAAAAATCTTATTTATTAATTGGTTTGACTGTTCTTTTATTGTACATTTAGTATCACCCTGCTCATATTAACTAAAGGGTCTCTTAAACCTTTATTTGTTAGTATTTCAATATTTTAATTCTCTTCTTTAATGTTGATGTCATTCTTATGCAGGACCACAATGTTTGGTATACATGTATATGCATATATTTTTTTAATTCTTTTTTTTTAAATCCCCTGCATGGCACGTGTTGAAAACCTATTTGCAAAATTATTTCTTGAAAGATGTTCAACTGATAAATTTATTTAATTTTAGGTCTTGATGTTAATGCAAAACTTAGTACTCAATGTCCTTGAAGTATACCACTTGTGTATACATAATATATATAACTATGAATTAATTGTTATGCACATGCCAAGATAATAAGAGTGAAAATATTTACATTGAGAAAATGTATTTTTATATTTTCAATTAAATATAAGGGAAATACTTTGGGCACAATAAAATTCAATCAAAACAGTCAATATATTATGTACAACATGTATAATTTAAATGCACAATATATATCACATGCGATGTATAATATACATCACATGTTGCAACATCATCTTTCTTTGCAATATGTGATATATGTTCCACATGTGACATATATGGCGTGCACAACATGTAATATTCGCTGGTTTTTTATTGTTTCTATAACAATGCTCTATATATAACCACATCTACATTTTAAATTTTAATTTAATTTTTCCTAAATTTGCTATTTAAAATATTTTAAACAAGTGGTTTTAAGAACACTTGAGTAAAATTCTTAATTTTATATAGATATTATATAACTTATGTGGTGGTGGTCCAATGTGGATATGTGAATGTGCATACTTTTGATTTCAATATATGCTCATCACATGACATGAATATATGCATGCATGAGGGATTTCTTAATTAAAGAGATGGTAAAATTAACAGAATTGTTTGTTTTTTTCTTCTTCTTTTGTACATAAGCAAGTGGGGTGTGCTGGAATTGGTCTCAGAAAGCAAAGGCAACAACCAGAAGTCATCTGTGAAAGCTGAATTTGAAGAACCAATCACTATGGTGGATGAATGGTCTTGCATTTCATAGGACAAACACAATAAGGAACAAGGACAAATGAAAACAATAAATGTAACAAGAAAATTTAATCACCAAATAAAGAGATTGAAGAAAAATGTTAATTTTAATGTTTTGTCAATGTAAAAGTCTTGGTTTCAATTCTGAGGAGGAAGATGCAGTCTATCATTTGTACAGAATGAATTTGACATTTTAAGGTTTTGGTGGGTCCGATAGAAAGAATTTTCATCTAATAAATTGGTGTTTGTGTAATTTCATTTTGGGTTTTAAAATGGTTTTGAAAATATTTTAAATATTATACAAGTTTTTTTGTATAAAAAAAATATAAAAATACATTCTTTAAGATGAATATTTTTTCATTTGTTATCTTAACAAATACATTTTAGCTTTTCCTTTATTTAAATTAAAGAACATTGCTCTTGTATTATAACAATATATACATTATTGAGCTTACTCTCACCGAAAGATAGAGAAAGAGGAGAACAAACAAAAAAGAAAAAAAAATACTTAATTAGTTAGTTACTTACCCATGTATGTATGAAGTATATGAGAGTAAGTATTTTTAGTGTACACGATGAATTATTGTAAATTAAATCATTTAAGGAAAACTTAAATTTATCAAAGACACAACATGTGCAAGGGTTACATGTGTACAAGAGATGCATGTAAATGTCAAAATTGAGGTTTAATGGCTTCTATAAGGGCCAACGGAGAGAGATTCATAACACATGCGGTTGTGCAGAGTGGAAGATAGATGTTTTGGAAAACGACTTCACATATATACAGACTTCAGTCTTCATCTATTTTTTTTCTAAGTACTATTAATATATAAATTCATGGTCAATCTTATAAAATATTAATATATTAATAATTTAAGATATAATTAAAAGTTATTATTTTATTAATATTATGAAATTTTTTATTGATATTATATCATCACATATAGAATTTATGATAAATTCGAGTGTATATTATTTTTTTAATGTAGACAAAACACATAAATTAATTAGTTCCTGTAAAATTTTTTATTGGACAAAATAGTCTCTTCAGAATAAATAATTCAAAATATATTCCTTTCCAATTAAAATGTCGGATAAATTAGTCCTCAAAGAAAAAATTAGACAAATTAGTCCCTTAATATTTATGAAAATGGTCAAATTGATCCCTATAATTGGAGGATTAATTTGTCCAAAATCTTTAATTGGTAGGGACTAATTTGACAATTTTCATGAATATTGAGAGATTTATTTGTCTAATTTTTTTGGAGGATCAATTTATCCAACGTTTTAATTTGGGAGGAATATATTTTGAAAGAACTATTTTATTCGATAAGAAATTTCCAAGGGACTAATTTAAATATTTTGTTTTTAATTTGTTCAGTAGTGTTAGTGGGAGTGAACCTGAGTCAATCCTCAAAAATTGCTTGTTTTCTATTGGTCAGATACTCTGATTTTACTTTAGTGATGCATGGTCTCTACTGTGTCTTATTTTAATGTCTTATTTTAGTTTCTGCCACTCTACTTAGTGTGTGTTTAGATTAGCGTTTGTAAATTGGAGTTTGGACGAACTTGATTCTGTAGAATTGATTTTGAGTAAAAGTGAGTTGACGTTAACGTGATTTATGTTTGGATACTTTTATCTTAAAAGTGATTTTGTTAAATAAATGTTGTTTGGATGATCGAATCCAAAACCACTTTTGAATGTGTAATTACCAAAAAGATATGAATTTGATTATATATTTTGTTATAAGTATTATTTTTTTATTTTAAGTATATTAATAAACTATATTTATAATATTATAAAGAAATATATATTATTAAAATTAATATTATTATATAAATATTACAAATTAATAAAATATTAAAAATTAAAAATTATTATTATATATAAAATTAAATAAATATTAAGTTTACATATTTATATATATGAATTTCATATTAAACACCATTAAAGTAGTTACAATTTGAAATCTAAAAATAAAATTAAAAAAATTATAAATAAATAATAAAAATAACACCTCTAAATACATTTAATGTAACTATAAAATATTATTAATTTTATAAATGCAACTATAAATATATATCTTCTCATAAGGTTAATAATAAGAAATTATTAAATATTTTTATCGGCGGATACTTATCCGTCGATACGTTATTTTTTCAACAAAAAAAATTAAAAAAAATAATTTAGTTATCGGCGGATGCATCCGTCGATAACAGTAGCCGAAAATAATTTTTTTTTTAAATTTCTGAATTAATAATATTAATAATATTTAAACTAAATCAAAATTTATAACAAAATAGTAATAATCTCCATAAATAAAACTATAATGAAATATCATAATATATATATAAATCAATATTTACAAAATAGATAAAATCCAAACACTATATAAGTCAAGTCATAAAAAATCCAAAAGGTAATGTCTGAACATCCAAAACATAAACAATAAAAAAAAGTCATAAAAAATTCATCGTATCAACGTCACAATCATCATCACCATCACCAACATCATCTCTGGATGCATCCGGCTGAGTAGGAGGAGTCTGGGCAGGATGAGGTCGAGGAGTCGGTATGTGGGCAGCGGTGGCAGCATTAGGCTGAGGAGCAGGCGGTGTTGTCTGGGCAGCGGCAGTAGCAGTAGCAGCAGGAAGTGGGGGTGGTGTAGAATATGCGGGATGTGGATATCCTGGATGATATGCAGGTGGAGGAGGAGGCCAGAATGCAGGGGGATAAGGATACTGTGGGGGAGTGAGAGGGAAGGGTGATGGCTGAGAAGGTGGTGGTGGTGCCGATGATGACCCTCCAGCAGCAAACATCCCGTAATACTGGGACATCTGCTCTCTAATCTGGCGGCTGACCTCCGCGGCAATCTCCTGCTGCTGGGCGATCCTGTCCTGCTGTCGGGCGGTCCGCTCCTCCTCAAGCTGGGCCTGCAGCACCTCGACCCGGGTCTGTAGCTCCAGGTTCAGATTGTGAACCCGGTCACGGACCTCAGCGTCGCTGCTCTCCGCTGAGGCTGCTGCTCCTGTTGCAGCAGATGCGTGGGAGGAACGAGCAATGGGGTTCGCGATCGCGCCCCGCCCGTATATGCGGCCCTTACAAGGGCCGCCCACAACCTCGGTCCACACCGCCTCCTCATCGACGGGTGGGACGGACTCACCGGGCTGTGATGCCTCTGCCAGCTCGGTGCGGAGCTCATCCAAGCGGCGCGTATAATCAGCCTACAATAACAACAGAATACATAATCATTTTAAGTGAAATACATAATCATATTAATTGAATACATTTATACAACTATGATGAAATCACTTACATGAGTGCGCTGCGACCGCTCGTCTACCCACGTCGTCTTGTCGCCCTTCCTGGTGTGGGTCTCCCTGAACAACTCCTCCTGCGTGGGTGGTCTCTTCAGCCTCTGCTCCTGTAAGTTTAAAACAATTGAACAAAGCATTAATTAATCAATTCATATATAAGAAACATAAAATTAAATGTATTGCGTTCGGAATATTACGTACCAGCCGTCTCTTAGTGGAGTCCACAGTAGCGGATCCACCACAGTGAAGGGAGCCACCCCTCAATGAGGCCCTGCTAGCCTTGGCCTTCTCCGACTTGGCCTTAAACCTCGGAGAAGACCAATACTCCTGCAGCACACGGTGGTGGGCATCTGAGAGCCACCTGTGATCCCTGTCCTTGCCATTACGGATCCATAAGTACATGTCACCGAGCCTCTTAGCTGCCCGATGACAGAAGGCACGGTACAGTACTGGATCATCGGCAGGACTAATGGTGAAGTGAGACTACAATATATAGACAAATTTAATTTATTGTTAGTTACCACAACATAATTAATTAGTAATTACTAAAATTGAAGAGTTCATATTACCTTCCACTCCTGATACCATCGTCGCCTCTCCTCCTCGGTCAACTTCGAGAAATACTAAGCTCGGTCAATGGTTTCCACACATGTAAAGGTAACTCTCGAAAGGCAACTGGAAGCAAACACTCCATAAACACATGACAATCATGACTTTTCATCCCATGGAATTTTCCATGCGCAACATCCACACACCTACGGAGGTTGGAAGCATACCCATCTGGCATTCTCAACTCTTACACCCATTTACACACGGATTGCCTCTGCGCAGGATTTAAAACATAGCTTGCCTTCGAATTAACAAAGCGACCATCACGTGTCTCTTGTAAATGTAACTCTGGTCGTCGACAGTACTCTGTTAAGTCTAATCTTGCCTTGACATTATCCTTAGTCTTGTCACTGTCCATAACAGTATTCATGATGTTATCACAAACATTCTTCTCAACATGCATGACATCTAGATAGTGACGAACAAGATTATCTTTCCAATAGGATAACTCCCAGAATATGCTCTGCTTAGTCCAGCTATGGTCCACACCATAACCTGGAAACTTGACTACTTTACCCAATTCGGTTATCTTAGGCAGATTTTTAACTCTGTCCCAGACCTGTCTTCCAGTAAGCCTAACAGGTGGTTCTTCATGTTCAACACAGTTTTGCTTAAACCCATACCTGTTATTCCTAAATGCATGATCATTTGGCAAGAATCTCCTATGACAATCAAACCATGAGTTCTTGCCGCCATTCTTAAGTGTGAAGGATTTTGTATCCTCCATGCAAATAGGGCAAGCTAGCTTCCCCTATGTCATCCACCCAGACAACATACCATAAGTAGGAAAGTCATTAATCGTCCACATCAGAGCGGCTCTTAGCATGAAATTTTCTTTGGTGGCCACATCATAGGTCAAGCCCCCGTTGTGCCACAACTGCTTCAATTCATCTATGAGTGGTTGGAGGAAAACGTCAATTTTAGCTTTTGGATTATCAGGGCCAGGAATTACACATGTTAAAAACATGTACGGATCTTTCATGCACATCTCAGGAGGGAGGTTGTAAGGGGTAACAACAACAGGCCAACAAGAATAAGGCTTGTTAAATAAGTTATTTGGCGTGAACCCATCTGAGCAAAGCCCTAATCTAACATTCCGCGGATCATTTGCAAATTGAGGGTGACACCTATCAAAATGCCTCCAAGCTTCACCATGAGAGGGATGCGTCATTATCCCGTCCCTTCTCCTATTCTCATAATGCCACCTCATGTGAGGTGCAGAGCTCATAGAGGCATACAAGCGTTTTAACCTAGGGATTAGGGGAAGATAGTGCATCCTTTTGTCGGGAATATGCTTATACCTCCATTACCCGCTCATCTAGGTTTGAACCTGGGGGCCTGGCAGAATTTACATTCAACTAATTCAATATCCTCCTTATAGTACAACATGCAACCGTTCATGCAACAATCAATTTTCTCTGATTTCAACCCAAGTTTTGAAACTAACTTCTTTGCCCTATAATAGTCCCTAGGAATTGCCTCTGGTCGTGGATTAGTATCACTCATTAAAGTAGCTCATCGATCAAAAGCACTTTGACTCTCGTTTGCCTCTGACTTGATAGACAACATCCTAACTGCCACTGACAACTCAGAAAGGGCTGAACCCTCCCAAATGGGTGTTTTTGCAGATTCTAACAAAGAAAAAAACCTCTGCGCTTCAGGATTTGGTTCCTCCTCTCGGGGTTCATTATAATCTTCATCATGTTGCCCCCCAAAGGCATCATGGATCATTTCCTCATAACACCCACGATTATCACCGCCCCAATTTAAATTACGATCCCCATATTGGTCACCATCAAACCCACTTGAACTACCTCCGACAAACTGATCCTGCTGTACTGACACTGACTCGGCTTCCCCATGGACTGTCCATACATAATAATTATCCATAAATCCCTTTTTGTACAGGTGAGCCTTAATCGTGTCAACATCATAGAAAAACCTACAAACACATTTGGCACATGGACACTTGACTTTTCCCTCAGTCCTAAATTGTTCAGACATAGAAGCAAACCCCACAAACTCTTCAACTCCAGCATAGAATTCCGGTTTAATTCCCCCCCTATTCGGGTGTAACCTATCATACATCCATGATCTATTTGTTGATGACATTGCCCTTGAATATTGGAGAATCCTAAAATGAGAAGTTTAACTAAGACTTATTAATAACAGTTTTTTAGTTAATCTAAATTCACCATTAATACGACACAAATGATTTTTACAAATTTGTTAAATTTTTACTCAAACATAATTTCGACAGAGTTTCCTTTAGTTTTAGATAACTTAACAACAGTTATTTAATTTCTCAAAATTTTTACTTCACAAAATTTTGACAGAGTCTCCCCTAAATTTTAAACAAACTTTCTCATTTAATTTTACAAAAAATGAGAAGTTTAACTAAGGCTTATTAATAACAGTTTTTTAGTTAATCTAAATTCACCATTAATACGACACTAATGATTTTTACAAATTTGTTAAATTTTTACTCAAACATAATTTCGACAGAGTTTCTCTTAGTTTTACATAACTTAATAACAGTTATTTAATTTCTCAAAATTTTTACTTCACAAAATTTTGACAGAGTCTCCCCTAAATTTTAAACAAACTTTCTCATTTAATTTTACAAATCAATCAACCAGTATTGCCGAAGTTTAAGGACCGGTCTCAGACTAAGTCATCTACCCTAAGGTTTTGCAACAATAACAACAAAATCATATCATTAAATTAAAATTAATAAATAACATACCTAATATAAGCGTAAGCTCCAATCGCCGAATATATCAACAATTGTTCTCATATATATCATTTAAATAATATATTTGTTACGTTATTGAAAAATTACTTACTTTAAATAACATATAAGTTTGTTAAATCTATCTTTTTTGGAATAACGTTTCTATTATTGTTTAAAACATTTTTCCTTTTAAAAAAATTAATATATTTATTTTTTTAAAAATAAAGTTTAACATATTAATTTTTTTAAATAGAAAAATAAAAAAAATTAATAAATACAATATATTAAAATACCAAAACAATGAAAAATTAAAATTTAACAAAAATACCTAATGGAAGAGCAAGAGATGCTTCCTAGCGGCGGTGGCAGCGGACGGCGGCGACGGCGGTGGCAGCGGAGAAAACAGAGGATGCTACAATGAGTTCTCATTAGAGACCTCAAACAAAAAATCTAAACCGATTAAAATGTAGAGGACAGAGAGACTAACCTGTTGGCACTTCCCGGAGGGCGAACGGGCGGCGGACGGTGGCGGAAACGGCCGTTTATCGCGGCGGAGAGAGAGAGAGAGCGGAGAAGAGAGAGAGAAGGGTTGTCGCGAAATGAGGAAGAAGGAGACGCTGTCTCCTCATATTTGCGGATTATCGACGAATGGTTTAAACCATCCGTCGATATCATCCCTCGATAAAAAGCACCAGAATAAATGAAACGGTGCGTTTCAATTATCGAGGGATAAAAGTATTCTTATCCGTCGATAGTTGTCTTCTAGGGTTAGGGATTAGGGTTTAGGGTTTTATCGGCGGATATTTTAATCTCTATCCGTCGATAACATCAACATGTCCAAAAATTTTTTTTTGTTTTGAGCGGGAACATATTATCTAGGGATATTTTAGAACATATCCCTCGATAATTATATTCGTTGATTAAAAATTCTCGCCAATGCTATATCCGTCGATAAATCCGCCGATAACCTTTGCAAAACCATCCGTCGATAATGTCAGTCGATAATCTTATAGTTTCTAGCAGTGAATGATGATCAAATAATGAGAATATGTTCTGTAAAATACCCGGTTCATCTGGCTAGTTGCAACTAGCCTTGATTGTTGCACAAGAGGTTGGGTTTGATTGTTCTTCACCTGGATAGGTCCCTGCAATTTGCAGATACATAAAACTTAGCTATCAGAACAATGATTATATATATATATATATATATCAAAAGTTTATTTTACCATCAATCATTCATAATCAAATAATAAACACATTCTTTAAATACCTGGTTCATCTGATTAGTTAAAAATGGCCTTGATTGTTGCAGAAGGGGTGGGGTTTGGAAATTCATCACTTGACCAGGTATCTACAGTGACATATATAGAAAATTTAGCTATAAGGACAAAAATAATATACATATATATATATAACAAAACCTTTCAAAAAACTTTTGTTTTAAGATGTGATCAATTGTTATCAAATAATGAGAGCACATTCTATAAATACTTAGTTTATCTGACTAATTGAAATTGACTTAAGTTGTTGTAGATGAGGTGGGATTGGAAGCTTTGTTACCTACAAATACAGAAAACTTAGCTAGTGTTACAAAAATAATACATATAAGTAAAAACAAATTTCACAAAACTTTTACTTTACTGTGCGATCAATCATGATTGAATAATGATAACGTATTCCGTTGAAATTCATGGTATCATTCCAAGATCAGAGAGAATTGGAGGAAAGAGATAATATCAAATATAATAAGCTAGTAACGATTGGACTATTTAACTACTGCTAATTATCTCTAACATATTTTATAAGTACCTGATTCATCTGGCTACTTGGAATTGACTTTGGTTCATGCAGATTAGGTGGTGCCCTAAGGTTCACTTGACCAGGGTGAAGCCCTTGAGTTATTGGTGGTGTTGTCTTTGATGCAGCTTGGTGCAGGAACTGATTCTGATTTGGTTGCATTTGGTATGGACTATTATTGTTCAATTCTAGTGATGACCCCAACAATGCTTGGAAACTTTCTGCCTTACCCAATAAGTATATGGATGTGTCTGATTCATTAGCAAAATGTGCCACTTGTTGAGGCATAACACCATATTGTTGCCTTACAATATTAAGGTTGTTGTTGTTATTGTTGTTGATGTTGTAGTTTCTCCTAAGAACTTTCGAATTTTCCATCATCATTTGCTGAGGCATAATGGATGAACCAATAAGATTGGTTTGAGTAAGTTTTGGCTGATTCCGAAGAGAAAAATCTGAGAGACTAAAAGAGTTAGGCCTATATCCTTGTTGTGATGGGAATAATGGTGGTCTCCTTGAACCATCACCATTGCTACTTCTTTCGCTGTACTCGACACTCGGAATCATAGTCGTTGGTAATACAAGGGGACTCACAATTTTGGAGTTTCCAAATTTGAATTCATGGTGTCTGCTATTACCTTCCTTAAAGGGAATTTGAGTAGCAGAGAACCTATCACCAATTTCAAGTATAGTTCCTCTTGCATTAGAACTACCACCAACATCAACACTACTATTGTTGTTGTTGTTTTTTCTTGCCCCTTGATTAACATTGTTAAAGAAATAGTTGGCTAAAAGAGCAGCAGAACAAGCATGCCAATAATTTTCATTTTTGTTTTGTTGTGTAGGGCTGTCTGGAAGAATAGTTAGTGACCTATTATTGAGTGAAGCACTAGAATCAATTCTGCTATTTGGATTTGGATGAAGAAGCTGTTGAAACTCTATGCCTTGTAGTTTCCTTGCTGCAACCCTTTTTGCTACTGGTCCCAAATCTTCCACAAACTTCAGAAGACTTTTTCTATAGTTGCTTGGATCTTGGATGAACTACAATGTTAGATTGAAGTTATTAGTAAAGTGACAAAGAAATACAAGTAGCACCTTCAAGGTGTGATTTTAGTTCAGTTCCATGAAGTAAAAATTTGGACTTAACTAAAATTTGAATATGGTGTTTAATTATATAGTTGTGCATAAGATTGATTCTTTATTTTTTCAAAATTTTTTATTACTTTTAAAGGTATAGAGCTAATAATAGTGAGAAATTTCCTAATAGATAAAGAGAACCATTTTTTCACAAAATTGTTTTATCTATGTTAAAAGAAAATTATTATTTGTATCATTTTTGGAGACTCATCTCAAAGAAGACACTTTTACTCAATGTCTAAGTGATATATTAAAGTGTAGACCATTTAGATACATGTCTGAAAAATTAGTACAAATATAAGATTTCTAGCACCTATGATTGTTTAAAAATGATTCACTTAAACAAATATTAGGGAGAGAAATAGAACTTACTTGAATCTCTGACTTGTGCACATGTTGGAATTCATTAAGAATTGATGAGTTGCTTCTTGAACTTACATGTATGTCTCTACAAACTCCTTCAGATTCTACAACTTTGTCTTTCCCTGTGTCAAAAAACAGGAAATACATTAAGTAGATGTTCTTAATCTATTAGTAAGAACTAATTCAAAGGCTACATAAATAAGTCTAACATTGTATATTGGCTTAGAACTTTATGACAATGAGTCTACGAGTCATCCCATATTGTATATCTCTTATTTACTCCATTATTGACAAATGTGGGAGATTTCACCTATGATACTTGAAACTCCAACATGCACCGGACCAAGCCTAAATATATTCAATATTTTCTAACTCTAAATGATATTTTTTTCTTTCACTCTATAAGCAATTATATTATGACAATGCCATAAGTTATAACCAAACAATGATGACTACTAAAACCACATAAAGGAGCCACATATTATTATAATAATTAATATGAAGGTTAATGAATAAGGAACAAATTTTTATACCAGTAGATTTAGGAGGAGCCCTTGCATTCCTTGAGGCTCTCCTTTGGCTATCTTGTTTTCTTATTGGGTTTATATTGTTGAGGGAAAGTTCCAAGTCAAATTGGTTAACTTCAGCATTTATATCGTCAAAAATTCTTCTAGCATGAGCAAGCATATCTTTGGCCTAGAAGAAATCATCATGTTGAATAAAGCTTAGATCAATAATCATTTCTGAACTCAATAATAAATAGATGTTCACGTTATATATTTCAAAGAATAAGGATTTCTTTGTTATTTGATTATACATACCACTTTATAGTGCTTTGAATTTGCTGGATTAGTCGATAAAGCATTGGAGCACATTATAAACACATCACGCTGCACATCATTGAAATGTCAATTAGCTATAAAGTGAAAGAATTTTCATAACTAAGTACTACATAGACATTTCATACCACTTTATACTATCAATAATAATTATTTTGTTTTTAGAAAAAAAAAAAAACATATGAGAGAAAGATTTTAATCAAAATTGTATTGTGTGTTTATCTAAAAACTTAACATGAATAATATTATTAATAGGACAAAGAGAAATTCTTAGATGCATTTGGAACCTCATATAAATATGTTCCATATTCATTAATAAAGTGATATTTCAATTAAAAATGAATGTTAAAATATCATTTTACTAGTTAATATAAAACATATCCACGTGATAGTTCAAGTGCATCTAAGAAATAATTATGTGATTTTTATATGGAAATATGATTTCAAACCTCGAAAAGATCAAGGGTTATATAATAGTCATCATACATCCTTGCTAACATGGTTGTAAAATTCATTGGCTGCTTAACAATTGGGTTGGAAGTCCCCTCCTATCAAAGCATGAACAATTAAACATTAATATATAGTAATAAAGCTCAATGATCAAATTATAGATATTAAATAATCAATTAGATAATCAAATTAGTGGCTACTACAAACCGCATCAAGATTATCTGGCACAACAAATAGCATATCTGGGTCATCCCTACATATATTCAAACCACAAACTAGTCATTTTTGGATAGATACTTCCTTTCAAATCTTGTCAAATGAAAATGGAGTAAATTACAAGGACTTTCCTTTATTTATTTTTTTCGAGTAAGACTAATATAATAATTTTAAAGGATAAATTTATATAATGATTTTATAAATCTATGGAAATTTATAAATAAATGAGAGATGGTGTGAAGTTCATATAGTCTCAAATGAATATCGGTATAATTTGTCTCAATGTAATGATTTCATTCCCTTGTTTTCTAGCCATTTGACACAGAAAAAAAAAAATAAAAACTAATATGGTTTTCACCTTTGTAAGACTTCAATGATAGTTTTGATGATCTCTGGAATCGATGAGACCTCAACTGCAAAATTACATGTGTTATATCAAACATTAACAAGGGAAATATATAGCTATAAACATTGGCTAATGCAATGTGTTTGAGAGATATGTAATTAATTAATAAGGTTACCATTTGTTTTTGAAGCACTTCCATCATGGACTTCCTACACAGGTGAAGAATCATGTTTTTAATTAACAAATACTACTATGAAAATTTAATCTAAAAAAATATAGTAAGTATAGAGAAATTAAAGAAGAAGAATGATACTAATAAGAAGGAGAAACAAGGCACCTTGTTGAGTTGAAGTGCCCCTCCCCTGCTTCTATATTGATTAGGACTGCCCTGCTCCTCATCCTCATTACTAGAATCATCATCACTCAATTCATTCACTTCCCCGAGTTTTGATTTTCCTTTATCTTTGCTTCTGCCTTCAGCAATTTTTCTCCTTTCTAATTCCAATGCTTTCTTTTTCTCTTTCTCTTCTCTTTTCTTCTCTTCCAAAGCAATAATTTTTGTGCTCCTTCTCCGCTCTATATATTCTATGGTTTCATCTTCAATTCTCTCTCGTTTATTATTCCTTTCTCCTACATCAAGGTCAAGATATACAATTCATTATACTATATATTGTAAGAATTCTATTTCTTATTTCTACCTTTGGATTAAATTAAAAGTAGTCCTTTTGTTAACTCAAAGTGATGTACATATTTATGTTTGTTTGTTAATGAAAATAAAAACATACAAGTATATATGTGATATGTGATACACAATCAATTTATTTAGGGATAAAATTGTTTTACAATAATGAATAAATGTTATTAAAGATAAATGTTATAGGTGTAAAAAAAATATACACCAATGCTAAATATCAATAAAAAAAAGAGAAAAGAAAACTTTACATGAAAAGCAGGGAAACTTTTAGAATACATACACGGTTTTTCTCGTATTCCCAAAGTAAATAAAAAAAAGTGTCATTAATTTTTTATTTATATGTATTTTCTTAGTATAAAGCCTAACAATATTTATTTAGGGTCTGTTTGGTTGAGGGATAAATTTTCATGAATAAACTTTTATGTATAAAATTACAGGAGGCTCATATGAAAAAATTTACCCCCAATTTTTAACTCTTAACCAAATACACTTTTAATATAAATTCTTAACTATATTGTTTTATTTAATTTTTTATTATGTACCTTTTAAATAAAATTAATAAGATTTTGATGAACTATAGACTATGTAAACTAAACAAATTGAGGAAACACATGTTGTTAAACAAATAGAGAGACTCTTAATTCAAAATTGGTTCAATCAGGTTTAGGCCGGTGTACCCACTAGCACACAACTCGACCCATAACTCAAGATAAGAAGTTTGACATTAGGAGTTCCCTAATTGCTGCTTGGGGTCCAATGCTAGGGACTAACACTTGTTAAAGCCCATATATCCTGATCTAATAGACCAATTTGAAAGTGTATGTGTGCACGAGAAGGGGGGTTGAATCGTGCAAGTTTTAAAAATTACTTCTTAAAACTTTTATTTAGAAAGCTGTTTTTACTCAGAAGGTAGATTTAAGAGTTTGCAGCGGAAATTTGCTTTCTGAGAAGATTAAGTTTCTGAGAACTTAGTCTTTCTGAGAAAGTTCCTTTCTGAGCAGTTTTAAGAAAATGACTTTAAGTTAGAGTTTCTTAAAAGCTTTCTGATTTTAATCAATAAAGTTTTCACGAGACCTCTTAATTAAAATCGTGGTAGAGTTTTTCTCAAAGAGTTATGCAAGTAACGAGTAAGGGAGAAAAGCTTAACACAAAGAATTTTATACTGGTTCGGTTATAACAATCCTACTCCAGTCCTCAACCTTCAGTTGAGAGTTCTTGGATATTCTTCTTAAAGTGCCTTCCCAGACAACAATGCCTTTACCAAGTAAAGGACTTGCACCACTTCACAACCCGAAGTGGATTTCCTTGCCTCTAACACTAGAGGACTTTCTTGCCTTAATCACTTAAGGACTTCCTTGCCTCACAACCGAGGACTTCCTTGCCTTAATCACTTAAGGACTTTGAACTTTGCCTCAAACACCAGAGGACTTAAAACTGCCTTCACACAAAGAAGGACTTAGCGTTTTTCGAAAGTTAGTTTTGATCGAAAACAACTACCAAGACTAAGTTACAAACCTAGTTTTACACTTAGTAGACTTCTAGAAATAACTTACACAAGGTAAGGATTTACACCAATAATGAACTAGAAGATTTTAGCAAAGTTCGAAAAACAACTTTTGAAAAGATGTCTTTCTGAGAAAAATTCAAGTTCGAAATATGAGTTCAAATTGATAGAGTTTTTGCTCAGTTATTTTAAGAATTTTTCGCTCTCAAGTTTCGTCAATTTACTCTGTAATTTGATCTCGTATTTATAGGCGTTAATGAGCCACGAATTTGAAGTTTCTCTTTGCTGATGTGGCTGTGTCCTTCTCGGAACGGCTCCCTGCTACAGTCAGCGCGAAATGAGGAACTTTTCAGAGCTGCACAGTGCACGTGTTCCCACTTCCTTAGCTTGTTGTAGCGAGCTTTCTGAGACTGCTTGCGATCCCTTGAGTCCAGACACTTGGTTGCTTCTGAGTCCAACTTTCTGAGAGTTGTACGGACTTCTGAGGCGAACCTTCTGAGGGAAGACCCTTCTGAGAACTACTAGTCGCAAGTTCTTCTGAGACCCTTCTGAGGCGACAGTGTTCTTTCCTCAGAAACATGTTTTCACCTTCTGCGCTTCTGAGACATCCTTTCTGATATCTTTAGCGCTATGATTTTATCAATTTATCTCGAGGCTACTTGATGTTTTGTCTTGGTCTTTACTCATGGTATTGCAATAATTTAAAGCTTTCTGAGACACTTAGCGCACATATTAGCAAAACCTTAAGTAAAATTTTTATACTTATGGCTTACCTTGTTATCATTAAAACTTTCATAACTCTAAGAGAATTATGCCTAATTCTCTCAGAAGGGTTCTGGAGCTTACAATCTCCCCCTTTTTGATGATAACAACTTAAGTCTTAAGATAATAATTTTGCTTAAGTTCAGAAGTGTTTCTGAGTAAGTTCACAACTTATTCAGAATGCACTTTTGCTTTCTTAGAACTTAACATTGCTTTCTGAGAGAAGGCTCTGTTATTTTCTTAGAAGGCTTTGATAATCAACAGTTAAAGTATGCAATGTATGATCACTGTTTGAGATTATCAATTACATAGCGTGTATTTCTTGATGAATATATGTATGAAATTCAGAAATACCAGGCTAAGTAAATCAAGAGATGCCAAATAATAAAAAATTAGCATGAAATTAAGTAAAACATGAGATGCCAAAATAATGATTTTTCATTGATGGTTTTGTAGAGATACAAAATATTTTGCTCCCCCTAAGTTGTTGCTCCCCCTAAGTCCTAGCCTAGTGTTTACGTATAGCCATTGTACAAAAATTTTATCATTTATCTACTCCCCCTTTGTTACATCAAAAAGGGTGGCTAATACATAAACACCACCATTGACTTAGAACTATTGCCTTCTGGCAATGTATCGTAGCAGCTGGCATATCTCCATGAGAATCTCGCTCTGAGTCGCATGCGGAGCGCATTCTGGAGGTAGTTCAGAGGAAGTGGAAGGCTGTTGAGAAGATGAGGGTTGAGATGGAGGAGGACGAGAGACTTCGGCCTCAAGTACATCATCGATGATATCCCTCTTTTGATATTCAGGAAGTTCTTCTTCTTGGACAGCTTCGTCTTCAATAGCAGCGAGTTCAATAGAAGGCTGCCTCTGAGTGTCCTCAGAAACTAGAGCAAGGTCTAGATCAGAGGGTTGCCGAGCTGATAGTTGCTCCATTGCACCAGAAGTCTGAGCATCTTCGGAGAGGTTGAAAGTTGAGATCTGGCTATGTATGGCTTCAATGCACTTCAACTTCTCAGTTCGACCAAAGAAAGGCCGAAATTGCACAGAGGGTGGGGTGACTACCATTCTTCCCAGCTGAAAGCCGGGACTAATCATCGAGTCCGTAATCGAGAAGGTAGGACCTTGTTGATCGAAGGATGGAGGAGGAACTTCTGTTAGATCTAGAGGAGGAACCTCTGGTTCCTTCTGAGAGCCCTTCTCAGATAGAGTTCCTTCTAAGGAACTGTGGGCAACAAATGCCTCAACTGCTGCAACTCCGGCAGCCATGGTAGCGTCAGCGCCCACCTCTGAGCTGAGCCCAGTGCTGGTGGTCCCTGTCACTACTTCATGTGTTGAGACATGAGTTTCCTCATGTTCCGGAGGGATCTCAGAAGAGAGGGACCAACCTCAGAAGTTGGTTCAAGTAAGGCTTCCTCATGTTGTAGTTGTTGTTGTGGTTGCATCTGAACAGCTTCTGGAGTCTCAGAAGGTTGATCCAGTTCCTTCTGGACATCAAGCATCGTCTGAGCCACTGACTCAGCATTCACAGTAGCAACCTCAGTTGTGGTTGCCTCAGAAAGTTCCACCATAGAAACCTCAGATGGCTTCTTCTGGGGCTCTTTCTTCGAGCTTCCAGCATCTGGAGTGCGATGCTCAATGCGGAAGCTTGCTGCATCTCCTTCCTCAGAAGAGGAATCAACAACATTCCTCCATGCCCGATGAACGTCTTCTCTGAGAGGAGAGACATTCCCAGAGGGGGAGGAGTGATGAGAAGCTTCTGCTTCTTCGTCAACAGCAGCAGTAGTAGTGGTGGTAGTGGCAGCAGCAGCAGCAACTTCTATAATTTCTTTACCCGTCGGCTTCGGCGGGCTCTGTTTCTTAGTGGTTTGTATCCCCACTCCTTTGTGAGACTTTCCCTGATAATTCAAGGAATGCAGGAGTTTAGTTTTAAATTTGGTGGGTTTACAACCAGAAACAGAATCAGAAACAGGAATTGAAGTAGAAGAAGATTTAAGAAAGGAAGGTGGAGTTTTAGAGTAAGCTTTTACCAAACGACCACGTTTCTTTTTCCCTTCTGGTGGCACGTCTGGGACTTGGAGAGTTGGAGGTGTTTTCCTCTTTCTGGTCAGGAGTTGCTCAGAAGTTGTTTCTTCTGAGTCTTCAGCAGCCTTAACAACCTCAGGTTCCTTCTGAGGAGTCTTCTGAGCTTCCTCAGAAACCATACTCCTTGTCACCCTTGTTGGAGAAGGATGAGTCATCTTTTGCTTCTTCTTCTTCTTCTCTGAAGGATCGGAAACCTTTTCCTTTCCTTTTTCAGCCTTAGAGGGCTGTTTGGGACCAGCAGCTCCCTTAGAAGGCTTCGCTTCCTCCTTCTTCTTCTTGATGTTGTTGAAGGTGACCATTGTGAATTTGCTTGTGGTTGAAGACATACTCGTAGTCTTCAAGTGGGAAGGAGAGATGGTTGAGGATTTTGGTCAGAAGGCTTCCGTAAGGTAGACTTGTGAGAGCCCTCTTAGGATGAGCTTGGTGCATCATGTAGTTGAGCACCATCCTTCTAAAATCTACTCTTTCCTTCTTCAGCAGGTGGTACAGTAGGCATGCATCCATGGTGGTGACGTTCCCCATGTCTCCAATCCGAGGGAGAAGGGTATGCTGGATAGCTGAGAAGATGATTCTGGCCTTTGCGTAAGATGAGGCACCTTTACGCCTTGAGTGGTAGACTGTTGCTACAGTCAGAAGTGTCACCCACTTCTTCTTCTGAGTCATCTACCTCCTTGACCCATTCTGGGTCGTCAGCGATGACAGCACCACCATTCAAGGTCTTGAAAATTTTGTTGATGTCAGAGGAGGAGAAGCGGATTTGGTTGATCAGCAATCGTGCTCTTGACCCCTTTGTTGGTGAACCTTTCGATTTGCGAGTAGAAGGCCCTCACCACATTTGGGTAGCATACGTCCTCGGAGCTCATCATGGCTGGCCATCCAGGTTGCTTAAGGAATGTGAGCTGAAGTTCGTCCACCTGGTTGTAGACATTGAGAGGCAATACCCTTCCCATGGCTAGATTCCGTGGGAGATAGGTCTTGTAAAATAGGGATTGCATCTTCTCATCTTCGTAGAGGATGTCTTCTGATACCTCATTAAGGTTGTTTCTCATTAATCCCTTAATTTCTCCAGAGGAGGCCATTTGGAAGAAAAGGTTTAAGTTTGGAATGAGATGAAGGGAGATAGAGAAGATAAGAGAGCAGAGATAGCAGAGAGAGAGAGAGAGAGAGGAGAGATGAAGATTGGAAAGCGAGGAGAGGATTTAGCAGAGTTTTGGTAAGTTTTAAGCGCAAAGTGCTCAAATGGAACAATGCCATGAGTATTTATAGAACTGGCTTGTAACTAGCCGTTTCTGACGCTTATCCAAAAGTTACCGTTGGTAACTTGTTTCTCGGAAGGTACCCTTCTGAGAGAAGTGGTCCTTCTGAGAAATGCTCCTTCTGAGAAATGTTTCAGAAGATCTCCTTTCTGAGGGATGAGTCTTCTGAGAACAAATTTTCTCAGATAGAGTTTTCTGTGTTTTTCCTACTTCTAGCTCAGAAGCTTAGTTCTATTGTTTGTCTCAAAGTCTAAACTAGGACTAAGGGGGGGTTTCTAAGAAAAAGTTTTTAATTTCAAAGTACTTAGAAACGTCTTAGATTAAGAAGTCCTTTCAGAACATTGAAACGATCCTCGGGTAAAGGCTTTGTAAATATATCTGAGATTTGATCCTCAGTATTCACAAATTTGAGTTCAATGTCGCCTTTTTGCACATGATCCCGAATAAAATGATGTTTTATATCAATGTGCTTGGATCGAGAATGCTGAATAGGATTCTTAGCTAAGTTGATAGCACTTGTATTATCACAAAGGATAGGAATTTTGGTGTACCTTAATTGATAATCAAGTAGCTGATTCTTAATCTAGAGCATCTGAGAACAGCAGTTTGCAGCAGACACATATTCAGCTTCAGCAGTTGATAAGGCGATCGTATTTTGCTTCTTGCAAGACCAAGTGATCAAGCACTTTCCAAAGAAGCAGCAGCAGCCACTTGTGCTTTTGCGATCGATCCTATCTCCAGCGTAGTCAGCATCACAATATCCTACGACATCAGAAGAACAACCTTTCTCGTACCAAAGACCAAGATTAGTAGTTCCACTTAAATATCGTAAAATTCGTTTAACCGCAGTTAAGTGTGATTGCTTAGGCTTAGACTGGAATCTAGCACAGATCCCAACACTAAGTTGAATATCTGGTCTGGAGGCAGTTAAGTAGAGAAGTGAGCCTATCATCCCTCGATAGTTGCTTTCTGAGACTTTCTCACCATCTTCATCCAAGTCAATTACTTGAGAGGGATGCATGGGAGTGCTCATGGGTTTGGCCTTATCCATCAGAAACTTCCTCAGAAGTTCTTTGGTATACTTCTCTTGGTGGATAACTGTCCCTTCTGACTCTTGCTTGATTTGCAATCCTAGGAAGAATTTTAATTCTCCCATCATGCTCATCTCGAATTCACCTTGCATAAGCTTGGAGAATTCTTTGCAAAGGCATTCATTGGTTGCGCCAAATATTATGTCATCAACATAAATCTGGACAATCAAGAAGCCAGAGTCTTCTGAGAGTGTAAAGAGAGTTGTGTCCACTTTCCCTCTTGAGAAACCGTTTTTAAGCATGAAAGAGCTCAATCTATCGTACCAAGCTCTTGGAGCTTGTTTCAGACCATAGAGAGCCTTTGTAAGCTTAAATACGTGATCCGGGAATGCATCATTCACAAAACCAGGAGGTTGTTTTACATAAACTTCCTCAGAAAGGTATCCATTCAAGAAGGCAGACTTAACGTCCATCTGATAGAGTTTGAAACCTTTGTGTGCAGCAAAAGCTAGCAACATTCTGATAGCTTCCAATCTTGCGACTGGAGCAAAAGTTTCATCGTAGTCTATCCCTTCTTGTTGGTTGTACCCTTGAGCAACCAATCTGGCCTTGTTTCTCACGACTTGACCGTTTTCATCAAGTTTGTTTCGAAACACCCATTTAGTCCCAATGACACTCTTGCCTTTGGGCTTCTGAGTTAGTTTCCAAACTTGATTTCTCTCGAATTGGTCAAGTTCATCCTGCATGGCATTTACCCAGCTAGGATCATCTAACGCCTCTTCTATGGAGTCTGGTTCAAGTTCAGAAACCATAGCAAGATTTGTGTAGTTCCTTCTGGTTCTTACGCCACGTTCTAGATCACCCAAGACTTCATTCTGAGAGACGTTCTTCAAGTCTCTTGAACCTCTAATCCCTTTAGGAGTAGGGTTCTGAGAAGGAGACACAGAAGGTTCTCTTTCTGAGTCATCAGAAGCTTGACCTTCTGAGAATCTAAGTTCCATTGCATTTGGAGAAGTAGATTCTCTAGGTTCTGGAGCTTCGATGATGCTACTAGATTTTTCTTAGATGGAGATGGTTGTTCCATGGGTTGGAATCAGTCTCATCATCTATAAGAATTTTCTTTTTGGCTTTCTCAGAGGAGATGTTGAGTTTCTCAAACTCATCTTCTAAGTCTGCATCTTTCTGAGACATGTCCTTACTAAGTTCTTTGAACTTAATATGAATTGTCTCTTCAACACATTTACTCCTTTTGTTATATACTCTGTAAGCTTTAGAGACTGAGGAGTATCCTAGGAAGCATCCATCATCGGACTTAGGATCAAACTTAGAGAGTTTGTCCTTTGTGTTGAGAATAAAACAAGAAGAACCAAATACATGGAAATAAGAAATGTTTGGTATTTTATTCTTCCATAGCTCGTAAGGAGTCTTTTTCAGAATTGGTCTCAGAAAGACTCGATTCTGAATGTAGCATGAAGTGTTAACTGCTTCAGCCCAGAAACCTTTTGAAAGTCCGCTTTCTAAGAGCATTGTTCTTGCCATCTCTTGAAGGCTTCGATTCTTTCTCTCAGCCACTCCATTTTGTTGAGGAGTTCTGGGAGATGAGAATTCGTGAGCAATGCCCAGATTTTCACAAAACTTTTCGAAAGCATGATTCTCAAATTCACCACCATGATCTGATCTTATGGTATGAATGTGCGAATCCTTTTCTGTTGAAACTCTTTTCGCAAATGCTTTGAACTTCTCAAAAGTTTCTTCCTTAGAGGCTAGAAAGAAAACCCAAGTGAATCTGGAGTAATCATCCACTATGACAAGACCATAGCGTTTTCCAGAAAGGGAAGCCGTTCTGGTTGGTCCAAAGAGATCCATGTGGAGCAGTTCCAGTGGTTTCTGAGTAGAAATACCACTTTTACTGGGAAAGGAAGCCTTGGTCTGTTTCCCTCTTTCACAGAAGTCGCAGGTTGCATCCTTCTGATACTTAATGCTGGGAAGGCCCTTTACAAGTCCTTTCTGAGAGAGTTCAGAAAGAAGTCTCATATGGGCATGACCAAGTTTCTTATGCCATAGCCATTTGTCTTCTTGGACAGAGACAAGGCACTCCACGTTTTGATCCTTTAGATCATCCAGATGGATAACATATGTTACCAAACGTTTTCCTTCCAGAACGATCTTGTCTTTTGTGAGATTAATCACATGACAATACTTGGCATAAAACTCAACCTTTAAGCCTTTGTCACAAAATTGACTAATGCTTAATAGATTGTGAGTTAAGCCATCGACCAAAAGTACATCTGAGATTTGGTGAGAGGAATCCTTACCAACATCTCCTATTGCAGTGACTCTTCCCTTAGCGCCATCACCGAATCGCACTGTTCCGCCTTTCTTGGGCTTGAGGCTTCTGAACCAGTGCTTGCTTCCAGTCATGTGCCTCGAGCAGCCACTGTCAAGGTACCACTGCTCATCGTGGTGGTGGAGCAGCGCTTGATGATGTACCTCTTCTGACTCAGATTTTGTTTCCAGAATGTAGTCAGTTCCTGCCATGAAGCAAACATTAGCTTCTTCTTCCTCACTTGCTGCTTTAGAAGCTTCCTCTTCTGAATCACTCCAGGTTGCAGCCATTGCCTTCTTTTTCCTTCTGGGAATGAATTTTCTTCTTCCCTTTGTTTTGTGGACATTCCGTCTTGAAGTGGCCTTTTTCTCCACATCCAAAGCATGTGGCATCTGAAGGCTTTGACTTTCCTTTCTTAGGAGTGAATTCCTTGCCTTTGTTTGGTCTCTTTCTCCAGGCTTTCTTCATTTTCTTTACTAGGAGAGAGATGTCGTCGTCGTCAGATTCTGAGCCTTCATCATTGTCAGACTCAGAAGCTTCTTCAGCTTTGAAAGCTTTGGAAGACTTTCTGACTTGACTGTTCAGAGCCAGTCCCTTCTGAGGTCTGGAGGAAGCGGATGGTCCTCCGAGCAACCCTTCCAGTTCGATCTCATGCGTTCTGAGCGAACCAAATAGTACATCCAAACCCAGCTGGTTTAGATCCTTGGCTTCCTGGATTACTGTGACCTTAGGACGCCATTTTGCAGAAAGGCTTCTGAGGATTTTTCTTACCATCTCAGCGTTTGAATAAGTCTTTCCCAAGACTTTCAGCTGGTTGATGATATGGAGAAATCTTATTGACATGCTGTCAATAGTTTCCTCAGGCTGCATGCTAAAGGACTCGTATTTGTGTACGAGCATTGAGATTTTCGTTTCCTTGACTTCGTCATTACCTTCGTGCAGCATATGAAGTCTTTCCCAAATCTCTTGTGCAGTATCACATGACACAATTTTGTCATATTCTACCTTGGGTAAAGCACAGAGGAGAATATACTTGGCTTTGAAGTTGAGTTGTATCTTCTCCTTCATCTCTTGAGTCCATTCGTCCTTAGGGACTCGTCTTGCATAGGTTCTGAGTGCTGGAGGTGCCACTCTTGGCTCAGCGTCTGTTGCAACTACAGCCTCCTCTGTAATTGTCTGCAGAGGCTGATAGTCTCCATTCTCGATCCTATCCCATAAGTCCAGACTGGTGTGCTTGATGAATAGCGTCATCCTGTCACGCCAGTAGTCGAAGCTGTCTCCGAGAAAACATCGGAGGTCTGTTTATTGAAGCCCCATCTGATATGAATGCAGCTGGTGAATTCATATTTCCCTTCGTGGATCTTTTTCCTTGACACTGCGAAGTGCTCAACCCCTTAAGGACCGAGCTCTGATGCCAATTGAAAGTGTATGTGTGCACGAGAAGGGGGGGTTGAATCGTGCAAGTTTTAAAAATTACTTCTTAAAAACTTTTATTAGAAAGCTGTTTTTACTCAGAAGGTAGATTTAAGAGTTTGCAGCGGAAATTTGCTTTCTGAGAAGATTAAGTTTCTGAGAACTTAGTCTTTCTGAGAAAGTTCCTTTCTGAGCAGTTTTAAGAAAATGACTTTAAGTTAGAGTTTCTTAAANGCAGCTGAATGTCACCCAAAAATTCTCGGGCTGAGCCGTCAAACGCGCTCTCACGATTGTCCCCTTGGTTCGATCTTTGATGGGTCTACTGATAGGTGTTGCAGCGTAGAATAAGGAAGCACATTGAAAGCTGATCCAGAGTCAACCAATACCTTCGCCACAATATATCCTTGACACTTCAAAGTATATGAAGTGCCTTTGGGCGCCCCGCTTTGCAAGGGAATATTTCAGTTTCTGTGAAGGCTATAGTATTTGCAGCCTTAATTGCGCTCACAATCCCTTCTACCTTTTCTGGGGTGATGTCTTTGGGCACAAAGGCCTCATCTAAGACCCTTTTGAGAGCGTTACGATGTGCATCAGACGTCATGATTAGGGAAAACAATGAGATCCTTGCGGGTGTTCTTTTCAGTTGCTCTACTACATCATACTCGTTTTGCTTCATAATTTTGAGAAACTCTCCCTGTTCTTCCTCCAATTTTTCTTTTTTCTCTTTCTCATCCTGTTTTGTTTGGGGAATCACCAGCTTCTCCGGAGTATAACACCTCCCACTCCGAGTGATCCCTGCGATGTCTGTTGTTTTCTCTACAACTCCTGCGTTGGATTCCTTGGTTGTTATTGACTCTTCTACCTCCGCTTTGCTTGCTTTATCACAAGACGAAACTGCCACCTTATATATTGGTACTGATTTTACCGGTTCAGCACGACTAGGCTCCGTGGTCGTTTCATACTTCTAGGGGACAGCATGATCACTTAGGTAAGGAAAATGACTCACCACCCTAGAGGTATGGGTTGCAGCTTGTGGGAAAATTTTGTAGACAGGAGGTGTTGAGTTAACCATATGGATGCTCTCCTCTTTTTTGAATGGCCCCTCAAGCACTCCTAGCTTGACCATCTTCTGGATAAAGCGCTTGAGTGCGGGGCATTGCTCAAGATGATGTATGTTTTCATCATTTGAGCAACCGCAAAACAAGTCTTCATCGTTGTTATGAATGGTTCTTCTACTCTCTTTTCCCTCCACGACTATCTCGTAGCGGCTTTTCTCAAGGATTCCACAATTTCCTTCAAGGAGAACTCAGTTATCTCTTGTTGTTATTCTTACATCCTTTTTTCACTGATCATATTTACTTGTCCTCCATTATGCGGAGGAAAGGATTGTTTGTTGCATTTGGGGTCTGACTTTCTTCCAATTTGATAGCACCATTGTCAACTAACTGCCAGACTGCACTTCGGAAGCCATAACATTCCTCAATGGTATGTCCAGGGAAATTAGAGTGGAACTCGCATGTCTTGTTGGGATCGTACCACCTAGGGTATGTGGTTCTTGTGTTTTCCTGACATTTGCCACATCAAATATCTCTGCACAAACACTTGAAGAGTTCACTCTTGCTCATGTGGAAGTCTGGTAATGGTCGGTTCTCCATTCTGCGAGTATTGTTGCTGACATTGGTCCTCTGTTGGCTGCTTGAGAATTGCCTTGTTGGTAACTTGGTCGTGGAGCTTGGTAGGGCCTTGAGTGACATTCGTGTTCATTTGAGAAGTGTAAGGTGCTTGATGATAAGGCCTTTGTTGGGGTCTGGATTTTGAGAGGGTTGATAAAAAGAGTAATTTTTGGGCTGTGTAGAGGATTGTGGTATTGCGGGTGGATGTAACTAACAACATTTTCTTTTTTCTTAGGATGAAACGTTTTCCTTGACTAAGAGTCGCTCATATCTCCTAGCTCAATTTTCCCGTCCAGGATGTTCATCTCAATTCTCTCCCCTATCTCGACAAGGTCAACAAATTCCTTGACGTGCGTCCCCAGCATGTTCCTGAAATAAGGCCCTTCTAAGGTGCGGATGAAGTGGGAGCACATTTCCTGTTCTAGCATTGGTGGAACCACTCTAGCATCCAGTGCGCGCCACCTTTGGGCATATTCCTTGAAGGACTCTCCATCCTTCTTCCTTAAGCTCTTCAACTGGTCTCTAGTGGGAGCAACATCCACATTAAACCTGTATTGGTTAGTGAAGGCCCACGCTAGATCTTCCCAGCGCTTAATCATTGATCGATCGAGCCTCATATACCAATCCCATGCAGCTCCGACTAGACTTTCTGGGAAGAAATGATCATGAAACTCTCATCTCTGGACCACATGCCCATCTTAGTGCAGTACATCTTCAGATGCATCACTGGGTTCGTGCTTCCATTGACTTAATGAAGTCCGGCATTTGGAAATCCTTTGGATCACCACATTAGGGGAGGCACATAGCTCCTCGATACCATTGGTCCAAACATGTTAGGCTCTCTCAGGGTTTGCATCTGTTGGCGCATGTTCTCTTCGAATTCTTGCTTCAGCTTGACCTTTTCCATCTCAAATCTAGCCTCATACTCAATCCAGGAGGTGGTTCAACTTGCCTGGATTGGATCAGGTCTTCAATCTGCTTTGCTTGTTCCATTATCATGGCTTTCAATGCCTCAACTTCCGGGTTCTTGGGCTCTGTGGTTCATAGTTTCTTCTGGCTTGTTTCCGGCTTCGAAATCTGCTTGTTTATCCTTCTTGACCACGGTTCTGGATCGTAGTTCATAAGGCTCTCTGTTAGGGTCAGACGAAGTTAACTTTGAAAGCGCAATGGTGACAAAACCTGCAAGCACCGGGTTAAGATGCAGTAATAAAAGAAATGCTTAACAGTGAGGAGTGATATCACAAAGTATATCCTTGTCAGAGAACTTTTCGTTCATAAGACAAGTCTTTTGATGGACGTTTGTACAAGGGTAGTCCATACTCTAGCAATACGACACTTGATACATGTCCGCGTTACACACAAAGTAGCTTCATTGAAACATAGGAATCATACTCATTTTATTAATGAAAATATCTCAGTACATATGATTTTTCGGATAAACAATTACATCCGAGGTTCTTTTCTTTTTGAACTGCTTTACAAGATCCCTAGTTACATCCATGAAACTATTCACTTCTTCTGGGAGGCGCAACTTGAGACTTTGACTAATTTCTTGTTCAGCCTTTTCAAAGTGGTAAGCCAGTTTCGTGGCATGATGATCTAGTTGCTTGGTGAACTCTGCATGCTCTTCCTCCAGTCCCACAGCCTTCATAGACCAAACCCCTACTTGTTTTTTCCAGAACCTTCCTGCTTTCTCTGTGTGATGTAGTTGGTCTTGACACTGCTCAAAATTAGCCCATTCATGTTCACGTTCCACTGCCACTTGTGCCAAAGTATTGGACAACTCCCCAACCTTATGCTCTAGTTCGACCTTTTCGCGGTATTGGTCATAGAGGCTAGCCTCCATTTCCTCCCTCTGTCGCTTTTCTTGCCTAAACTTTGCCTTTAGCTCCTCGTTCTCCTTTTCCAGAGCTCTTCTCAACTGCTCTTCACGATTGGCTTTCTCTTCTAACTTCTCATGATCTTTCTTCATGACCATCCTCAACTATTTGGTGCTCATTTCCAGCCCTTCGTTTTCCTTCCTCAGCTGCCCAAGCCTTTGCAAAGAATCCTGTTTTTTTGTCATACACTTCTGGACTTCTTGTTCAAGCCGTTTAAGCCTCAACTCATTGCTCACAGGGGTATCTGCAATCTCATCATTCAAGTGTTCAATCCCCCTTGCCCTCTTTTCACACAGGTCTTTGGCAATAATTAGTTCCATTTTCATTGCATCCTTCTGTTTCTCCAAGAGTTCCATCTGAGCCTTCATGATCTCTATCTGTTCAGCCAATCGTTCATTATCCCTCTCACCATGCCCAGCACTAGGTGCCTCTTGATATACTCTCATCGCTGATCTCCATGCAGTGTGCTCAGCAGTGGTGATAACCAACGGTTTTCCCAACTCATTTCTACCGGCCATGTGAACATCCTTCCATGCTTCTTGAATACTCCCCGACAACTTGTCTGTGTTGTCCCCCTCATTATACCAAAACTGGAGTCCTCCAAGCTGCTCTTCTCGCGGCTTCCTTTGTGTCCAACATAATTGTTTGAGTACCAATGCTGGTGTATACGCTATGCAACCCCTTGGTCCCATAAGCGGCACATTAGGAACTTTCCACATTTGTAGATAATCTCTCCTCTGTCCCGCCAATACCACGGGCACACCACTTGAATGACCTGTCGTTCACATTGTCGAACTCTTCTTTCCATTGCTGCTCTTCTATAACCTTGGTTGGGATGAGATGAAAACTTCTTAGCGGATCAGAGGTGTTCTTGAGGTGGTTTCCTGAATGCATGTGAGTTACGATCCATACATACAAGAGATGCAGGCAACAGCTGAGCTTCCCTTTTTGTTTCTGATGGCAAAAACTCAGAGTGAGAAAGGTTTCTGCTAATATTGCCGGCACAGGATTTCTCTTTTTATGCTCCACAGCGTAGAAAACATCCATTGCAGCTTGATCTATGATGTTCGGAGCAGAGGGGAACAACACAAGGCCAAAGATGCCTAGTGCTAGCACCCTCGCAAAAATGATCCATTCTTCTTGGCGTGCCAAATCTTCTAAGTGGACTTCAATGAAAGTACCAGTAACCCCTTTTGAATCAGCGTGCCCTGCCAACCTGACTCGGGCCGTCGGAACTCCTAATAGCTCTCCGAACTGCTCAGCTACTTTGGTGATCGATGCATGATAGTCAATGTGTGAGTATACCAAGGTGTTTTTTGTTACGGGCCACTTCAACATGCATGCATACTCTTCAATGGTTGGGGTAATGTCAATGTTGGGTAGTTCGAAGCACCGGAGGGTCGGGCTCTAGTATCCAGCGAGAGCAGTGAGAACGGAAGGTTGGACTGATATAGACAGTAAATCTAGTGTTGACCCGTATTTTCTGGCGAAGGCTCTCCTGTTGTCTTGAGGCAAGAGAAGACTCAACTAATGCAGCTTCTGTAACGGGCTAGGGTTTGCCGTCACATGGAAACCATTCTTGGCGATATTGCTAGTGTGGTCTACCCCTTCCATTAATAATGTGGTATCACTCCTGCACTATTAGTAGATCATTTAAACTGAATAAACTAATAGCGCAATAATAAAAATGGATGCAATATGCACGAGATGCATGGTATGACAGAAAAAGGAAAGAACGTGCTCCTTTGTGTCCTAAGATAAGGTAGAGCCTATGGTTTGGTAAGACTAAAGGTCACCCTAACTTTGGCGGTATACTAGGGTTACATTAGTGACAGGTTGGATCTAGACTCCTAATCATGGTCCCCAAGTTGCCTTTATCGAAGAGATAAAGTCCCGAATCTATGAAATTAACCACAGGGACATGTGATGTCACAAGATAGCAATCCATAGTTCCGGTAACAACTTGAGCGGTGAGTCATCGACTGTCAGGGAGGCTTAAGCCTCACAAGGTCAACAATGAAACACCTTCTAGCCCTATGGGTTTCTTAGGCTCGGGTATAGAGCCGTGTTTGTGATGGTGTTCAGTGTGTGAGGAGCTTTTGCACTTGAACCCAAACAACACTTCCCCACGTAATAAGTAAAGCACATGAATAAAATAAATAAATAAACAAATAAATAAAAGATTAGTGAAAAGGGGAAATTAAATATTATTAAAATTATAAATATTTGCATAATTAACTCTAATAGGCTTGACTCTCTAGCGTTCCCCAGTGGAGTCGCCAAACTGTCACAACGTCCCCGAGGGGTGCCGTGACTAAAAATGGAGTGAAATGGAGTCGCCACCAATTTTAATTACGGAAAAATTGGAAAACCTTTATTTTGTACAAAACTGGTCTTTTCAGAGATTAGGTCCGGGAGTCGAATTATGATTAGGGAAGGGTGAGAATTTAATCTCACTGCACCCCTAATACATCCGTATAAATACGGTTACCCTAGAGCGAATTATGCAAATCAATATTTATAATTTAATAACATTTAATTTCCCCTTAAAATATTAAAATAAACACATAAAAAAAAGACATAAAAAGAGAGAACAAAATGATTTAAAAATTAATTTTGGGTTGACAGGTTGTAGCCTGTGCCGACGTATCCTCTGGTGCAATGAGGAACTCAAACCCACGTCGTTCTTGTAGAAAATGTTTGTGTGCTTTGTGTTTAAAAGGTTTGGTACAGGACGATACAAATCGCACAAGCACCAATTTGAGATTTCGAGGATGATTATCTCATACAACGAAATAAATTGTAAAAAGATTTTGTGTGATTTCGTTTTGTTGTTAATTGAAAGAGAATAAATTGTTTTTTGATTTAAAAGGAAATTATTATTATTTTAAGAAAAAGATACTTTTAGGGTACAGGACGATGTGATTCGCACAAGCACCCTACAATCTATTATCCCGAGGATGATTATCTCATACAACGAAATAATAAATTGTAAAGAAGGATTTGTGAATATTTTGATTAAAAAGAAAAATAAATAGAGAAAGCACAAGTACCCCACAATCTATATCCCGAGGATGATTATCTCATACAACGAAATAATAAATTGTAGAAAGGGCTTTGAATGTTTTGATTAAACAAGAATAACAAACAAAATAGTAATAATAATAATAATAATATAATAATAATAATAATAATATAATAATAATAATAATAATAATATAATAATAATAATAATAATAATAATAATAATGAAGCTAACCTAACCCCACACACACAAACACAAAACGCACACACACACAAGACACCCACACAGGCACGCGAACGCAGCACGGGTGAGGGGAACGGACGCCGCCGGAGCAGCGAGAGGACGGGCGGCAGCGCGTACGGCGCGCGGTGCGTGCGGGTGAAGCTGCACTAGCGGCTAGGAAGAGGGATCCAGGCGGAGCAGTGCCGGATGTAAAGCTAGCCGCGGCGGATTCACTATGCAGTAGAGGCGGCGGTGAGGGAAAGAGAGAGAGAGAGGACGAAGGTGTACGGAGACCAGAGCTCATCCGGGGGCGCGCCGTCGCGACTTCGCGGGTCTCGCTGTGAGCGGCAGGATGCCGCCGCGAGGGGAAGAGACGCGCGAACGCGGGCACCGCGAGAGAAGAGAGAAGGAAGGCGCCGGAGATGGCGGCTTTGCCGCCTCTATCACTGCGCCGCCGCGGCCCGGAAAAGCAAGGGGGTGGCAAGGTGATGGTATGATGATGATGCTAAAAAAACAAAATTACCTCTGTGCTGTGTTGTGTTTCTGCCCCTTTTTCGTTCTTTTTTCTCCGTGTCCTTTACTATTGTTAGAGAGTGATTTTATAGAGCTTTTTAGGTTAAATCAACATTAATTGTTACAAATTTTAATTGATGCTGATTGATTATATTTTGATTTTATGTGCTTATTAAATCTGATTGTAATTGACTGAAATTGATTCTGATTTATATTATGTTTAAATGTTTGATTTTGGTTTTGAATCTAATCTAATTTAATGCTTGATTTTGATTTTATTTGTTATTAGTACAATATTAAACAAGATTCATCATTTATTAGGACAAAATATGGTGTTTATAGAGCCTTTATCCCTTTTTTTGTTACTAAGCTCATTACAAGCCAAAGACAGAAAAACAATGAAAAATCCCCTCTGAGAAACTAGGAGGACATGGTTTGATTATTGGGCAAGGGTCTTAAGTGCGGGGAAATTGGGTTAAATTGAGCACTGGTATAGAGTGCAAAATATTGGGATATGTTGTAAGGGTAGCTTTTGTACATAAGTGGTTCTTTGTTATTTTCTTTTCCACCTCATTTTAATTACCAAAGGAATTGAGATGAGGTATATATATATATAAAAAAAAATCGAAAAATACAGAAAAATCAAGAAAAAAATGTGAATTCCTGCAAATAAAGGTTGTTGGGTTCTTGGGAATTAATGTGAAAATATTTGGGAACATTGGGAATGATAATTGTAAGAAATTATGGGTTATTGATCTTGGGTATTTCTATTCTATCCATCTCTTCTCTCTCCATCTTTTCTGTAGAAATAGAAGTCATCTAGGATTGATCAAACCATGAAGTCTTAATTTGTTGGAAATTAAGTCCACTTCCCATATATTCCATACCTGTCCCAAGCCCCGTTACAACCCTGAAAAGACCTCTTGATGCACCATGTTTGTAAAAATTGCAATGTTAGGAGTATAACAAATTTATGGAATGTAAATACTTGTGTGAATTATTCAAATCGAGTGCTGAGCCAAAACACTGAGTGATTGAGAGAGAAACACACTGGTGAGAGCCAACTCAACCAACTTTGCATAACATGAATCGATTCTCCTAACTCATACTCTTTTCTTGATGCCAACTGATAACATGTCAAGGGTATTGTATAAGTCTGACCAAGGTGTGCTGTTTTGAATAACTTGCTATCATCTGTAGATTTTATTTTTCTTTTAGGACTTAGCTTAGGTGTTAGATGTGTTAGCCAATACTCTGAGAGATGCTTGGAATCATTGCTTTTGCATGAGGACATGCAATTGTTCAAGTGTGGGGATATTTGATAACGCGGTTTTTACCAACATTTTATACCCTTAATTTGGATGATTGTGTGCAATTCTTAGCTCTATTTTGGCCTCTTTATTGTATTTAATTCAACTTGAGATTAATCTGAGCTTAATAGAAATAAAGGCTAAAATAACAAGTTTTATGATGTTTTTACAATTCAAGGATGACCTTTGCACTTGATCTTGGATATTTCGTATTTTTAGTGCAGGTCACAGGTATTATTGGAGTTGTAGACATCAGGAACTGAGCAAGAAGCGGAGCAGTGGATTTCAGAGCAAACATCTAGCGCTCCAGCGCCTGCAGCGCGCCCCAACGCGCGTGGCTCATTTAAACCAGTCACGTGCACAACGCTGGCGCTCCAGCGCCCGTAGCGCGCCCCAGCGCTGCGCCGCAACTCTGTCACAGCAGAAACCCTAATCTGCACCAGTTGGAGGCCCAATTAGCTAGGGTTTGGAGGCTGCTCACTCTATTTAAAGAAGGCTAATGCATCAGAAACACATCATCTCTACTATCACTTCATCATTTCTTCAACCACTTATTTTCTTTTCCTAGTTAGAGTTAGTTGTTTTCCCATTAGGATTTCCATCTTTCCTAGTTTAGCTCTAGCTCCATCTTTTACATTTCAAACGTTATTCGTCCAGCCCTTTTGGGTTTTGTAAGTTACTCTTCTACTATTAATCCAGTTATTCGTTTTTTCTATCTTGCCAACTTGCATTTAATTTCTTTTTAATTCTTGCCCTTTATTTCATCGCCATGAGTAGCTAATTTTCTTGGTGGTTTATGAGGGTGTGAACATCATTGGGGTACTTTGAGGCTTTGTTCTTAATCTTGCATAAGTTTTTATTATCAAATCCTTAACATATAATTTGAGATCTTAAATTGTGTGTTTAACCCTTGTCTTGGCTTATTCGATTGAGTTGGCTAATTCTTGGGCATATGTTTATGTGTTGGTTGATTAATTGATGCATGGCATATTAGGAATTGGTAATGAGTAATTAATTGGCTGATTAGTCTCTTTAATTAGATTAATGTGATTGGCTTTAATAATTGTTGAGAGTGGAACTAAAGGTGAGATCTCACTAATTAATCCCATTCTAGGCAGTTAATCATTAGAATCACAACAAAGGAGTTAGATCTAACTCCGGCGTAATTAACCAACTCATGCATTCTTCTGTAGCCAATGATTGACACCCTAATGAATTTTCCACGCCCATGAACCGCTGCTTTTATTATTTTCATTTTTATTCCAATTTAATTAACTTGCACACAAAAACCCCCAATTGTGACAAACCGTCAGACAGCTAGTCTTGTGCATTACTCTCTTAGCCATTCCTTGTGAGAGACGACCCTGGTTTCCACTAAACTATATTAGGGGAACTTGGTTTTAAAAATAATTAAATTTATGAGTGTTACGACGCACCCATCAGCTGTCACTCGCCAGGATGCTCATGCGTCCAACGCAGTTCTCACAGGTATTATCTATGTTAATGGTTATGATGCTTTAGCGTTGTTCGATCCCGGAGCAACGCATTCCTTCGTATCAGTCTTCTTTGCTATGAGGTTCCGTGAGAGTCCTTCCTTCCTTGAGCTGCCTTTCCGGGTTAGTACGTCGGGCGGTTCGTTAGATGTAGATCGGGTGTTCAGATCGTGTTCAGTTCGGGTTGGAGAGTTTCAGGCCAAGGCGGATTTGATGGTTCTCAGGTTGGAGGAGTTTGATGCGATCTCGGGTATGGACTGGTTGGCAGAGCAGTATGCAGAGGTATATTGCCGGGGGAAAACAGTAACCTTCAGTGTTCCGGAGCGGGAGCCAGTGTTGTTTCGGAGCAGCAGTTGTGCGTCAGTGGATAGTTTGATATCGTCGATGAGTGCTCTTCAGTTGCTGAGCAAGGGGAGTGGTGGTTACCTTGCAGCGGTGAGGGACATGTCTGTAGAGCAGAGTGGCACCAGTGAGGTGGCTGTAGTTCGAGAGTTCATGGATGTTTTTCCGGAGGATCTGCCCGGGAAACCCCCAGTTAGAGAGGTGGAGTTTGGGATAGACTTGGAGCCGGGAGTGAGGCCCATCTCTATACCCCCGTATCACATGGCACCAGCAGAGCTGAGGGAGCTTCAGAGTCAGTTACAGGAGTTGTTAGACAAGGGGTTTATCCGGCCGAGTTCGTCACCGTGGGGAGTGCCTGTGCTCTTTGTAAAGAAGAATGATGGGTCTATGAGGATGTGCATCGACTACAGGCAGCTGAACAAGGTTACCGTGAAGAACAAGTACCCGTTGCCAAGGATTGATGACCTGTTTGATCAGCTTCAGGGGGCAGTATGTTTTTCGAAGATAGATCTGAGGTCGGGTTATCATCAGCTGAAGATCAGGGATGAGGATGTACCCAAGACGGCATTTCGTACCCGCTATGGACACTACGAGTTCTTGGTGATGTCCTTTGGGTTGACGAATGCCCCAGCTGCTTTCATGGACCTGATGAACAGAGTGTTCAAGCCATTCTTGGACCGCTTTGTCATCGTGTTCATCGATGATATCTTGGTGTACAGGAGGAGCAAGGAGGAGCATGAGGGACATCTGAGGACAGTGTTGCAGACACTAAGAGAACATCAGTTGTATGCTAAGCTCTCGAAGTGTGAGTTTTGGTTGGACAGGGTGGCCTTCTTGGGACACGTGGTGACAAGTGAGGGTATCACGGTGGACCCGAAGAAGGTTGAGGCGGTACGTCAGTGGGCACGTCCGACGTCAGCAGCTGAGATTCGTAGTTTCTTGGGGCTAGCAGGTTATTACCGCAGGTTTGTGAAGGGTTTCTCAACGGTAGCTGCACCGTTGACAGTGTTGACACACAAGGGAGTTAAGTTCTAGTGGTCGGAGGCTTGTGAGCGGAGTTTCCAGAGGTTGAAGGACGGTTTGACTTCAGCACCGGTTCTGGTTCAGCCGTCAGGTAGTGGTGGCTTCTCGGTGTTCTGTGATGCATCTAGGGTTGGTCTGGGATGCGTGCTTATGCAGAGGGGGCAGGTGATTGCTTATGCGTCCAGGCAACTGCGGAAGCATGAGCAGAACTACCCTACACATGACCTAGAGTTGGCAGCAGTGATCTTTGCTCTGAAGACTAGGAGGCACTATCTGTACGGGGATACATGTGAGATCTTCACGGATCACAAGAGCTTGAAGCATATATTCGAGCAGAAGGATCTGAATCTGAGGCAGAGGCGGTGGTTGGAGCTTTTGAGCGACTATGATTGTTCGATCAAGTATCATCCGGGGAAGGCGAATGTGGTGGCAGATGCTTTGAGTAGGAATCCGATAGTGGAGGAGCGGAGATTGCAGGGGAGTTTAGCCCACGTTGCGCCTGAGAGGAGACCCATGGTAGGAGAGATCCAGAGGTTGGAGTCTAAGGGAGTACGGTTCGAGGTTGATGGATCGGGGGCGCTTCTAGCCCATATCACTGTTAGGTCGACTTTTGCGGAGCTGGTGAAACAGCGTCAGTCAGAGGATCCGAGATTGGTGGAGCTTAGAGAGAGGGTTCAGAAAGGGGAGTGCTCGGACTTCTCCGTTGATTCAGGTGGGGTGCTCAGGATTGGAGACTGGTTGTGTGTGCCAGAGGTAGGAGACCTTCGAGAGACCATTTTGAGAGAGGCTCATTGTACACCTTATTCGGTTCACCCAGGATCGACTAAGATGTACAAGGACCTCAAGCTGTTATATTGGTGGCACAGTATGAAGAAGGATGTGGGTGAGTTCGTGACCAGGTGTCTGGTGTGTCAGCAAGTCAAGGCTGAGCATCAGCGCCCAGCAGGGATGTTGCAGGAGATTCCACTACCGTAGTGGAAGTGGGAGAGGATAGCGATGGATTTTGTGACAGGGTTGCCACGTGTAGTGAAGGGTTTTGACGCTATCTGGGTGATAGTGGATCGGCTCACGAAGTCTGCAAATTTCGTTCCGGTGAAGACCACATTCACGGCCACGCAGTATGCTCGCCTCTACATCGATCAGGTTGTCAGATTGCATGGGGTACCGGTTTCTATCATCTCGGACAGGGGATCACAGTTTACCTCCAGGTTCTAGCGTGCCTTGCATCAGGCTCTAGGCACGAGGTTGGATCTCAGTACGGCTTTTCATCCGCAGACGGACGGTCAGTCAGAGCGTATGATTCAGACTTTGGAGGATATGTTGAGGGCTTGCAGTTTGGACTTTGGTGGATCTTGGGACGAGCAGTTACCCTTAGTGGAGTTCGCGTACAACAACAGTCACCAAGCAAGCATTCAGATGGCACCGTTTGAGGCGTTGTACGGTAGGCGTTGTCGCTCGCCTATAGGATGGTTTGAGACAGGTGAGATTCAGTCAGTGGGTCCAGACATGGTTCAGGAGGCTCTGAAGAAGGTAAAAGTTATCAAGGAACGCTTGGCAGCAGCTCATTCTCGTCAGAAGGCATATGCAGACAAGAGGAGACGCGAGTTGGAGTTCGCGGTCGGGGATCAAGTGTTTCTGCGGGTATCTCCGATGAAGGGGGTGGTACGGTTCGGTAAGCGAGGAAAGCTGAACCCACGCTACATCGGACCATATGAGGTTTTGGAGAGAGTTGGCAGGGTTGCTTATCGGCTAGCCCTTCCAGCGGAGTTAGTAGCGGTTCACCCAGTCTTCCATGTGTCTATGCTGAGGAAGTACATTCTAGATGCGTCTCACGTCCTGAGTTCACAGCCGGTGCAGTTTGATCAGAGTTTGAGTTATGAGGAGGAGCCAGTGGCCATTGTCGATCACCAGATCAGGAAGCTTCGTTCCAAAGAGGTACCACTAGTCAAGGTCATCTAGAGGAATCACTCCGGAGACGAAGCCACATGGGAAACGGAGCAGTCGATGAGAGAGAAGTACCCATATCTTTTCGACCCACGAGGTAAACCTTAGTACATTTCCAGTATGCTTTCTTTTCTTTTACGTTTAGTTTGGATTTGGGGACCAAATCCTTAAAAGGAGGGGAGATTGTGATACCCTGTATCATAGTATCCCTTAGGAAGGACTCTCTTTAGGACACGTCAGTACAGGTCAGCAAGTTGCTATCAGAGGGGACTCGCTAGCGAAGCAGACAGCTTCCGCTAGCAAGTAGTTGATCGCCAGGGACCACCTGTGGGTCGCTAGCGATGGGACCAAGTCCCACATCGTACAGGACACACGTCAAGGCGTTGCTGTCAGAAGGCGCTCGCCAGCGAGCATCCGGTGCTCGCCAGCGAGGAGCTTGTCGCTAGCGACCGTGTTCTTGTCGCTAGCGACCAAAACGAAGTCCCACATTGGTTAAGTTTGGCTCAGCCTTCTCCCCCTCACCCTATATATATGAGAGGTATGGTCACCTCACAACTCACATCTCACGCTTAGCCTTTTCAAAGCAGTGCTTTGGGCTTTCTTCGATAGTGTGAGCTCGACGTCTTGGGGATACTCTGCTCGAGTAATTTCCCGACGGTGAGTGAAAGTCGTTTTTGCCCTTTCTGCGTGGTGGTCGCCAGCGAGCAGGAGGAGCTCGCCAGCGACCTGGCCTTCGCTAGCGAGAGGTAGTAGCTCGCCAGCGAAGGTGCGATACGCAACAGTAGTTCAAAGTTTCGTTCTCTTTTTCTTTAAGCGGTTCTGATATGTCTTTTGCACGACAGGTGTAAATACAGTTCCAGTAGCTGGGGACGGAGCGTTCGGTCCTCTTCAGTCTCAGGATTATCCAGGTGAGTGGAGATCTTGTATGTAGTTCAGCATTTACAGCATATATATTTATGTATGATCACTAGTTAATTAGGTAAGATAATAATAAGTTATATATATATTGCTTGTGTTTGTAGTAGTAGGAGTAGTAGTAGTTAGTAACATGTTAGGTGGTTAGGTGTAGTGATATGCTAGGTGGTAGTGACTTAGTAGGTAACTATAGGAATTTAGTTTTCTAAGTTATATCATGTTATATATGTTGACTGGACTGGATGTTATATGTTTCTATATGCGTCATGATAACATGTGATTAATTAAAAAGATAATAAATGTAGCTAAAGCTTATGATATGATATGTGATGATTGTATTACTTGCTGACTGTCTTGAGTAATCGCACCACCCTGATTAGTATACGTCAGACGCTATGGCCGGAGGTCAGATCCCGGTATCTTAGTATGGTGTGCTAGTTAAGAGTGAGTCGCCCAAGCCCGCCAAGCATGTTCCGATCTCGGTTACCGGACGGCTTGGTGAGAGATACACCCTTCGTGGGGCAGTTAGGGACTATACTCTAGACGCGTGCTGAGAGTTAGTTCACAGATACAGATACATATATACAGTTACACAGATGTAGGCTTGGGTTGCTTTAGTGTGATAACTCAACAGGATTGTTTGACTGGATGATAACATGTTGTATGTGATATATATATGTTGTGAGTGTTGCATTGCATGCATTATCCCATCACTGAGTCGACGACTCATCCCTCGTCAACCATGTTTTTCAGAGTACGATCCTACCGCAGGCGAGGAGCCCCTGATCCAGTAGAGGTCACAGCTATCATCCTTGGTGAGCTCTGCTTCTGACGTGGAGCCTTTTCAGCTTTCCCTTTGTTTAGATTTTCCATTTCAGTTTAAGTTATAGTATGGAACAGTTTTGATTATGTAATAGTTACTCCAGACACTAGAGGCAGGATTCTCTTCAGTTTATGATTCAGTTATCTTTACAGTACAGTTATGATTTATGATGAACAGTATTTTTTTACAGTTAATTCAGTTATTAAGATGATATTAATTCTAGTTTAAGGTCCTAGTAGCGTGTTCGTTGGGTTAATGCCATTCGCACGGACACCCCTAAGTAGCGGGGTGTTACAGCTACCTAGTAACCAAAGCTAATCACCTAGACTTGATGATAGTAGAACAAGCTAAGCACACCAAGGGAGCTCAAGCAAGATCAAGCTCAAGCAAGCTCAAGCTCAAGCAAACTCAAGCTCAAGCAAGCATAGGCGCATGGAAGCATGAGCTCAAGCATTAAAGACAAGTTCAAAGTTTCCTTATTTCGAAGTGGACTTGGATGCCTATAAATACCCCATCATTTGACAAGAGCATTAAGAGAATCAAGAACAAAAAAGCCGAAACTTTGTCAAAAATCCTAACAACTATTTGTACTCGAATTCATATACATTTAGATCAAAAGGGGTAATTTGTAAGGTTTTAGCTAAGAACAATTTGAATATCCTTGCATTTGCAAGTTAAGCTTTGAAGATCAAATAAGAGCAAAACTTAGTTGCATCTAAGTTCTTATTTGATTCTTAGAATCACAAGAATCTCTTCAATTCACTGTTTGTACAAGTCCTTCCAGTTGTGAAGGCAGAAGTCCTTGAAGGTTCAAGGCAGGGTAGAAAGACCTTCTGTGTTGAAGGCAAGGAAGTCATCTTTAGGCTGAGGTGCAGTCAGTCACTTCAAGTGTGAAGTGCAAGAAGTCCCCAGTGGTGTGCTGAGGCAGAAATCCTCAAGTGTTTGGAGGTGGTGATTAGTAAACTCTCAAGTGAAGCTTGAGGACTGGATTAGGCACATTGCCGAACCAGTATAAAAACATATTGTGTGCACTCTCTCTACCTTACTCTTTGCATAGTAATTTCGCATATCACATAGTACACGCACTTGCACCTAACTAAGTTAAAGCAACATAAGTTAGCCACATAGAGCCAAAGCTCAAAGGCTAGATAAATTAACTTAATCTACAATCACTAAGTTATCAAAACATAAGCAAGCCTTACACCTAAGGCTAAGCTATTCGAAACCTAAATTTGCTACACTCACTAATCCGCTGCACTCTTTAACAAGACAAGCTTATAGCTTGATCATGTAAGCTCCAGAACCCTTCTGAGAGAATTAAGCATAATTCTCTTAGAGTTATAAAAGTTTTAATGATAACAAGGTAAGCCATAAGTATAAAATTTTACTTAAGGTTTTGCTAATATGTGCGCTAAGTGTCTCAGAAAGCTTTAAATTATTGCAATGCCATGAGCAAAGACCAAGACAAAACATCAAGTAGCCTCGAGATCAATTGATAAAATCATAGCGCCAAAGATATCAGAAAGGATGTCTCAGAAGCGCAGAAGGTGAAAACATGTTTCTGAGGAAAGAACACTGTCGCCTCAGAAGGGTCTCAGAAAACCTTGCGACTAGTAGTTCTCAGAAGGGTCTTCCCTCAGAAGGTTCGCCTCAGAAGTCCGTACAACTCTTAGAAGGTTGGACTCAGAAGCAACCAAGTGTCTGGACTCAAGGGATCGCAAGCAGTCTCAGAAAGCTCGCTACAACTAGCTAAGGAAGTGGGAACACGCGCACTGTGCAGTTCTGAAAAGTTCCTCATTTCGCGCTGACTGTAGCAGGGAGCCGTTTTGAAAAGGACACAGCCACATAAGCAAAGTGAAAGCTTCTAATTTCGCGGCTCTTTGATGCCTATATATATGAGTTCAATTCCAAAGCATTGTGACGAAACTCTTGCGCAAAAAACTCTTGATTAAACGTGCAAAAACTCTGTTGAATTGAAAATCATTTTGCGAAAACTTAGAACTTTCTCAGAAAGACAATTTTTACGAAATTGTTCTTCTAACTTTGCAAAATCTTCTAGTTCTGAATTGGTGTAAATTCTGACATTTGTAAGTTAAATCTAGAAGTCTACTAAGGGACAAATTAAGTTTGTAACTTAATCTTAGTAGTTGATTTTCGAAACAAAAACAACTTTCTGAAAAACGCTAAGTCCTTCGTTGTTTGAAGGCAGTTTTAAGTCCTCTAGTGTTTGAGGAAAAGTTCAAAGTCCTTAACTGTTTAAGGCAAGGAAGTCCTCTGTTGTGAGGCAAGGAAGTCCTCTGTTGGAGGCAAGGAAGTCCTCTAGTGTGAGGCAAGGAAATCCACTTCGAGTTGTGAAGTGGTGGAAGTCCTTTACTTGGTAAAGGCAGTGTTGTCTGAGAAGGCACATTAAGAAGAATATCTAAGAACTCTCAACTGAAGGTTGAGGACTGGAGTAGGTTGGTTATAACCGAACCAGTATAAAACTCTTTGTGTTAAGCTTTTCTTCCTTACTCTTTAATTGCATAAAGCTTTGAGAAAAACTTAACCACGATTTTAATTAAGAAGTCTCGTGAAAACATTACTGATTAAAATCAGAAAGCGTTTAAAAGATTATAACTTAAAGTCGTTTTCTTAAGACTGCTCAGATAGGAACTTTCTCAGAAAGACTGAGTTCTCAGAAACTTAATCTTCTCAGAAAGCTATTTCCGCTGCAAACTCTTAAATCTACCTTCTGAGTAAAAACAGCTTTCTAAGTAAAGGTTTTAAGAAGTAATTTTTAAAACTTGCACGATTCAACCCCCCCCCCCCCTTCTCGTGCACACATACACTTTCAGATCAGACTTGCAAGTTTCAGGTAACAAAGTTTTTGAGTAGACGTGATTCAACCCCCCTTCTCACGTCACAAGCACCTTCAGAAGATCTTCTCCATTTCTTGTATCCATTCAAGAGCTTCATTTGGGTTGAGCGATCCATTGAATGAGGGAGGGTGTGCCTTCCTAAATTCTTAGAAGCGTGAATTCTCTAGTTCTCCATTTGTTCGACGCTCATGTTCCCTGTCACGATTGTTCCTTTCCCGGTTCTCCTGCTCCTGCTGGTCGATACGATCCATCATACGTTGCATGGTCCGAGTCATGTCTCGTAAGGTGCTCATCATATCTTCTTGGTCATCGGAGGCGTCTGAAGCGTTGTTCCTAGTACGTCTGCCAGTTGTCATGTTCCCTGTGCACACAGAACAATAAATACTAAGGTGATCAATCTTAACATTCATGTTAAGTGTGCACAAAGACCACAACATACAAGCATAACAATCATGCATTTAAATTCCTAAAGTCTATCATACAGATCAGACTTCCAGCATGACATCACTACCGTACTATGCGACAGAAGCATAGAATGTCCGATTCTTCAAGCCCCATGAAGATCGAACTGCTCTGATACCAAAATGTAACACCCTAATTAAATAACCTTTTATGCTTAAGTCATAAGATTTCATTTAACCAAGGGTCACGTCTTAATCTCAAAGCTTACATATTTTCTTTAAAATATGTTACGCGGAAAATACATACATGGGATATTTTTTTGTAGAATAACGTGAAAATAGGGGCAACGCAATACAATATCGTAATAATAGCGCATACATATAGTATCCAAGATAATATCCCATCACACAATGTCATACAACATAAATATAGTTATGCCGATCATTATGATTCAGACTTTAGTACAATCCAATAATAATATATTAATATACTTAAATTGAAATGAGGAAACAAATCAACATCCTAACATATCTTGAAGTGGTACTTCTTCTGCATCCATGTTTTCTGGTTCGTCTGGAGACGAAAACGGAAAGGGGTGAGTATTCAAAATAAATACTCAGTAGGGGTAAAAATGCAAGGTGTCATCGTTTTTCGTTCCAGGCCCCTCGGGTTTATTTTCGAAATAAGCGGAAGCATACAAGTTCATTTTAATTAATTCCAAAATGGTGGGGTCCCGAGGCGACATCAATTTTACATGCTTCTTACATACATAATACATGAATGCATCAATTCAAATAATTTAGATAAAACATACCATCATATTCAAATGACACATAAGACTTTGCATACAATGAGTAACTTTAGTAACTTTAATCTTTAATCTATCTTTTATGGCATTGTGCACCCTCACATAACTTATTTCTCAATTATAGACATAATCGCCTAGGTTATGAGCTCATACCTTACTATAAGGGAGTAGAGGGGTAATATACCTTCCCTTACCAATTTTGGATTGGTGACCGAAGGCTTATCTCACCTTCCCTTACCGATCCGAATTGGTGACCGAAGGTTTAACTTTCTTATGTTTCAATTAAAATATCACTATTGTTCACATCATCATGCACAACAACACATTGAATATCACATTCATTCAGGTTATCAAGCACATAAGCATCAACATATTGAAGGTCACATCCATCCATATCATTAAGCACATTGGAATCATAAACATCATCATCATTATTCCATTAATTATATTTAGACAGATTTGACATAGTTTAGTTAGAAAATCACCAAAATTAGAGGACAATGAATTAAACCTTAAAATTTCATGAGAATAAACTAGATTGATCAATAAAACACTTCCAAGAAACAAAACTCTAAAATAATTTTTATACAGGGAGAAATAAGTTTTACAATTCTGTTGTTGATAAGAAATGTCTGGATTAGATTCAGAACTGACATACTTTGATAATAAATCTGAGGAAATTAGAAAATAACGAAATAGATCTTAAAAATTTTTGAGGATAAATTAGACTAGTTTTTATAACATTCCCAAGAAATAGAATATAAAAATAATTTATAGCTAGAGAGAAATAAATTCTGCAATTCAGCTTACTAGAAGAACAACTGTTTTGAGAACAGAACTGATATACTAACTTCATAGATTTTTCTGTATTAATATAAAAATGATATGTCCATGAAATTTTTTGACAGTCAACCTTTATGTCTTAGGATTCTATAAAATTAATTTTGTAAGGTTTCATTAAGTAGTGTATTTTTAATTAATTTTAGAACACTGCATGTGCAGAACAGAAACTAAAATTCATGCATCAACTTTAAAAATGCATTTCTCTCAAAGTATAAGTCACAAAAAGATGAGGTTTGTGGGAAAATGTTTGTCCTCGAATTAACTTTCAAATAAAATTAAAACCAATGTAAAATATTAATTGTGGAGAAAGAAACGAATTATTTAGTAAAGTGGGTCAGATTATGTAATATTAACATAAACATAAACATTTGATCATACAAATATAAGGAAGTGCCCCTACCTCTAGTGTAGACTTAAAATGGACTTTGAGTGCTTGATAATGATAGAGAGTCCTTTGATTCTTCCTTACTAAGTGCTTGTATTGTGCTCCTACTTGTGATGAGTGAAACTTGTGTGCTTGATTTGAGAATTCTTGAAAATGAAGACTATATATATGTGAAGCTTTATGTATCTTAGGTGAATTAATGTGTTTGTAGGTGTTTGATCTTGTGTTTGGTGATAGAGGTGGCTAGTTTATGACTATAGTAGGCTTAAGAAAATAATTCTATAATGAACATAACTCATAAGCTTAATTAACTAAAGAAAGAAAGTAGTGTTAGTGAAGTGTTTGTGATGAAGGAGGTGAAATGAGTATTGTGAGTGAGAGTTCTTGATGTGTCTTGAATGGTTAGGACTTGTGGCTATTTATAAATGAATTTAGGTACCTAGAGGCTGATCAAAATATTCATTTATCTTCATTTATTGAGTACAAAATGATAAAAAGCCATGTGAAGATGATATCATGAGTCATGGTGAAGGTGATCATGTTAGGTATGTTCTTGGAGTTTCTTGATTAATTCATTTTCTTTTCTTGAGTGGGAGACTAGGATAAATGACACCTAAATGATGAAAGGATGCTGGTGGAGTAAAGGTAATGGTGGTGGTGTCTCCATGAAAGGATAATGAACAAAATAATGGTGAAGATGAGACTTCATGTGCAAATTTTCGGCCATGTTATATACACAGAACATAGTTTAGTAAATTAGGTATATCTTGAGCTACAGATATTGGATTTAGATGATTCAATATGCGTTGGAAAGATAAGAGAAATATCTACAACTTTTATGAAGACACAAAAACCTAATTCTAACATATAAGGCCTGAACATTTCGGTTCAATCAAGTGGGCAGATTAGAAAGACTAAAGTCATAGTGCACTTGCATTAATAGCTCAACTTATTATTATTATTCTCATAAAATCTTCATTATCATCATCATGATTCATTTCAATCACTTATAGTTCATCCACAATTATATAATCATATAACTCAACAATCACATATTTAATCACACATAATTATACAATAAACATAGTCAATTATGAAAAATAAAAATTGGGGCGTTACACTTGGCCTCTATGTGTTTTTTGTTGTTCCTAGTTTTCTTTTCTTTGTGCTTTCTAATGAATTGATCGGTGTTTCTCTCCCTTGCCTTGTGTTTGTTTTTGTGTTTGGGCTTTTAGCCCCGTCAATCACAAAAAAAAATGGGTTCATATACTCGAGATAGACACCACAAATACTACTTATCTTTATGTTGAACATAATAAATTAGGGTTTTTTATTTTGATTTTAGTATAATTATTTTTAAAATAAATGTTATTGAAAATATTGATTGTAAAATAATTGATTTAGAAAGAATTAATTTATGTATGGGAATGACATTAAAGATGAGTTTGATATATGTATTTTTATTAAATAATAATAAAAATAAATTACTCTTAAAGTTGTAAGAGAAATATTTTTTTGTACACCATAAAATCAGTCATCATTAATCATTATATATAATAATTTAATTTTTTAAAATTATTAATTTAACTTTTAATACTATACATAACATTTTAAAAATTGAATTAATAATTTTAAAAAATTGAATTATTACATATGGTTACTGATTTTGTAACGTATATGTAGCATTTCTCAAGTTGTAATTAGGATAAAGGACACCAACTTTTTCTTAACAAGGAGGTGATGTGAGTTGATCCGTAAGGAATTAGATCATCTCATTCTTTTTTTTTATATCATAATGTCGCATACAATCTATCACTATTGAATGTCACATGTCTTATGTCTATCGTACTTTTAAAATCAACAGATTGTATATGACATAATCATGTTAAAAATTACCATGATGGGATCTATTCTGGAAACTTCACTCTTACCTCTCTTTGTACAATGAAAAGCTACCTTTCTATAAGATTGATTCTAAACAACATAACTCTGTTCCTCTGGCATAAGCGTGATGCTAGATGTATAATAAAAAATCAGATAAATCAGCTAATAAATGAGATTTTAGGCCATAATTATTCAGTCCATTATAATCTTAATGATTATTTGCTCCAAAATTAAAGGCAAAATAAGTCCATTGGTTGTATTAGCTCGTTTTTCATTATATACTTAGCATTATTGTAAATGGATTTGTAGAGCGCAGCGAAAGTTTGTAAGCTATCGAAACATGCAGTTAGTAGTTAGTAGCAGAAATTTGAAAATGACGAAAAGTTATAATAAAATATTAATAAATTTAATATTTCAGCTAAACGCTACTGTAGTAATTTAATTAAAAATAAGACTAAAAATTATTTTGGTTATTCTACTTTATCATTTAATTGAGTTGATTGTCATTCAAAAGTTTATAGCAGTAACATATAGATCATAGCTAAAATTAGGTGAACATTTATGCCATCCGTATAAAATAGTTGGCATTATTTATTCTTGATCAGATTCATAAAGGACTTATCCACTTTTTGGCTACAATAATGAAACGTAAGATCTATAATGAGGACTTTAGATAATGATGTATTACTATTAGACATGAATTATTCCCAGTTGGTTATTTCTGGATTAGCTAAATTTGACCAAGTCTTGATTGCTTTTCCTAACTATGTGCTTTAAAGAATAATGAATCACAAGAGAAACCTTGACATCTGGGAGAAGGATTCTGAAGAACCAGATTTTTCAATCTGGTTTTTCTCAGGACCATTTTCTTTTTCTTCTCTTGTTTGAATTAAGAGCACTTGAAAAGTTGATTTTTAAGCCACTTCTTGGAGTGTGTTGAGTTAAATGGCATTAGGTAATATTCATAGGCCATAACATATGCATGATTTTGTTGCTGCTAATTTGCTACATGTGGGTTGGTTTGGTCTGATCTGATATTTAGGAGTGGAACAAAATGAGCTTCTTTGCATGTTGTACATCACAAGAGAGGATCAACAAGAAGCCATCAAAGAAGAGCATTAAGGATTACCATGGTGATTTTCTCATCATCTTGAATGCATTGTACAATTTTTTTTTTTTCATCCTTATGTTTCTCTATTTTTCTTATGTGGGGTTATGAATTATTGAATTTTCATCATTAAGTGTTATATTATATGCTTTTCATCCCAAAATTTTGCAATTCTATTTAATGGCTTATGTCTAGTTGTCAATATTGTTTTGATTTCAAATCATTTACCTCACATGAAATCCTAAAATGAAAATCTATGAAATGATAGTGCAAATATTACAAAAGGCAAAATCAACACTTTTCTGAGTCTAGAAAAAAAAAACTATTATGAAGCGACAAAAATGCAAAATGCTAATGTTATTACTTTTAATACTTTATTATTCTCAGATTCTTGATGGCATGTTTATAAGCCAAAAGTACTGAAAGAAACCTTTGATAATACTTGTATATAGTAGATTTGAGCATTCTGCAGTTGTAATTTTCTCAATGATAAATTGATAACCAAACCAATGCTGACAACATGTACCAAATTTTGTATTGTAGATATCGGCACTAAAAGGTTAACAACGGAAGAAGATGTAGAAAAACTTGGAAAAGGAAACATGACCTCTCAGATTTTCTCTTATAATGAGCTATCTGAAGCAACAAGGAACTTTCACCCTGACAATATGATTGGTGAAGGAGGCTTTGGAAGGGTATACATAGGACTCATTAGAAAAACTAATCAGGTATTACTTCATTGGACAATGGTATGATTATCCGGTACAACATGAGTACGATATGGGGATACAATATGAATCAAGCTAAAAACATATAAAATATAGTTAAGGGTATTAAATATGAAGTGTCTTCTGTATGAGTATTCTAAATGATGTGCTACAATGCAGGTTGTTGCTGTGAAGCAACTTGATAGGGATGGCTATCAAGGAAACAGAGAATTTCTAGTTGAGGTTTTGATTTTGAGTCTCTTGCATCACCCTAACCTTGTCAATTTGGCAGGTTACTGTGCTGATGGGGATCAAAGGGTTTTGGTTTATGAGTACATGATCAATGGTTCTTTAGAAGATCACCTATTTGGTAAATAAATACACTTCAGCACTTGCTTCATATCCTTCAATTTGTTTGTTTTAGGCTTGTGGGCCAGGGTAGTGCTTACATGTGTTTAGGCACCTGCGCACATAATACGCTTCTAACATAGTGTTCGGAGTCGAAGGAGTCATGGAGTCACTGTCACACAAGTTAGAGTCACAAGAGTCATAGTGACTCCAAAATTGACTCTGAGCGCACTCTCACATATTTGTACCTCCCTTACAACATACAATGACTCCAAAATTGGAGTGAACATAAAATTGACAATTTTTACTGAGTAACTGTGACTCTGTTCTCATCTCTACGGTGACCCTCGTAATAACACTTAACAAAGTTTTTCATTGACTCAATGACTTTGGTTCTAGTGTCATTAGGAAAATCAAACGGAGCCTAATAAGACTTTAGAAATTAAATTAGTTAAAATATAATATATATATATATAATATTTAATTTTTATCCACCGATAATATACAATTTTTTTACACAATTAAATCATGTTCTGCCACATCAGTCACGATTAGATTTTCTCTCTCCCATTATCTGAAAAGTCATACATACAGAATGTTTTGATTGAATGACAATATAAAATACCTTTACACGGTCAGTGCATCAAAATTAAACTTATATATATATAAAATTTATCTTTAAATGATTGAAAAGACACAAAATGAGATATGATTGGGGGACATGATTTTCATATATTTTTTATGAGAGGTTTCAAACTGAAAATAAGTTTATCCATATATACCTTAATATTAATTAGTGATTAGTATCTTAGCTTTGTCTAACCAACATAACTGAAAAATGACTGTCAGATCTACCTCCAAATAGAAAACCTCTGAACTGGAACACAAGGATGAGAATTGCAGAAGGTGCAGCTAGAGGACTTGAATATCTACATGAAGTAGCAGATCCACCAGTTATATACCGTGATTTCAAAGCATCAAACATACTATTGGATGAAGACTTCAATCCAAAGCTCTCGGATTTTGGACTTGCAAAGCTTGGTCCAACTGGTGATAAAACACATGTATCCACCAGGGTGATGGGAACTTATGGATACTGTGCTCCAGAGTATGCATTAACAGGGCAATTGACAGCAAAATCAGATGTGTACAGTTTTGGAGTTGTGCTTTTAGAGATGATCACAGGAAGAAGAGTTATTGATCATTTAAGACCATCTGCAGAGCAAAACTTAGTCCTTTGGGTATGTCATTAAAAACCCAATAAAGTTTGACGTACAACAGAAATACGTCCAACTTGTATTCAACGTGTGTTATCCATGTTACAGTATGTGTGCTATACGTATATATAGCATACGTTGAATACAAGTTGGACGTATTTCTGTTGTACGTCAAGCATTATTGTTAAAAACCTTGCATATGTTTCTAAAATTACAGTCATTGATTTTATTTGGATAGCATATGCACTAAATTTATCACAAATGCTTGCGGAACAACAAAAAATCAGTCAAAACAGCCAATAAAGTCCATTTAACATTTTATGACCCATATAATATTTTAATCATGAGTTTATTTTTAATGGGCTCGGTGATTGTGGCCCAAATTTCTATTTATTGACTGTTTTGGCTGAGTTTTTGTTATACCCCTAGCAATACTCTAAATTTATAGCTTTATAATATCTCGGCTCATAATGCCGGTAAAAAGTGCAATAAAGGTTATTTTACTCAATAGTTTATGTAAATTTTTAGAATTTTTGAGTTTAGGTAAATTTAAATTATAAAATTAGATTAGTAAACTCATAATCTCTGTTGTTACAGGATCTCAACCTCTACAAATTTTGATAATCTTAAATGCAACTCATTATGATAAATATAACATTAAGAAAATAAAGTTATACCTTTATCATTAGTCTGACTCTAGATCTATTGGTAATGCAATAAGTGGCATTAGGACATGATCATGTTTTCAAATCCCATAATTGATATTGGGAAGATTAATGAGTGTCACCCTCAAGAATTGATAAGTTACACATCTCAACCCTTGGAATGAGTAAGAGACCTTATGCTAGGTGAATTTTGAGGAAAAAAATTTAGATACATTTGGAGCAAAAACTTTTCTTGCTCCAATTGTATGACTGGTTTAAGTATGTTGTGGAGCAGATAAATTACTATTTTGAAAAGTTATAAGGAAATAAAGTTAGAGTTTTACTAACAAGTGTCATATTCTAAAGACATTTGTTAAGATAGTAAAAATAGAAGTATTCATTTTGAGTATTTTATATTTTACTAAAATCTAGTATTTTAAGTATCCTTAACAAGTGTTCTTAACATAAAACCCATAAAATTATATATTGACTATTAGCAATGGCTTTAAGGTGCTTGATCAAATAATATTATCTCTTTTACATAAGATTTAATGCTACAATGAACTACTTTTTTTGTCCATTAGTATCTATCATCTCAATAAATAGTACATTAAAAGGTTATTATATCTTGTTAAATTGTATTCAATACATCTATTTTTCAATGTATCATTTTTTGACATTTTTGGAAGTAACAGATAAGTGGAAAAGAGAGTAATCAATATGAAAACTCCAAAAATTATATTTACATCAATGTGCAATAATGTTAAGGCATTAGCATTCACAATGGTTCTTTAATTTTCCAGGCACAACCACTATTGAGAGACAGAAGAAAATATACATTATTGGTTGATCCATTGCTACAGGGGAACTACCCTATTAAGGGTCTATACCAAGCAATAGCAGTTGCAGCAATGTGCCTTCAAGATGAAGCAAATATCAGGCCTCTGATTAGTGATGTAGTAACGGCACTTGATGTTTTAGCAAAGCAGCATGTAAATGTAGAAGTGAGTGAAAAAGTAAAACGACATTGAATTAGAGACTTATAATAGTACATCATCACTCATTATCATCATGAGTTTGATGATAGATTAGAGGACCATAAAAAAAAGGATAGTAAAATGAAAATGCAGCTGCAAATGAAGTTTATGAAACCACTCCATATGTATATTTTCCCCTAAGTCCTACTACCACTTGGTATCATAATGAATATCAAAGTGATTCCCATACTTTTGTGTCCAAGAGTTTGCTTCATGGTATGGCCAAAAGTAAACAAAGAATAAGAGCACTCCAATGGAGGTACCAATTTGGTCTCACTTATTGTTACTTCCAGAATCCTTTCTGAGATAACTCAGAAACCAAATGTTTTGAATGATAATGAAACATAAATAAAAGATAAAATTTTGCTTAATGAGACTAATGTGTGCTAAGTGCATTTCAGTTTTATGACTAAGAAACTCAGCAAGAACCAAAGTCCAAATACAATCAAATTAGCATTTATATGGACTAAGAAGACATAGATGCATATCATTTGGCAATATTATCATACGAAGATTTCAGAAGCATTTTAGTTTAATTACTAAGAAACTCAGCAAGAACCTAAGTCCAAATACGATCAAACCAACATTTATATGGACTAAGAAGACATGGGGATGCATATCATTTGGCAATATTCTCATAGGAAGATTTTAAAAGCTTAGAAGAAGTGTTAAGAAACTCTTAAATCCTCTCAGAAAGTCAAGTCAATGAATGCAATAGAAGAGAAATCAAAATTATTCTCAGAAAGCTCTAAGAAAGCTACATTTCAAAGAAAGCTTAAATCATAGAAAGTACAAACTTATTACAAACCTCCCCTTCTTGGAAGTTCTTAGAAGGTGCTACAACATTTTAGGCTTTAAATCATACTTTAAAACCTAGACAATAGGTGTTAAAAACCGTGACATTATACCTATAGTAACGATTTTTGGGTTGAAGTCACGGTTTACAAACCGTGAACAATACCCTCATGGCTATAGGTCTATGGTCACGGTTATTGAAACAATAGTCACGGTTGGTTGATTTGTAGTTGAAAAACGTGACCATAGAGCTACGATCATGTTTTCCCCTACTATTTTAGGTCACAGTTTTGAACAGTGACAATAGAGAGCTATGGTCACAATTTTAAACCGTGACAATAGCTAGAGAGCTATAGTTTCAAATCGTGACAAGATATACCTATGATCACGGTTTCAAAATGTGACAAATTATAGCTATAATCAAGGTTTTAAAATGTGATAATTTATAACTATGGTCACAGTTTTAAAACACAAATCACACTTATTATAACAATTTTTAAATGTGACAAGTTATAGCTATAGTTACCCTTTTATACCTCAAAAGTGTGGTCTTTGATGTTACCTATTCACCTATATATATTACTTATATCAAACACTAACTCATAATAGGAGTAAAATTCAACTAATTACTTAATAATCAATTAAGTGAAAATTAAATATATAATAAATTCTCATTACATCATATTCTAGAAATTATACTTACAACCAAAATATAGAAACATAATTCAAAAGTAATCGAAACTATCTTTATAATATTAGGTAACCAAAACATAATTCAAAATCCATGAATTGTACTTAACATCATATTCTAGAAATTGTATTCTTCACATCAAATAGCATAAGAATTGCATTCTTTCACATCATATATCCTGAACATAAAAGAAATAAAAAATGAATTAGATGAGATTATTAGCTAGTACATATTCATAGTCACAATCATATTACAAAGCAATATTTAGTAATGCATCCACTTAGTAATAAACTAAGTATAAACCTCCTATCCTTAGTATAAACTAAACCTATTGAGGAAATAAAACTCCTATAATAAAACTCAAGTCTATCTTTTACTAATCAATTATTTGTTTTCATTATATATACTTATACAACATTTAAACTACTAAAAAAAGTGTAATCAACTAAATTGTTCGTGGCTTGCTTCTTCTACCCGAATATAGTAACCAACTAAGAAAAGTGTTTTTATGCTAAAAATTAAAAAATCAAAATCAAAATGAAAAATGTGGAAGAAAATAAAAATCACAATAAAAAATTCATAAAAATAAACGAAAACAGTTTACATAAAATTTTGTATAAATGATATATAAATAGAGAGAAAAAATGGGACAAAAATGAGACAAAAGTACTGTTTGAAAGCATCCCTTATGACCTCCAAACTTTGCTTTTACAAATGGGATTATATTGTTCTGCTCAAAAGGGTATATAATTGTTATTATTAATTAATACATTATGCATGTATAAATGAATTATTTTTCTACATCCAATTGTGATAACATAGCACAACCTATCGAATTAGAACCATTGTCTCAGAATCTCTGGTGTGAGTTCCTATCATATATTATGGAATAAAAATCAACAAAAAGGAACATCACATTCCACAATTCAGAATAAGCAAAGTAATAGATTGAAACCAGTTAACAAGTTTCAAACCATGAAATGGAATGTTAGACTAATTAATTACCTCCATTAACTTGGTGATTAGCTGTACTTTTTCCCTATTCTTTTCGTTAAAAGCTTCAAGGGCATCTTTGTATTCTTTCTCCTGCAACATATTGAAACCCCAATCTCAAATATGTATGCATTATTTCATCATTATTATTCAATAACGTGTTTGATTTGAATTGATTAACAGGTTGGATTAATTTTATAATTAAGGTCACCTTTTTCTGGCAAGAATGGCCTAGTGGCTTTAATTCTTTGTTAACGGAATCAATCTTTTTCTAGACAAGTGCAACTTCCTTCCTCATTGGATCTGCAAGGGCTTCTAGCTCCTGGTATTCTTCAACAATGTAGTGAACACAAGTAAGGTTTCTCTAACATTTTTTCAGACCCCCAAAAATACTATACTAGAAACCATAAGAGAAAGATAAGAACTTGCAAAATATGAAGTAAAAAAGGAACCAAATGACAAGTTACTTTCATCCATTCAAAGGGATCTGAAGAAGGAAAAAAAAGAACTAACTAGAGATGCCAGCAGTGCAGTAAAAAAGGATGAGGAGCTTTTAGAGAAAAGCTAGAGAAGAAAAGAGGACAACATATCTATTACAAGTAGATAATTTTATCTTATTTTGTTTTATTAATTCTTGTCAACTTCTTTTTATAGCAGTAATTAAAAGTCCTAATCATTTCTATTACACTGCAATACGAGGTCTTTGTGCTTCAATCCTAATCACTACTTTTTGTTAATCCTCCTTCTTTAATTTCATCATTATTCCCTTCAATAATTTCCTCTTTTGATGAAAATTACATATTTCTTCATCACTATCAACGAACAGCAAGGCCAAACCATTTCAAAGATTACAGAGACTGTGAGAAACATAATTTATAACCAAAAAAACAAAAAAAAAAGTATGAAATAAAAGGCAAATGGAATGTAAAATTACATATTTTATGAGTTAAAAAAATCATACAAGAAGAAAACTCGAAGGCGGGAAAGCCTTTTAATAAGTGATGCTATCCAAATTCATCCTCACAGACAAGTGTCTCTCTAACTATATTGTAGGCCAAATCTTCAAACCTAGTTATTATGAGGCCTGAGGGGAAAGCCTAGCAGCTCATTCAATTGACCACAATGAACTCCTGTTTCTGCTTTCTGATACACACACTTTATAGCAAGCAAGCATGGACTTAGTGGATTTTTTGCAAATTTAATTAAAAATTGGAGAGATCATAGATATCCCCTAACTATACATCTAAATTATTAAATGGCATGCCAAAGACTGATCAAGGAATATGGATTGAGACACCAGAAGAATGAATGAGTACCATAAAACCAGTCCCCCCCCCCCTTCTCTCTTCCTGTTTCACCCTTCTCACTCTCTCCTTCACACACAAACCACCAAACTCCCAAACTTTTCTCAAATCACCAATTAAGATTATGACTTCTAAGCAAACTATATATAATGAGCCTGCACAAGCAATTTTGTAATGAGTTAGCATTAGCAACTTCACTCAGAGCTAGCCAATTTATGATTAGCATATGACAATGGCAACACACAATTCCCATCATTATTCTATATGTTCCATCTAAATAACCCAGCAGAGATGTATCTACTCTACAAATTCAACTAACAATGAAATAAATTAATTTGTTTGATGGAACAGTTTGTCGAAAAGCAAAGCAGGATAAGTTGTCCAAGACCAAAAAAGACACTCAATCCAATTAACATAACACTTCGAAATAATTAGATAAAATTTAAAGCACTATGATGGTTGTTGTCGTGTCAACCATAAATTTAATTATTTTTAAAACCAAGTTCCTCTAATATAGTTTAGTGGAAACCAGGGTCGTCTCTCACAAGGAATGGCTAAGAGAGTAATGCACAAGACTAGTTGTATGACGGTTTGTCACAATTGGGGAGTTTTTGTATGCAAGAGAATTAAATTGGAATAAAATAAGAATAATAAAAATAGTAGTTTATGTGGGTGGAACATTCATTAGGGTGTTATCATTGGCTACAAAAGAATGCATGAGTTGATTAATTACGCCGGAGTTAGATCTAACTCCTTTGTTGTGATTCTAATGATTAATTGCCTAGAATGAGATTAATTAGTGAGATCTCACATTTAGTTCCACTTTCAACAATTTTTAAGCCAATCACATTAACCTAATTAAAGAGACTAATCAGCCAATTAATTACTCATTACCAAATCCTAATATGTCATGCATCAATTAATCAACTAACACATGAACATATACCAATTAATTAGCCTAACTCAATCGAGTAAGCCAAGACAAAGGATTAAACACACAATTTAAGATCTCAAATTATATGCCAAGGGTTGATAATGAAAACTTATGCAAGATTAAGAACAAAGCCTCAATTTACCCCAATGATGTTCACACCCTCATAATCCACCAAGAAACTTAGTTACTCATGGCAAGAATTAAAAAGGCAAGAAATAAATTGGAATAAAGAAAGCAATTAACAATAAAGAGCAAAGTAAGAAATTAAATGCAAATTGGAAAGATGGGAAAAATGAATAACTGAATTAATGATAAAAGAGTGACTTACAAAACCCAAAAAGGGCTGGACGAATAACGTTGGTGTAACACCCGTGATTTGGGACTTCATTGTTCTGTGTATTCTCAAGTCGTCGGTGCGGATTTTAGTGCCCGGAACTTAGAGTTATATATATGTATATTTTATATGTGGTGATTTTTCATGAGGTGTTTTCTATGGCTGGCATATGTATATGTGTACATGTGTAGTGCGCACATGGGTAACATGGTGCTAAGATCAATTAGTTTATTTGATGGGGATGAATATTTGAATTGATTGGTGATTGATGTTTAAAGTTGGAACAAACTATATGGTGATGCCTGAGATATATATATATTTTTACGGAACCAGAGTGAGTGGTGTGTGTGCTTGGATTAAATTTAATTTCTGTACTCAGGGAAGAGACCGGCGTTTAGTTTATTTATATATATATATATATATATATATATATATATATATATATATATATATATATATATATATATATATAATCATGCTTGATATATTAAGGTGCTTAGGTGGGAATGAATAAAATTTCATATATGTGAAAGGGAACATATTTGATGTCTTATGATTTAAAATAAGTTGTGTATGTATATATATATATATGCATTTGTTTTATGTGACTAAATTTTGTGAATATACTATAAGTTATTATAATAATAATTTAAGTTGTTGAGAAGCAAGACAGACTTAATATTATTATTGTATGAGTTAGAGAACCCCTGAGAGGAGTAACGATCGTTATAAAAATTTTGTTGAAACCTTAATATTTAAAATTTGGACTCCCAAATTGGTGTTTGGAAAATATTTAGAAAATATTCTCACAAATATTGGAAAATTATGATTTTAAGGCTATTATTATTATTATTTCACATTTTTACGATTTTCAGGAAAAATCCTATTTATATATAAATAATGTGAAATTAATAATAATATTAGATAATTATTTTAGACTCACTGAGAGTCTCATAATATTAAGGAAATTTTCGTAACGATCATATATTATTTTCTTATCTTAAAAACTGAGTGTTTAGTGAGTTTTTGAGTAACTTGAGAGCGAGCCTGAGCTAGATCCTAAACACAACCGGAGCAACTTTTTAGGACCCTGAGCTCTCCAAAATTTATTAGCTCTCACCATAAAACTTAGTTGCAATTTCTTACTCACAATCATACTCAAACACATACTCATACACACTACCTAAACACACTACACATTATGATTTTATCAAAATCCCACCCCACCCTGGTATATGTATGCGATGCATACAACAATAATAACAACAACACTTGCAAAATTGAAAATACACACACACACAAGAAAAGGGGCTGGAAGAACTCTCTCTTCCTTTCCCTGAAAATCAGCTCGGCCAGCACCCCAAGCAGGGAGAAGAGTTCATCATCTCCACCACACCCTTCTTCTCCAAGCTCCCAAATTGTTGTGTGTCAAGTGAGTTACTCTTCTATGTTCATTTCTTGTTGATTTCTCTTCTTGCATGTGGTCTTGGCCCTGTAATCTTGCTCGAAACTTAGCCTAAATTCGAGCTCCATCATGCATGTCACCATAGTTTGCTGAAGTGATGAATGGAGCTCATGGGTGTTCTTGATTTCAATGCTTGATGCTTTCATGTTGGATTTTGATGGTTGCATGTGTGAGATTATGTGTTTTCCTTGCTTTAGATTCTGAGATATTGAGTTTAGACACTGATTATATGTGCATGTATGTTGGATGGATGATTTTCAAGTGATTTGGATGAGTGGGTATGAGTTTTGGGGTGAGAGGGGAGCAAAAACGCGATTTCTGCGTTTTCTACAGAAATTGAGCTGTGGGGATCGATCCCCACCATTGGAGGATCGATCCCCAAGTGTAAAGTGCGGCTGGTTTGTGAAAATTTAAGTGGGGATCGATCCCCACTCTGAGAGGATCGATCCCCGTGCTGCGACAATGAGTTTTTGTGAACATTTAAGGGGGGGATCGATCCCAGACCCCTGAGGATCGATCCCCTGCACCAGAAAAGTGAAAATTCACCTGTTTTCATTCTATTTCAAGTAAACGTTTTAAAATAATGAAGTGGGGGTTAACATACTACGTAAGGTTTAAATAATTCCCTAGCCTTGTGATTATATATATATAAAATTGTATGATTTGTGTTATTAAAGGTTTTGAGAACACTTTAAAATGCCTTTGTGAAAGTATCATATTTTTGAAAAATAAAGTGTCACTATGAGTAGTACTCATAAGGGAAATAGATTGAAATGAACCTTGGAAAAAGTATTTCATAATACTTTGAAAATTTAAAGGTACTAAGGCTTGTGAAAAATTTGCATGTAGTAGCCCCTAAACCAATGGAGTGCACAAACAAATAGAGAAGGGAAATTTAATGATGTCGAATACCTGTATTATGTGCTAAATGCTGAGTTGGCGAATTTTGATGCTCGTAGGGCGATTCTTTAAGGGTTGTGATGAAGATTTAACTCTTATATGTTTATGTGCATGCTAAATTATACGGGAATCCGTAAAGTACATGTAACTAAGAAATCGTTATACATGCTTAAGATTTTAAGAGTGTGAAGTTGTGAATGATTTGTATTTGTTTATGATGAAAAGATGAAGGGTGGTAAAAAGGAATGAAATCGAATATTCTGAGTAAGAAGCTAAATTCCATACTGATGTGAAATGATACTGGAATGATGAATTGAATAGATACTCGTATGTGCTTGTATATTATGCCGGTATGCATTGATTTTTGTGATAAAGCTCGTTGGTTGAGGTGATATGCTACGTGTGGCTGATGTGTAGATGATTATACGATGATAGTTGAGATAATGATGTGAAAATACGTTATAATTATATGCGACGTAGAACCTCTTAATTGAGATTGGTAATGCTTTATGAAATGAAGAAACGGGTAAAATGCTCATCACTTATGCGGTTGATTTCAAAGTGTATGTTTGCCGGAATAATTGTTTTAAAGATAGATTGTGAACATAGTTGAATACCAGATTGAGATGGTTGCTGTAATGATATGAGTATGCACCTATATATTGTTAAGAAAAGTGATGAGTTACGATTGGTGATGGGTTGGTTTCGTGGGAATGCCGGGTGAATCCTGAGGTACATGCTAGGAAGCTCCCGAGGAGTACCCCGGAAACACTAGAGGAAGTTTATTTCATATGCTTGTGTACATAGATTTGGTTTCGTGGAGAATGCCGGGTAACTCCTGAAGTACATGCCAGGAAACTCCCGAAGAGTATCCCGAAGTAACTAGAGGTAGATTTAAATGTTATGGTTGGATTGAGTTTTAGTACTGCTCACCGAGGCAAAGAGAATAATCGGTTAGTGCCGCTCACCGAGGCGACGAGAATAATCGGTTAGTACCGCTCACCGAGGAAACGAGAATAATCGGTTAGTACCGATCACCGAGGTGAAGAGAATAATCGGTTAGTGCCGCTCACCGAGGCGACGAGAATAGTCGGTTAGTACCGCTCACCGAGGCGAAGAGAATAATCGGTTAGTGCCGCTCACCGAGGCGACGAGAATAATCGGTTAGTACCGCTCACCGAGGCGAAGAGAATAATCGGTTAGTACCGTCACCGAGGCGAAGAGAATAATTGGTTAGTGCCGCTCACCGAGGCGACGAGAATAATCGGTTAGTACCGCTCACCGAGGCGAAGAGAATAATCGGTTAGTGCCGCTCACCGAGGCGACGAGAACAATCGGTTTTTGACCGCTTGCCGAAGCGATGAGAATAATCGGTAGTGTTGCTCGTCGAAGTGAAGAGATTTAACGGATGGACATAGGATGCATGTTTGGATTGCTGATATGCTTGTGATGATATGATTAGATGTCCGGGAGATGAGTGTGCTTTCGCATTGAATGAGGGAACACGAGAACTTAGAGAGAGACCCTAGGTTCCCTTAGAAACGGATCAGTAAGATGTTTGAACCAGTCAAAATAAGGACTCCGCCTTTTCAGAAAGTAAAGTACCGTTTTATACCCGAGTATTACTTTGACTGGCTAGAATCGATGTTGTCGAGCACGTAGATCCGTGTGCCCTGTGTAACTCACTAAGACAACCCCGTCTTACTCTTTTCTCTTTTGATGCTTCGATTCTAGATACGTATGGAGTAGCCACCGCCGCCGCCCCTGCCGCGCCGACTGACATATGACTTCGCGGTAGCGAGCTACAGGCCGTCGACCGGCGCCGTGACCATGGTCTCCACCGTATCCGGGGTATATCGTTTCTTCATCCCGGAGCTCATGGCGAGATACCCCGCTCCTGTTCCTCATCCTGCACCCGCACCTGTCCTAGCGCCCGCTCATCCGCCACCACTTCGAGTGCCCATACCCGCTCTGGAGTCGGATGAGTCAATCCCCGAGGAGGAAGGATACGAGAGTGATGAGGCAGCCCCGCCCACCGACGAGGGCGAGCAGATGGAGGACGAGCCGGAGGTAATATCCCTAGAGGGGGGACCAGCACCGAGCGAGGAGAGTGATGGTTAACATCGGACGGAAGACATCGGAGTCGCGACCAGAAGATCGGCTTTGTAGCCGCCCCTTTTATTTCTAGTTATATATTTTGGTCTGTATATGTGGTTTTGGAGCTTTTGTACCCCTGTGAGGGAGATAAACACTCCTTTGGTTTGTATATATTTATTGGGCAGCTTTGCACTCCACCTGAGTCTACCTTGTACATTCGGACAAGGAATTTCTAGACTTGTTTATTTTTATCATGTCAGCTCCTCTATATATATGTATATATTCGGCATGTACTAAACAGGATCCCGATACACTCAAACCTTGATATTTTCCACTCTGATGCATATGTTATATATTAATATTATGGCCATTTGTTACATGGGCCTTTATTATATTATTGGCATTTTCCATTGTGATTCTAGACGCTTATCTAGGTTATCCATTCGTGCCATTAATCTGATTGGTCATGGCTTTGAGTCTCAATATCGAGTTATTGTACACAAGGGTTTGCGAAAATATAGTATATATATACGTTTCAAAAAAAAAACATGGGGTTTTTGGGTGTTATGTAACATTGCAAATTGTTAATTATGTCCAGGGCATAGTTAATAAATTGGGATGTTACATTGGAAATGTAAATGAAAGAGCTAGAGCTAAACTAGGAAAAACGGAAATCCTAATAGAGAGAAAAATAACTCTAACTAGGAAAAGAAAAGATGTAAAAGTGGTGGTATTGAGAGGTGGTGTTTCTGATGCATTAGTCTCCTTTAAATAAGATGAGCAGCCTCCAAACCTAATCAATTTGGGCCCCCAACTCGTGCAGATAGGGTTTCTGCTGTCACAGAGTTGCGGCGCGGCGCTGGGGCGCGTATAGCTCGCTAGAGCGCCAGCGCTATGCATGTGACGAGTTTAAGTGGGCCTCGCGCGCTGGAGCGCTCGACGCTGGTTCTGAAATCCACTGCTCCACTTCTTGCTCCGTTCCTGATGTTTACAGTTCCAATAATACCTGTGACCTGCACTAAAAATACAAAATATCCAAGATCAAGCGCAAAGGTCATCCTTGAATTGTAAAAACATCATAAAACTTTTTATTTTAGCCTTTATTTCTATTAAGCTCAGATTAATTCCAAGTTGTATTAAATACAATAAAAGGCCAAAATAGAGCAAAGAATTGCATACAATCATCCAAATTAAGGGCATAAAATATTGGTAAAAATCACGTTATCAAATATCCCCACACTTGAACAATTGCATGTCCTCATGCAAAAGCAATGATTCCAAGCATCTCTCAAAGCAAAGCATTGGCTAACACATCTAACACCTAAGTCCTAAAAGAAAAATAAAATCTACAGATGATGGAAAGTTATTCAAAACAGCACACCTTGGTCAAAATTATGCAACACCCACAAACATATTATCAGTTGGCATTAAGAAAAGTTCATGAGTTAGGAGAATCAATTCATGTTATGCAAAGTTGGTTGATTGACCCTCACCACTGTGTTTCTCTCTCAATCACTCAGTGTTTTGGCTAAGCACTCAATTGAATAATTCACACAAGTATTCACATTCCATAAATTTACTATACTCCTAACATTGCAATTTTACAAACATGGTGCATCAAGAGGTCTTTTCAGGGTTGTAACAGGGCTTGGGACAGGTGTGGCATATATGGGAAGTGGACTTTAATTCCAAAAAAACTAAGACTTCATGGTTTGATCGATCCTAGATGACTTCTATCACTACAGAAAAGATGGAGAGAATAGAAATACCCAAGATCAATAACCCATAAATTCTTACAATTAACATTTTTCCCAAGGTTCCCAAATAATTTCATATCAATTCCCAGGAACCCAACAACCTTTATTTGCAGAATTCACATTTTTTTTCTTGATTTTTCTATATTTTTCGATTTTTTTTTATTACCTCATCTCAATTCTTTTGGTAGTTGAAATGAGGTGAGAAAAGAGAATAACTAAAGACCACTTATGTACAAGGACTACCCTTACAGCTATGTTCCCATATTTTACAATACATACAAGTGCTCAATTTAACTCAATTTCCCCACACTTAAGACCTTTGCCCAATAATCAAACCATGTCCTCCTAGTTTCTCAGAAGGGATTTTTCATTGTTTTTCTGTCTTTGGCTTGTAATGAGCTTAGTAACAAAAAAGGGATAAAGGCTCAAATTGGCTACAAACAATGGGAATTGTGTATGGGTTGGCTATTTGGCTAAGTGGATTTTAAATGTAAAAACAAAATTATGCCTCAATCACATGCAACATGTATAAAATGCAAAACAAGAATCAAGCAAATTCAGGAATAACAAATACAAGTGTGTGTGCTCACAGAAAGAAAGTGATTAGTTGATACATGTAATCACATTTAAGGCTCAAATCTCACAGGTAATCTAACCAACCAAACAGAGATAACACAAACAATTCAAACTCATATTAGATTATCATGCCAACATTCCTGAGTTAAAATCAAAGGGCAAAGCAATTTCAGACTAAAAGGTGCTATAAAGAAAACTACCCAATCATCTACCTAAAAAGACATAAAAACAAAATAAAATAAAGAAGAAGAAAAAGAAAAAGAGTTAGGCATGCTATTATTTACAAAAGCAATTTTTCTACACCCTCCCCACACTTGAATGAGACACTGTCCCCAGTGTCAACAAATTAAAGAACAGAGAAAAGGGTATAGAAAGGACCTATGGGGGACTTAATTTTCCAGGGCCGCTGGGGCGAGTGACAGGCGCTAGGGCGCTGCGGTCGTGTTCCCGCGGGCGCCAGAGCGCGTGAGGCGCGCTGGAGCGCTAATCTGCTGCAAATTTCATGACAGCTGCTGGACTGCGAATGATTGTCCAATTAGCTAATTGATTACTGAAAAAACAAATGTTAATAAATAAGAAACAATAACGAAAAAGCTATCTAAGTGCAGAAATTAGATTTCGGTGGGTTGTCTCCCCCAAGCACTTTGTTTTAATGTCCCTAAGTTGGACGGCTGACTGCTCATGCAGATTCGGGGTCCTCAAGATGGATGATATCCATCTCATTCTCCTCTGTATGCTGCTGGTTTCTGTTGAAGATTTTTAATCTGTGCCCATTGACCTTGAAATTTGAGTTGGTTTTTGGACAACAGATTTCCACCGCTCCATGGGGAAAGACTCTAGAAACAATGAAAGGTCCATCCCATCTGGATCTGAGTTTCCTAGCCATCAGTTTTAGCCTTGAATTGTAGAGCAGTACTTCTTGCCCGTCCTTGAACTCCTTCCTGGAAATGCTACTGTCGTGGAATGCCTTTGACTTTTCTTTGTATAACCGAGAACTTTCGTAGGCCTCCAGACGCAACTCTTCAAATTCTTGTAATTGGAGCTTCCTGTGTTCTCCTGCCAAGGTTAGATCCATGTTGCACTGCTTGATCGCCCAATAGGCTCTGTGCTCTAGTTCCACAGGCAAGTGACATGCCTTGCCAAAGACAAGTCTGAAAGGGCTCATGCCAATTGGGGTTTTGAACGATGTTCTGTATGCCTACAATGCATCATCTAGCCTTAGAGTCCAATCCTTCCTGTTGGGGTTTACTACCTTCTCTAAGACTCTTTTGATTTCACGGTTGGAGACTTCTGCTTGGCCGTTAGTTTGGGGGTGATAGGCAGTGGAGATCCTATGAACAACCCCGTACTTACGGAGTAGAGCATCCATGCTCCTAATGCAGAAATGAGTTCCTCTGTCACTAATGATGGCCCTTGGCGTTCCAAACCTGCAGAAAATATTGGACCTAACAAAAGCAACTACAACTGCGGAATCATTAGTTCTTGTGGCAATTGCTTCCACCCATTTTGAGACATAATCCACAGCAAGAAGGATGTAAACAAAACCACGAGAGCTAGGAAGTGGTCCCATGAAATCAATTCCCCATACATCAAAGATTTCGCAAAATAGTAAAGGTTGTTGGGGCATTTCATTTTTCTATGAGTTATTTCCAGCTCTTTGGCATTGCTCACATGATTTACAGAACTCATAAGAGTCTTTCTTAATGGAAGGCCAGTAAAATCCACAGTCAAGGATTTTCCTAGCAGTGCGGTGAGGTCCAAAGTGGCCTCCGCTAGGCCTAGAATGACAGAAAGTTAAGATTGATTGGAATTCCATGTCATCCACACAACGTCTAATTACTTGATCAGACCCCAGTCTCCACAAATATGGTGCATCCCACAAGTAGTATTTGCAATCACTTTTGAATTTCTCTACTTGGGATTTTGAAAGTTTTGATGGGATAACTCGGCCTGCCAAGTAATTGGCAATCGGTGCATACCATGGACTAATATCAACCTTAAGCAAGTGCTCTTCAGGAAAAGAGTCATTAAGTGGAAGGGGATCCTTGGGAATGTGCTCAACTCTACTCAGATGGTCAGCAACCAAATTGAGAGCACCACTCCGATCCCGTATTTCTAAATCAAACTCTTGTAAGAGTAGCATCCACCTAATTAACCTTGGCTTGGCTTCAGGTTTCTTTAAAAGATATTTTAGAGCTGCATGATCGGAGTATACCACTACCTTGGAACCTAGCAGATATGATCAGAATTTATCCAATGCAAAAACAATGGCTAAAAGTTCTTTTTCCGTAGTGGTATAATTGGATTGTGCAGCATCTAAAGTGCGAGAAGCATAATAGAGGACATGAGAAACCTTACCCACCGATTGGGCTAGTACAACGCCCAATGCGTAATTGGAAGCGTCACACATGAGTTCAAAGGGCAACGTCCAATCCGGTGGTTGAATTACAGGTGCGGTGGTGAGGTGCTCCTTCAATTCGTCAAATGCTTTCTTGCATGCATCATCGAACTGGAATTCTACTTCCTTTTGCAGTAGCTTGGTCATGGGTAGTGCAATCTTACTGAAGTCCTTGATGAATCTCCGATAAAATCCTGCATGACCCAAAAAAGAACGAACCTCTCGCACACTGGCGGGGTAAGGCAGAGAGGAAATAACATCTATTTTAGCTTTGTCTACCGAGATTCCAGCTTTAGAGATGACATGCCCAAGTACCACACCTTGTTTTACCATAAAGTGACATTTTTCAAAGTTCAAAACAAGGCGGGCAGAGATACATCTTTTTAAAACTTTTTCCAGACTATGCAGGCAGTCATCAAAAGAGGATCCAAAAACAGTGAAATCATCCATAAATACTTCCATGCAATTTTCAAGAAAATCAGAGAAGATGCTTACCATACATCTTTGGAAAGTACCTGGTGCGTTGCACAACCCAAACGGCATGCGGCGGTAGGCGTATGTTCCAAAGGGGCATGTGAAAGTGGTTTTCTCCTGATCTTCAGGAGCAATGTGGATCTGGAAGTATCCGGAGAATCCGTCCAGGAAACAGTAATGTGACTGGCCCGCTAGTCTCTCCAGCATTTGATCAATGAAGGGTAGAGGAAAATGATCCTTCCGGGTGGCTTAATTAAGTCTCCGGTAGTCAATGCACACCCTCCAACTATTTTGAATTCTGGTAGGGATGAGTTCGTTGTTCTCATTGCGCACCACAGTTATCCCTGACTTTTTGGGCACTACTTGCACCGGGCTGACCCATTGGCTGTCGGAAATGGGGTAGATGATCCCCGCGACCAGCAATTTTGTGACCTCTTTCTTCACCACGTCAAGGATCAAAGGGTTTAGTCTTCTCTGGGGTTGCCTTACAGGTTTGGCGTCATCATCCAAGAAGATGCGATGAGTGCATGTAGAAGGACTAATTCCCTTAATATCTGCCAATGTCCAACCAATTGCTTCCTTATGACCCTTCAATACAGTGACGAGCCTCTCTTCTTGCTTAGATGAAAGGTCATTGGCAATGATTACCGGTTAGTTTTGTCCTTCTCTCAAAAAGGCATATTTGAGGTGTGGGGGAAGTGGTTTCTGCTCCTCCTTGGGTGTGTTCTGTTCCTCTCCTTTTGAGTCACCTGAAATTGAGAACACTTTGGCAGAAGAACAAGCATTATATCTCAAAATTGAGTTAGGAGTTGAAAGGATTTGGTCAGAATCGCAGATAACAGCAAAATTTAAATTTTCTGTGCTGCTAGCGTGTGCTCCAGCGCCCATGGGGCGCTCGGGCGCGAGTCTCTGCTGTAGAATTCCAGCAGCAGTGTCATTGCTCCCAACACAAGTAGGTTCTGCCCCATACTCGAATTCTTCAGCCAAAATTGAGTATTCTTGGGGTATCCCTAAAGATAGATCCATTGCCAAACAGTTTTCACAAAGATCCTCACATTTTCCACAATCTGGACAGTTGAATTCAAAGTCAAAGTCCAGCCATGAGTCAAAGCCATTTGAGATACCATCAATATTGTTTTCAAGTAAAGTTTCTATGATATCTAGTGCAAAAACAGAATGGTTCTCGGATGGATATTTCATGGCATCTTTCAAATTAAATTGGACTTTGAATTCCCCACATTCCATAGAGAGGCTACCAGCATGGACATCAATCTTGGCTTTAGCAGTTTTTAGAAAAGGCCTACCAAGAATTAATGCTTGCTGGTTACACTCTCCATCTTGTGCCATTTCCAACACTTAAAAATCAGCTGGAGATATTAAATCGTTTACCTTAACCAACACATCTTCCAGAAGTCCATCCGGTTGTTGTATGGTGCGGTTGGCCAATTGAATGATCACGCCGGTGGTTTTGAGTGATCCAATGTTTAGAGCTTGGTATACCGATCTTGGCATGACATTTATGGCTGCACCCAAATCAGCCATGGCTTCTCGGAATTGCATGTTGCCAATTGTGCATGGAATGGTGAAGGTACCGGGATCTTTGCATTTTTGTGGGAGATTTGGGGTGATTATTGAGGAAGCATTCACCCCAAATTTTACCTTTTCATTCCCTTTGAGTTTCCTTTTATTGGTGCATAGCTCCTTTAAGAACTTGGCATACTTCAGAATTTGCTTGATAGCGTCAAGCAAGGGAATGTTTACCTCTACACTCCTGAAGATGTCTAATAGCTCCTTATCCAATTCCACTTCATTTTTCTTTTTTTCTGTCAAAGTGGCTTGAGGGAATAGAATGGAAGTGAAGACTATGGTTGGCTCCTCAGGGACTGATTCGGAAGTGACCTCTTCCGCAGGTGGTTCAACGGCAGTATCCTCCGTTTCAAGCAATTCGTTCTCCCTCGTAGGTTGAGAAGGCTTGAGGTCTTTTAGTGCTCTCCCTGATCTCAACTGAACAGCAAGTACATTCCCCTGGCTATCAGAGATTATCCCGCCCCCTCTCATTTGGTTGACCTCATTCTGCAGATTCATCATCATATTCTGCTACTCCATGAGCAGTTTCATCACATCACTAAGGGATGGCTCAGCAGATATGGGAGGTGCAGGTAAGGGTAATAGTTGAGTTGGTGGAGATATAGGCACTGGGGCTTGAAATTGCCCTTGATGGGAAGGTTGATACCAGACTTGCTGCTGTTGAAATTGGGGTCTTCTCAGAGTCATGCTTGTGGTTGCCACCATTGTTGTTCCTTCTTGAGATTGTAGGCACTGGTCAGGTGCATGGGAGCCCAGAGAATATACCCCACACAACATAGGTTGGCTTGGGGTTCCCGTGTTGGTTTGGTTAATGGCGAACTGCTTCATGAAGATGGCAATCTCTTCCAGCTTCTGGTGTAGGCCACCACCTTCCAGTTGAGCTACCTCATTCACCCCTTTGGTCACGGAAGTTGCCCTTGTGCCAAACTGCTGTGAGTTCACAGCCATGTTCTCGAATAGGAGCCTAGCTTCGCCGGAGTCTTGTCCATCAAGGCACCACCACTAGCGACATCAATCATGCACCGGTCCATACCCGTCATACCCTCATAATAATATGGATCAAGAGTTGTTCTGAGATCTGATGGGTAGGACAGCTTGCCACTAATTTATTGAATCTCTCCAATATTCGTAGAGAGACTCACCTTGGAGTTGGCAGATGCCACTGTTGTCATTTCTTATGGCAGCTGCCCTTGAGGCTGGGAAGAATTTCTCCAGAAAGATCTTCTTCATGCCAATCCAGGTGTTGACAACTCCATTGGCAGGTTTAGGAACCATTGCTTCGCCTGACCGTCCAAAGAGAACGGAAAAGCCGAAGCTTCACATGTTCCTCGTCGACTCCTCTTGGCTTGAGAGTCTCACACACCACATGGAATTCCTTGAGGTGCTGGTGTGGATCCTCTCCGGCCAAACCGTGGAACTTAGGAAGCAAATGAAGAATCGCTCCGTAAGCTCGAATTCGGCATCCAACCTTGGGTAGGCTATCCCCAGAGGTTGTTGAGTGAGATCCGGAGCTGCGAGTTCTTTCCAGGTAAGCTGATGGTCGCCCATGGTTTGAACTCAAACCTGAAACACTAACAAATAGATCAGAAGGTTCAGGACCAGTGGACAGCAACGCAGTACGCAGAACTGCAACTTTTCAGTTCGCAATCCGCGCTGGGGCGCTGTATACGCGCTGGGGCGCGAGTATCAGCAGCAGACCAGCTGTTCTTGGAACAGCGAGTCTGGGAAGAGTAAAATAAAGATAAAACGAAAATAAAATGCAAAATAGAAAGAAAATCTTTTTGTTGTTTTTATTTTGAAAGAAACAAAGAAAAAATAAAAGAAAACGATTATGTACACTATTCACAAATCAAACAACTAGTGAAAACTTTCATCGCTATTCCCCAGCAACGGCGCCAAAAATTTGATGGCTGTGTCGTGTCAACCATAAATTTAATTATTTTTTAAAACCAAGTTCCCTAATATAGTTTAGTGGAAACCAGGGTCGTCTCTCACAAGGAATGGCTAAGGAAGTAATGCACAAGACTAGTTGTCTGACGGTTTGTCACAATTGGGGGTTTTTGTGTGCAAGATAATTAAATTGGAATAAAATGAAAATAATGAAAGCAGCGGTTTATGGGGTGGAACATTCATTAGGGTGTCAATCATTGGCTACAAAAGGAGACTAATCAGCCAATTAATTACTCATTACCAATTCCTAATATGTCATGCATCAATTAATCAACTAACACATAAACATATGCCAATGAATTAGCCAACTCAATCGAGTAAGCCAAGACAAAGGGTTAAACACATAATTTAAGATCTCAAATTACATGCTAAGGGTTGATAATGAAAACTTATGCAAGATTAAGAACAAAGCCTCAATTTACCCCAATGATGTTCACACCCTCACAAACCACCAAGAAATTTAGCTACTCATGGCAAGGAATTAAAAGGCAAGAAATAAATTAGAATAAAGAAAGCAATTAAGAACAAAGCAAGAAATTAAATGCAAGTTGGCAAGATGGAAAAATGAATAACTGAATTAATGATAAAAGAGTAACTTACAAAACCCAAAAGGGCTGGACGAATAACGTTGAAATGTAAAAGACAGAGCTAGAGCTAAACTAGGAAAGATGGAAATCCTAATGGGAAGCAAAAATAACTCTAACTATGAACAGAAAATATCTAAAAGTGGAGGTAGTGAGTGGTTGGTGTTTCCGATGCATTAGCTCCCTTTAAATAAGATGAGCAACCTCCAAACCCTAATCAATTTGGGCCCCCAACTCGTGCAGATAGGGTTTCTGCTGTGACAGAGTTGCGGCGCGGCGCTGGGGCGCGTTTCGGGCGCTGGAGCGCCAGCCTGTGCACGTGACAGGTTTAAGTGAGTCACGCGCGTTGGGGCGCGCTACGTGCGTTGGAGCGCTCGATGCCTGTTCTGAAATCCACTGCTCCGCTTCTTGCTCAGTTCCTGATGTCTACCTCTCCAATAATACCTGTGACCTGCACTAAAAATACGAAATATCCAAGATCAAGTGCAAAGGTCATCCTTGAATTGTAAAAACATCATAAAACTTGTTATTTTAGCCTTTATTTCTATTAAGCTCAGATTAATCTCAAGTTGAATTAAATACAATAAGAGGCCAAAATAGAGCTAAGAATTGCACACAATCATCCAAATTAAGGGCATAAAATATTGGTAAAAACCGCGTTATCAATCAACGACAGTATCCTCCGTTTCAAGCAATTCGTTCTCCCTCGTAGGTTGAGATGATTTGAGGTCTTTTAGTGCCCTCCCCGATCTCAACTGAACAGCAAGTACATTCCCCTGGTTATCAGAGATCCTCCTGCCCCCTCTCATTTGGTTGACCTCATTCTGCAGATTCAACATCATATTTTGCTGCTCCATGAGTAGTTTCATCACATCACTAAGGGATGGCTCAGCAGATATGGAAGGTGCAGGTAAGGGCAGTGATGGAGTTGGCGGAGGTATAGGCACTGGGGCTTGAAGTTGCCTTTGATGGGAAGGTTGATACTTGATAGGATGCGAAATTCTGTGCATTCTTTATCCATATATGTCCATCTTGCATCCTTTATTGCATTAATAATAGTTGTTTGCTTTGTTTTTGCATATTTTCACTTTCTTGGTTGGTGTGGCAATTTTACATCTTTTTGAGGCTTGTTAGTGGCACCTTGGTCTTGTTATCTTTTGATGCACTCTTGGGTAGTGTTTTGTGATTTCAGGAGTCTAGGCCGGAGCTACTTCAAGTCTTGGGAGCACTTGGAGCGTTGGAGCGAAGGAGCGGACGCATTGGCAAGTCGGAGAAAGCAACTTAATATTGAAAACGCTGTGTTGGTCGCTAGCCACCACTTTTTGGTCGCTAGCCACCAAGTCCTGACAGCATCATCAAATTTTGCATAATTTTGCAAATTGGTCCCTCTAGCTTTGTATTAATGAAACTTTTGTAATTTTGCTGAGACACTCTTTCTTTTAGTCATTTTTATTAGGTTTTTAGATTAGAATTTTAGAGAGAGAAGCTCTCCCTTCTCTCTAAGTTCTCTTTACATTTCTCTTTACATATTTCATACACTTTACATACAATTCTCCAAGTTCAATTTAATTTCTATTTTCATTTCCATCTTTGTTTTTGCTTTAATTTCTTGTTTCTTACTTGCTTTCATTATGGTTGAGTAGTTTCTTTGTTCTTGGTGTTGGGATTGCTAGAATCATACTTTCTCTTGAAACCTATTAATTGTCTCTTGCTCTAGCTTCCATATTTCTTGGTTCCAAATGCAATTAAAGTTTGTTTGTGTGGATTCATGCTTGCTTATTTTGATTGTATCTTGAATGCATTTTAGTTTCTTGATTGGGAGATTATTGTGCATTTGAGTGTTTTTGGGTGTTGAGTGGGGATTATCATTTTATGCCCATTAGCTAGGAGATTGGGAATAATTCTTGATTGGGAATTAGGTTTGCATGTGCTTAGGATAGTTTTACTAATTTGGTTTGGATCAAAATCATTTTGGTTGAATAATTCCTATACATGTGTAAGTTGCTTGCAAGGTGTTTGATAAAATGCTTAAGTGAGTTTAGGATAAGGAAAATATGGTTTATGCATGTCTCAACACCAAGGCTTTTCTTGCATTGTTGTTTCCTTTTAATTTCATAGCTTTATTTACTTCTTACACAATCCCAACATCACATATACTATACATATTAGATCAATGAGATAAGCCTCCTTGAGAGACGACTTGGGTTGACTAGCTATACTACTATAGTTATTCAATTCAATACTTTTTTGGGAACTTGTTTTAAACTCTAAATTGATTGTAGTTAAAAGAATTAACGACGCTTTTAGCTACATCAATACCAGACTTGCTATTGTTGAAATTGGGGCCTTCCCGGAATCACGTTCGTGGTTGCCGCCATTGTTGTTCCTTCATGAGAGTGTAGGCACTGGTCAGATGCATGGGAGTCCAGAGAACATACCCCACACAACATAGGTTGACTTGGGGTTCCCGCGTTGGTTTGGTTAATGGCCAACTGCTTCATGAAGATGGCAATCTCTTCCAGTTTCTGGTGTAAGCCACAACCTTCCGGTTGAGCTACCTCATTCACCCCTTTGGTCACGGCAGTTGCCCTTGTGCCAAACTGCTATGAATTCACAGCCATGTTTTCGAACAGAATCCTTGCATCTGCCGGAGTCTTGTCCATCAAGGCATCACCACTTGCAGCATCGATCATGCACCGGTTCATACCCGTCAGACCCTCATAATAATATTGGATCAGGAGTTGTTCAGAGATCTGTGGGTTGGACAACTCTCCACGAGTTTATTGAATCTCTCCCAATACTCATAGAGAGACTCACCCTAGAGTTGGCGGATGACACTGATGTCCTTCCTTATGGCCGCCGCCCTTGAGGCTGGGAAGAACTTCTCCAGAAAGATCTTCTTCATGCCAATCCAGGTGTTGACAACTCCATTTGGCAGGTGATGTAGCTAAAAGCGTCGTAAATTCTTTTAGCTACAACCAACTTAGAATTTAAAGAACAAAAAGAGTTTTCCCAAGAAAAAGGGATTGAATTGAATAGCTATAGTAGTATAGCTAGTCAACCCAAGTCGTCTCTCAAGGAGGCTTATATCATTGATCTAGTGTGTATAGTATATGTAGATTTGGGATTGTCAAAGAAGTAAATAAAGCTATGAAATTGAAAGGAAATAGAAATGTAAAAGAGTCTTGGTGTTGGGACATGCATCAAACCATATTTTCCCCATTCTAAATCCACCTAGGCATTTTATCAAACACCTTGCAAGCAACTTACACATGCATAAGAATTATTCAACCAAAATGATTTGGATCCAAACCAAAATAGTAAAACTATCCTAAACATATTCAAACCTAATTCTCAATCAAGAATTATTCCTACTCTCCTAGCAAATGGGCATCAAATGATAATCCTCACTCAACACCCAAAACAACTCAAATGCACAATAATCTCTTAATCAAGAAACTACAATGCATTCAAGATATACAATTAAAATCAGCAAGCATGGATCCACACAAACAAACCATAATTGCATTTGGAACCAAGAGATTAGGAAGCAAGAGCAAAATCATGCAATGGGTTTCAAGAGAAAATGTGATTCTAGCATTACCCAACACCAAGAACCAAGAAACTACTCAACCATAATTAAAACAAGTAAGAAATAAGAAATTAAAGCAATAGCAAAAATGGAAATGAAAATGGAAATTAAATTGAACTTGGAGAATTGTGTGTAATGTGTAGAGATAAAATGTAAAGAAAATGTAAAGAGAGATTCTAGAGAGAAGGGAGAGCTTCTCTCTCTAGAATAACCTAACCTAAAACTAAAACTAAAAGAAAAATGAAAAAGGGTCCTCAGCCCAATTACAAAAGGGGTCTTAAGTATAAAATGAACTAGGGACTAAATTGCAAATTCTGCATAATTTACTGCTGCTGTCACGACCCGGTCGCTAGCGACCAAGCAAGCATAATGCTGGTCGCTAGCGACCAGTTACAGAAAACCAAAAGATGCAGCTTTTTCTCCGGCTCGCCGTTTCGTCTGCTCGTTCGCTCCGACGCTCCCGATGCTTCCAAGACTCGAAGTAGCTCCAACCTTGGTTCCTGAAATCCAAAGACATTACCCAAGAGTGCATCAAAAGATAACAAGACCAAAGTGTCACTAACAAGCCTCAAAAAGACGTAAAATTGCCACACTAACCAAGAAAGCGAAAATATGCACAAACAATGTAAAGAACCATTATTAAAGCAATAAAGAATGCAAGATGCACATGTAAAGGTAAAGAATGCACAAAATTTCGCATCCTATCAGCAGGTTTAGGAACCATTGCTTCGCCTGACCGTCCAGAGAGAACGGAAAAGCCCGAAGCTTCACATGTTCCTCGTTGACTCCTCTTGGCTTGAGAGTCTCACACACCACATGGAATTCCTTGAGGTGCTGGTGTGGATCCTCTCCGGCCAAACAGTGGAACTTAGGAAGCAAATGAAGAATCGCTCCCGTAAGCTCGAATTCGGCATCAAACCTTGGGTAGGCGATCCCCAGAGGTTGTTGAGTGAGATCCGGAGCTGCGAGTTCTTTCAAGGTAAGCTGATGGTCTCCCATGGTGTGAACTCAAACCTGAAACACTAACAAATAGATCAGAAAGTTCAGGACCAGTGGAAAGCAACGCGGTACGCAGAACTGCAACTTTTCAGTTCGCAGCCTGCGCTGGAGCGCTGTATATGCGCTGGGGCGCGAGTATCAGCAGCGGACTCAGCTGTTCTTGGAACAGCGAGTCTGGGAAGAGTAAAAACAAAAATATAAAACGAAAATAAAATGCAAAATAAAAAGAAAATCTTTTTGTTGTTTTTATTTTTGAAAGTAACAAAGAAAAATAACAGGAAACAGTTATGTACACTATTCACAAATCAAACAACTAGTGATTACTTTCATCGCCATTCCCCGGCAACGGCGCCAAAATTTTGATGACTGTTGTCGTGTCAACCATAAATTTAATTATCTTTAAAACCAAGTTCCCCTAATATAGTTTAGTGGAAACCAGGGTCGTCTCTCACAAGGAATGGCTAAGAGAGTAATGCACAAGACTAGTTGTATGACGGTTTGTCACAATTGGGGGGTTTTTGTATGCAAGAGAATTAAATTGGAATAAAATAAGAATAATAAAAATAACAGTTTATGTGGGTGGAACATTCATTAGGGTGTTATCATTGGCTACAAAAGAATGCATGAGTTGATTAATTACCCCGGAGTTAGATCTAACTCCTTTGTTGTGATTCTAATGGTTAATTGCCTAGAATGGGATTAATTAGTGAGATCTCACCTTTAGTTCCACTTTCAACAATTATTAAAGCCAATCACATTAACCTAATTAAGGAGACTAATTAGCCAATTAATTACTCATTACCAAATCCTAATATGTCATGCATCAATTAATTAACTTAGACATGAAGATATACCAATGAATTAGCCTAACTCAATCGAGTAAGCCAAGACAAAGCATTAAACACACAATTTAAGATCTCAAATTATATGCCAAGGGTTGATAATGAAAACTTATGCAAGATTAAGAGCAAAGCCTCAATTTACCCCAATGATGTTCACACCCTCATAAACCACCAAGAAACTTAGTTACTCATGGCAAGAATTAAAATGGCAAGAAATAAATTGGAATAAAGAAAGCAATTAACAATAAAGAGCAAAGTTAGAAATTATATGCAAATTGGAAAGATGGGAAAAACGAATAACTGAATTAATGATAAAAGAGTGACTTACAAAACCCAAAAAGGGCTGGACGAATAACGTTGGAAATGTAAATGAAGGAGCTAGAGCTAAACTAGGAAAAACGGAAATCCTAATGGAGAGAAAAATAACTCTAACTAGGAAAAGAAAAGATATAAAAGTGGTGGTGTTGAGAGGTGGTGTTTCTGATGCATTAGCCTCCTTTAAATAAGATGAGCAGCCTCCAAACCCTAATCAATTTGGGCCCCCAACTCGTGCAGATAGGGTTTCTGCTGTGACAGAGTTGCGGCGCGGCGCTGGGGCGCGTATAGCTCGCTAGAGCGCCAGCGCTGTGCACATGACGAGTTTAAGTGGGCCTCGCGCGCTGGAGCGCGCTATGGGCGCTGGAGCGCTCGACGCTGGTTCTGAAATCCACTGCTCCGCTTCTTGCTCAGTTCCTGATGTTTACAGCTCCAATAATACCTGTGACCTGTACTAAAAATACAAAGTATCCAAGATCAAGTGCAAATGTCATCCTTGAATTGTAAAAACATTAAGCTCAGATTAATTCCAAGTTGTATTAAATACAATAAAAGGCCAAAATAGAGCAAAGAATTGCATACAATCATCCAAATTAAGGGCATAAAATATTGGTAAAAACCACGTTATCACACTATAATATATTCTAACTCAAAATTTATCCTATGATTTTTCTAAGGAAAAATATACATTAGCATTACAAAAGCAACTGATAGGATGTGAAATTCTGAGCATCCTCTGCCCTTATATGTACATCTTGCCTTGCTTAAGTGTGTTAATTGTAGTTGTTTGCATTGTTTTTGTATATTTTGCATTTTTTGGTGGTTGATGTGGAATTATGTTACTTTTTGAGGTTTTAAGTAAACTTTAACCTTGTTATCTTTTGATGCACGTTTGGGTAGTGCTTTGGTATTTCAGGGACCTAGGCTGGAGCTACTTTGAGTCTCGGTAGCATCGGAAGCAGCGGGAGCATTGGAGCGAGCGAAACGGGGAACCAGAGAATTTTGCAGCAAATTGTGTTTTTACTGATACTGGTCGCTAGCGACCAGCATTATGCTTGCTTGGTCGCTAGCGACCAAGACGTGACAGCTCCCCAATTTTTGGTGTTTTTGCTATTTAGTCCCTACTCCCCTTTTTGTAAAAAGGCCCCTTTATCTGATTGGGCTAACACACTTGAGAGGATTCCTAGTTCATTTTCCAAATTAGGCTAGGGTTTTTAGAGAGAGAAGATCCAACTTCTCTTTAGGTTTTTCCATTTTTGTCTTGCACACTGTTACACTATTCTACTCTTCTCCAAGTTTAAATACAATTTCATTTTCATTTTCCAGCATGATTATGGTTCTCATTTCTTTATTTCATTTGTTATCTTTGATTATGTGTGAGTAGTTTTCTCATTCTTGGTGTTGGGTGATTGCCAAAATTATGTCTTCTCTTGAAATCCACTATTAATTTGTTTTCTTGCTTCTCATTCTCTTGGGCTTTTAAATGTTATTAAGTTAGCTTGTGTGGATTCATGCTTGCTGATTTTTATCTTGCCATGAATGTACATTAATTTCTTGATTAAGGGATTAAAGTGCATTTAGGGGTTTATGGATCTATGTGTTGATCAATGCATTGGCTCAATCATTGAGAGAGTGTGAATAATTCTTGATTGAGAATTAGGTTTGCATGTGCTTGGGGTGATTAGATTATTTTAGTTTTGATCAAAGTCAATTTGGTTTAGTAAATCTTGAGCATGTGTAAATTGCATTCTAAGTGTTTGAAAAAATGCCTATGTGGGTTTAGGATAGGGAAAACGTGATTTTGTGCATAACTCAACACCAAGACTCTTTTTGCATTATTAATACTTCTTGATTTCATTGCTTGCATTACCTCTTACACAATCCCAACATTAAATGTACTATACATACCTAATCAACGATTTAAGTCCTCTTTGGGAAACGACTTGGGTTGACTAGCTATACTACTATAGCTAATTAATTCAATACCTTTTGGGAACTTGTTTTTAAATTCTAAAAATTGATTGTAGTTAAAAGAAATAACGACGCTTTTAGCTACATCAATTTTTGGCGCCGTTGCCGGGGAGGCTTAAGAGTTGATTATTGTGCATAGTTATAGTATTTTCTTTTACTTACATATCTATTACTAGTTTATACTTACACTTACTCAAAAACACAAAAATACAATAATTTTCTGCACTTTTTCTACTTAGTGCAGAATTTTTCTGCAATATTTAGTTTTATAGGTTGTTTTTACTTTACATGCTCTCTATGAATGACTCGATCGCACAACGATCCATCCTTTGAACGTTTTGATCCCGAGATCGAAAGGACCTTGAGGAACTTAAGGCGTTCTAGGAGGATTGGCGGTGTTGAGGACATAGAGCATAATCTCGCTTTCCCTACTCAATCATTTAGTGAAGGTGCTAGTATTAGTAGTGACTTAGATAGTTTTTTCGGTCCGGAACCTTTTGATTTTTCCACTAGTGTTTCAGGTGAAAGCTCTGCCATGGGTGATCACGAGCTCACACTCCGGGAGATGGCGGCTCCCGATCTCACTCAACAACACCTCGGCATCATTTACCCCCAAGCGGAGGCCGATTTCGAACTCAAGGGGGCTTTAATCCATTGGCTCCCTAAGTTCCATGGGCTAGCCGGAGAAGACCCCAACCAACACCTCAAGGAGTTCCACATCGTTTGTGCCACCCTCCGACCTTAAGGAGTGGATGAGGATTTGGTGAAACTCCGTGCTTTCCCATTCTCCTTGGAAGGAGCCTCCAAGCAATGGTTGCTCAACTTACCCAACGGGGCGGTTAATTCATGGCTCACCATGAAGCGGGTATTTTTGGAGAAATATTTTCCCGCCTCAAGAACTAGCTCCATCCGGAAGGAAATATGTGGAATCCGGCAAATGCATGGGGAGACACTCTATGAGTATTGGGAACGCTTCAACAAATTGGTGGCTAGTTGTCCATTCCACCAAATTCAAGAGAACCACTTGATCCAATACTTCTATGAGGGACTCAACCCGGCGGATAGAGGCACCATTGATTCTTCAAGTGGGGGTGCTCTCATGAACAAGACTCCAACCCAAGCTAGGGAGTTGATTGAGACCATAGCGGCGAACTACCAACAATTCGGAGCAAGGGATACTCGTAGTTCGAAAGGGGTCAATGAAGTAGTTGCTATGGAGTCCAATGGGGTTTACAAGAAGTTGGACGAGATTTCGGTGTTCATGAAGCAACTTGCACTCAACCATCACAAGCCACCTTCCATTCCACCCATTGACATCCAACAAGTGTGTGGCATATGCGCAAGTATCACCACTACCGACACTTGCCCCCAACTCATGGATGATCCAAACCATGGTGGCCGCTACACACCAATTCAACAATAGACCCCCTTCAACCCAAATAATCCACCCATGGGAACACATACAACCCCTCTTGGAGAAACCATCCTAACCTTAGGTGGGGAACAACCAACAAAACCAATACTCCCAACCCACCTATGGCCAAGCTTCTAACTCCCAACCATACCACCAACAACCTCCAAAATACCAAGCTCCACACCAAAGACCAAACCCCCAACCTCAACTTACCGGAAATAAACCCCCTCTTCAAATTCTAGCCCCTCCACCCACCACTCCAAACCCTCAACCTCCTCCAACCAATGATGCGGAAAACCCCGCCATGCAACAAATCATCAAGTTGCTATGGAGCAAAAGCAACAAACAGATGCCCTCTTTCAACAACAAAACGAGTTGCAAAGGAAGATCCTCCAATTGGAGGAGTGTTCAAGCATCTTCCTCAAATGCCCAAGGAGGCAACTTCCCGCTCAACCGTTCCCAAACCCAAAGGGGGACGTCAATGCCATCACCCTCCGCTCCGGAACCACTCTACCGGAAAGGGAAATTTTGGAAGAGGATGGCAAGAAGAAGGACAAAGGGAAGGAGAAGGTAGTGGTTGAAGAAGGCAAAGAGGAGGACAAGAAGGAAAAGGAGGAGGAGGGCAAAAAGGAAGAGGAGGCCCAACCAAGGTGCTTGCCCTTCCCCCAACTCATTAAGGGAAGCAAGAAAAAAGCAAGCGGAAGTGGACCCGGATCTCTTGGAGACATTCAAGAAGGTGGAAGTCAATATTCCCCTCTTGGATGCATCCAACAAGTTCCCAAATATGCCAAGTTCCTCAAGGAACTTTGCACTCACAAGCGGAGGATCAAGGAGGCAAAGTCTCAAGTCGAAGTTGCCATGCTATCTCCCTCCTTGCCCCGCAAGTTTCAAGATCCGGGGAAATTCTCTATACCTTGCGTGGTGGGCAAGATGGTCATCAAGGACGCGCTTGCGGACTTGGGGGCGGGGATTAATGTGATGCCCAAGGCCATCTATCAAGCCCTTAACTTTGGCGAACTCAAGCCAACCGGTTTGCTTCTTCAATTTGCAAACCGAAGTGTCCAAAAATCGGAGGGAATTCTTGAAGATGTACTTGTCAAGGTAAATGAAGTTAATTTTCCCCGTGATTTCTATGTATTGGACACCAATGATGAGGTACCATTGGACCAACATACACTTATACTTGGCCGACCTTTTTTAAAAACCGCTAAGGCCAAGTGGATGTGTATGCGGGTACTTTGGACCTAGAATGTGGTGATCTCAAGGCTCGTTTTTGTCTTAAAGAAGCTAGAAACACCCATATGAGTCTCATTCTATTTTTCTGTTGATATTATTGATGAATTGGTTGAGGATGAGGTAGAAGGGTGGTTTCAAGGCTTAAATCCCTCTAGTGTCATTGACAATGACTTGAGCCTTGAAACTTGTGAAAATTGTTTTGAAAAAGGTGAATTGTGCACAAAATGTGCGAATGAGGATTTGAGCTTTTTGGAACAAATGAGAAAACAATTGATTTAGGTAAAGAATTGATTTCAAGTGAAATTTCTGGATATGATGCTTGTTCTTGTGCCAAAGCATTTGCTATTTCAGGTGCTCCTCCTGAAGGAGCTCAAGCACCACCCACTGAAGAACTAAAGCCTCTTCCTCCACATCTCAAATACATTTTCTGGGGGAAGGAGTAGCTCAACCAGTAATCATAGCCAGTGATCTCTCCACCACTCAAGAAGACAAGCTTACGCAAGTCTTGAGGGATCACAAGGCGGCTATTGGTGGACCTTGGGAGATCTCACTGGGATTAGCCCTCCACATGCACACACCGCATTTTCTTGGAGGAGGGTGCAAAACCGGTGAGGCAACCTCAAAGAAGGATGAATCCCTTGATTTTAGAGGTGGTCAAGAAGGAAGTGACCAACTCTTGGCGGCGGGCATCATCTACCCCATTTCTGATAGCCAATGGGTGAGCCCCGTCCAAGTTGTTCCCAAGAAGTCCGGCATCACCGTCATCCGTAATGAAGAGAATGAGTTGGTCCCAACGAGAGTCCAGAATAGTTGGCGGGTTTGCATAGACTACCGCCGACTCAACCAAGCAACCCGGAAGGACCACTTCCCCTTGCCCTTCATTGACCAAATGCTTGAGAGGTTGGCCGGACAATCCCACTACTGCTTCTTGGATGGATTTTCGGGGGTATTTCCAGATTCACATAGCCCCGGAGGATCAAGAGAAGACGACTTTCACATGCCCCTTCGGCACTTTTGCCTATCGGCGCATGCCATTTGGGCTCTGCAACGCCCCAGGCACCTTTCAGAGGTGTATGGTAAGCATTTTTTCTGATTTCTTGAAAGTTGCATGGAAGTTTTTATGGATGACTTCACTGTTTTTGGTTCTTCATTTGATGTATGCCTAGATAGTTTGACCAAGGTCCTAAAGAGATGCATTTCCTCGCACTTGGTGTTAAATTTTGAAAAAATGCCATTTCATGGTTCAAAAAGGTGTGGTCCTTGGTCATATTATCTCTAGGGAAGGCATTTGTGTTGATAAGGCTAAGATAGATGTGATTACTTCTTTGCCTTACCCCGCATGCGTGCGGGAAGTTCGTTCTTTTTTGGGCCATGCAGGGTTTACCGGCGGTTCATTAAGGACTTCAGCAAGACGGCCCTCCCTCTCACAAAACTGCTGCAAAAAGGACGTGGATTTCTGCTTTGATGAGGCTTGCAAGAAGGCGTTTAACGCGCTCAAAGGGTACTGACCACCGGCACCTGTGATCCAACCTCCGGATTGGACACTCCCTTCGAGTTGATGTGCGATGCCTCCAACCATGCGTTGGGTGCCGTGTTGGCACAATCGGTGGGTAAGGTCCCTCATGCTATTTACTATGCCTCTCGTACTTTGGATTCGGCGCAATCCAACTATACTACTACCGAGAAAGAGCTCCTAGCCATTGTTTTTGCACTTGAGAAGTTTCGTTCTTACTTGCTAGGCTCCAAGGTAGTAGTATATTCGATCATGCCGCCCTCAAATATCTTTTGAAGAAACCCGAGGCCAAGCCCGTCTCATCAGATGGATGCTACTCTTGCAAGAGTTTGACATTGAGATTAGGGATCGGAGTGGTGCTCAAAATTTGGTTTGCAGACCATTTAAGTAGACTTGAGCACCTTTCCGATGATCCCCATCCCATTGATGACCTTTTCCTGTATGAGCGATTGCTAAAAGTTGATTTGGTACCATGGTACGCACCTATCGCCAATTACTTGGCAGCCAAGGTTCTCCCCCCAAACTTTTCAAAATCCCAAGTAGATAAATTCAAAAGTGATTGTAAATACTACTTGTGGGATGAACCATTTTTGTGGAGAATTGGCGCCGATCAAGTGATTAGGAGATGTGTGGAGGACCATGAGACACATTCCATTCTTCGTTTCTGTCATTCCGGCGCGAGTGGAGGTCACTTTGGACCACACCGCACATCCCGGAAAGTTCTTGACTGTGGATTCTATTGCCTTCTCTTAAGAGGATGCTTTTTGAGTTTTGTAAGGCATGTGAACAATGCCAAAGAGCTGGAAACAACTCTTGGAAAAATGAGATGCCTCAACAACCCTTACTCTTTTGTGAAATCTTCGACGTTTGGGGCATCGATTTCATGGGACCATTTCCGGTTTCTCATGGTTATGTTTACATCCTTCTTGCTATGGATTACGTTTCAAAATGGGTGGAAGCTATAGCCACCAGAACTAATGATGCTTCTGTTGTAGTTTCTTTTGTGCGGTCTAATATTTTCTGTAGGTTTGGCACTCGAGAGCTATCATAAGCGACCGTGGGACTCATTTCTGCAATAGGAGTATGGGACGCTTTGTTCCTAAATAGGGGTTTGTTCATAGGCTTCAACACCCTACCATCCCCAAACCAACGGACAAGCGAAAGTCTCCAACCGGGAGATCAAGCGGATTTGGAGAAGGTAGTGCATCCCAATCGGAAGGATTGGAGTTTGAGATTGGAGGATGCACTATGGGCTTATCGCACCGCATATAAGACTCCCATTGGAATGAGCCCGTTCCGGTTGGTTTTCGGGAAAGCATGCCACCTACCGGTTGAGATGGAGCACAGAGCCTACTGGGCTATCAAGAAATGCAACATGGATCTCCAAAGAGCCGGAGAAGAAAGGAAACTTCAACTCCTTGAGTTAGAGGAATTGCGCATGGAAGCCTATGAGAGTTCAAGGCTCTACAAGGAAAAGACCAAGGCTTTCCATGACTGCAATATTTTGAGGAAGGAACTCAAGGAAGGCCAAGAGGTGCTACTCTACAATTCCCGGTTGAAATTGATGGCCGGGAAGCCGAGGTCTAAGTGGAACGGACCTTTCTTGGTGAAGAAAGTGCACCCGTATGGAGCGGTGAAGTCTTATGCCCGAGAACGAACTCTTTACTCAAAGTCAATGGGCACCGACTAAAGATCTTCCACCGAGAGGATGTGGAGACCGCTGAGGAAATGGAAGTCCTCCTTTTGGAAGGAGTTGAGCCCCCCTGAGGGGCCAAAACGTCCAACTTAAAGACGTTAAACAAAAGTGCTTGGTGGGAGACAACCCACCGGTAAGTTTTTCTTTTCTAGCACTTATAATTGCATTTCTATAGGTTAGGAATCACATTTTGGTAGTTTAGGGTCATAGTTTGGTAGTTAGGGTCATTGAGGCTTCAAAATTGAGAATTTTGCACTAATTTGCTGCACAATGCAGTGCTGGTCGCTAGCCACCAAGTTCTGGTCGCTAGCGACCTTCAGCCCCGTCGCCCAGCGACCTCATTTTCGTCGCACGCGCTTCATTCCACACTGCCAAAATTTATTTTTCACACTGGTCGCTAGCGACTAGAAGGCCCGTCGCTGGCGACTACACTTGTCGCGCGCGATGCACCTAGTCGCGTGCGACCCCTTAAAAACAAAAAAAAAAAAAAAAAAACCCTATTACACTCTTTCATTCGCACAGCCACCGCCGCGAGCCGCCGCGCCTGCAGCCGTCTTCGTGCTGCTTCCTGTCTGCGCTCGCCGCCCTTTCTCTCTCCCTCGGGACTCGCATCGCAGCCGCCGCGCCGGCGTGCTGCCTCCTTCGGTGCTGCTCCCTGTCACAGCCGCGAGCCGCTGCTGCTTCCTTCTGCTCTCAGCCACGAGGCTGCTGCTACTTGCTGTTCTGTTCTGTCCTGTCTCTGTTCTGCTTTCCGTTCACCGCCGCGGGCCGCCACTGCTCCGGCCGCCGCGCTCTCCTCTCCTCCCTCATCAATTTACTCATCACCACAGTATGTGTTCATGTTTTCATTGTTAATTATTTTCTAATTCATTTTGTTAAATCGTTTTCAATTAGTGCATCATTAGACTTGCTCATTGTTGAGATTATTATTGGCTGATATTGGTAGTTCTCTTGATGTTATTGTGCATTTAGTTATTAGGATGTGATTGTGTTGTCATTATCAAATTGTCAAGAAAATTGTGCTCTAATAGTTTAGGTTCATGCATATAGTTTAGGTTCATGCATATAGTGTTCATGGTATTTTATTTTAATTGAGGCTATGCATTTAGCCATGTTAATATTAGTTTTAAAATTATTGTGGAAATCATTGTGGAGCATATTGTGTTCATAGTGTTTGTTGCATTTAGGATGGTTGCATTTAGCGATGTTTCATTTCATTTTTTGTGTCAGCCCGTGTGTGGTGGACAATTCATGTCTTCTCTCTAACGCTAATGTGTGTGCTTCCTTTTTTGGTATGTGGCTTTTACTCTATTTTGCAGATGGCTCCAAAACAATCAAAAGGGAAAAGACCAGTCACGGCACCCTACTCCGAAGAGGAATTAGCTGCGGAGTCAGACGACCCATTCCGATTCACCTGCCTAGAGGCTGAATGGGTTCATCGGGAGCAAATGGAAGACAGAGCGGTGATTGCGGAGGCGGTCCTGAATTACCGCAATTCGCCGAAGCATGTTCTCGATGGAGTGTTGGCCGCAATCGAAAGCCGCCAATGGGGATTCGTATTTGAGAAACAAGTTTCCCCCAATGCCTCACTCGTCCGAGAATTCTACGCCAACATGCTCTTGGATGAGCAACCGCATGTCCATGTAAGAGGGAAGCAAGTCCCGGTATCTCCTCGAGCAATTGCTACATTCCTCCGAGTACCTTTTGCTGGCAGGGACGACTACCAGAGACTCTCTGAGCGCCCGACTCCCGCATTCTTGGATGAGGTCAAGGATGCCATTACATATCCGGGAGCGAATGGGTCTTGTCCAAGGAGAATCCGCCAGCAAGATTGCGCATAGCCTCCTCCATGTTGACTAGAGGCCCGCGCTTGGTTCCGGTTGGTCTGTTCATTCCTTCTGCCGACTGGCCACTTCTCGGACGTACCGATCAACCGGATGATTCTGGTCTACTGCTTGCTTAAGGGGAAATCGGTCTGTGTGGGGACTCTGATACGCAACACGATGAATGAGATCCGCCGCAAGGCTAGGAAGGATGCTCTACCATTCGCATGCCTCATCACTAGGGCATGCCGGGCTACATATGTGAGGAGCTACCCACTGATGACTTGGCGGTGCGGATGGATAAGGTGGAAGCCGCCGCTTTGGTCAAGGCGGATGTCCGCCTCAACCCTAATCTCGACCCTCACTCTCGCCCTACTCAGAAAAGGGCAAGGAAGACTGCTGAGCCGATTGATGCCCCCGACATTGGAGGTAGCTCCCACGTCCCATCACCGCCACCCTCATCGCCTCCGGCGGTATCCGGGGAGATCCTTCAGGCGATTGAGGACATGGGCACACGGTTGAGAGAGGAGGGAGCAGCTTCTCACGCCGCCCTCAAAAAGGAACTCAAGGCCCATGTCACTCAGACAGTGGCAAATTCGGAAAAGAGGATCATCAGCAAGCTAACTCAGATCTTCTCGTGCTTGGGAGGCGGGAAAAAGGCAGCCACGAAGGGGAAGGGGAAGAAGCCGATTGAGGATTCGGATGCGGAGGACTCCGATTGAACCACCACCACACCACTGTTTGTATTTCATTTCATTTTCTTCTATCTTTGTGTTTTGTGCTGTTTATGTTGTGTTCTTTGCATTTTGTTCTGTGTTTAGTTTGTGTAAGCATGCTTGATGTTTATTTGGTTTCCTTACGTTTATTCTGTGGATTTGGTTAATAGTTAGTGAATTGCTTGATTGAAACACAAAGAGAATACATACCATGAGTTTTCTGTTGATTTTGGTGAATGATTGTTTGACTTAAAACGAGTTTGTGGCATACCCTTGTGAGCTTTTGAGCTTTAATTGGTGGCCCCATTACATGTCACCTATTCTTTCTTGTGTGTACTTCTCATTTGTGCTTGCTAGAACTTGCTTGAATTCTTGTCTGAAACATTGGATTGGTGCATGCATCTCTGGACATGATTGAGGCATTGTTTTTGTTTTAGCTACTAACCCATATAGCCACCCTTGTACATCACTCCCTTGCTAGCCACTTTGAGCCTTTTATCCCGTTTCTTTGTTATCACCCGAACATCATAGCCTAATAAAGTGTAAAACAATTTCACATCCTTAACTTAGGCTTAGGAGAGCAATTTCATTTGTTCTTTGTGGTGCTTTACTTTGGGATTGGGATTTTGGTTTAAGTGTGGGGGAAGCATGTGGACACGCTTCGGTTTAAGTGCGGGGGGGGGGGGGTATGAGCTTTAGTTATCTTTGGGTTTATCTTTTTTTTTATTTCAAAAATAATCAAGCAAATGTCTTTGTTTTTGAAAATAAATAAATAAAAAATAAAAAAATTTAATGTCCTTTGGTTTTTGATATACCTTGGGGCTGTTTATATTGGTGTTCTGTTTTCCTTTGAGTCTTCATTCATTAATAAAGGGGGGTCATTTGGGAAATTGGATTATCTTGCACAGGTTCGGGTTATGGGGTTTGCTTTGGGGTTGGGTAGAGTTAGTTGCTCTCCGGCACCTAAGTTTTAGCTCTGCTAGCTTTGAATTTCCCCTGCCCTAAACCTGGCCTCATTACAACCCTCCTAAGCCCTCTTGATCCTTGATGCATGTGATCTTTCTTGTGGAGGAATGAGAATTCTTGCAAGCTTATGGTCATGCATGTCTACCAGCGGTGAGTGTGAAGTAATATAGCCCATACACGTTGGTGAGTTGTGTGATGATACACCTACCTTTGAGTGGCCACTTGCTTGATTTTTGTTAAATGTTTAATTCACCTTGTGCATGTTGGAAAATGGATTCTCTAGCTTTCTCTCTTGCAATTCATGAACTTGAAACCAAACCTTGTGTTATCCGTTGGAAATTGGTTGCCTTTTGATTCATCAAGCATGTTTGTTGTAGGTTAGATTTTTTGTGTTGCTTAGCTTTAGGATGTATTGCATGAGGACATGCAAGTCGTTAAGTGTGGGGGTATTTGATAGGATGCGAAATTCTGAGCATCCTCTGCCCTTATATGTACATCTTGCTTCCTTAAGTGTGTTAATTGTAGTTGTTTGCATCATTTTGCATATTTGCATTTTGGTGGTTGATGTGGAATTATTACTTTTTGAGGTTTTAAGTAGACTTTAGCCTTGTTATCTTTTGATGCACGTTTGGGTAGTGCTTTGGTATTTCAGGGACCTAGGCTGGAGCTACTTTGAGTATCGGAAGCAGCGGGAGCATGGAGCGAGCGAAACGGGGAACCGGAGAATTTTGCAGCAATTGGGTTTTACTGATACTGGTCGCTAGCGACCAGCATTATGCTTGCTTGGTCGCTAGCGACCAACACGACAGCAAGTTATTTTTTGTGTTTTTGCTATTTAGTCCCTACTCCCTTTTTGTAAAAGGCCCCTTTATCTGATTGGGCTGACACTTCAAGGATTCCTAGTTCATTTCTAAATTAGGCTAGGGTTTTTAGAGAGAGAAGCTCCAACTTCTCTCTAGGTTTTTCCATTTTTGTCTTGCACACTATTACACTATTCTACTCTTCTCCAAGTTTAAATACAATTTCATTTTCATTTTCCAGCATGATTATGGTTCTCATTTCTTTATTTCATTTGTTATCTTTGATTATGTGTGAGTAGTTTTCTCATTCTTGGTGTTGGGTGATTGCCAAAATTATGTTTTCTCTTGAAATCCACTATTAATTTGTTTTCTTGCTTCTCATTCTCTTGGGCTTTTAAATGTTATTTAAGTTAGCTTGTGTGGATTCATGCTTGCTGATTTTTATCTTGCCATGAATGTACATTAATTTCTTGATTAAGGGATTAAAGTGCATTTAGGGGTTTATGGGTCTATGTGTTGATCAATGCATTGGCTCAATCATTGAGAGAGTGTGAATAATTCTTGATTGAAATTAGGTTTGCATGTGCTTGGGTGATTAGATTATTTTGGTTTTGATCAAAGTCAATTTGGTTTAGTAAATCTTGAGCATGTGTAAATTGCATTCTAAGTGTTTGAAAAAATGCCTATGTGGGTTTAGGATAGGGAAAACGTGATTTTGTGCATAACTCAACACCAAGACTCTTTTTGCATTATTATAACTTGCTTGCTTCATTGCTTGCATTACCTCTTACACAATCCCAACATTAAATATACTATACATACCTAATCAACGATTTAAGTCCTCTTTGGGAAACGACTTGGGTTGACTAGCTATACTACTATAGCTAATTAATTCAATAC